>CM060835.1:114585254-115185254 GCA_030762175.1 Metallyticus violacea
GGTGGACACTGATGATACATGAGATGAAATGATCAATTGGGAAAGGATATTTTTATTTTAGGAAGGAAACATTCCAGGCCTAAGTTTAGGGTACCTCCCTGGCATTTGCCATTTATGAGGACCAAGGAAAACTTGGAAAAAACCTCAGTCAGGGAGGACGGTCCTGGTTGGAATCGAACCCCAGACCCCCCGCGCACTATGAAAGCGTGTATACATTTTTGGCACCCTCTGTATAAGCTTTACCCTATTTGGAATCTTGTTTTTTGTAACATTCGTGATTTCAGATTTCGAGACCTGTAAACTGAATCTTTATTATATTCACCCAGTGCATCTGGATGACTTTAAATAGAATGGACATCTGTAGAACATATGTTGAACATTTGATTGCTTTCATGAACTCAAGCACTCGCAAATAAATGTTGTATAACTGAAAACTCCTCTTATAATGGTGGGATGTTCAGCTCATCACCTACTATCTGTTGTTTCTTGTTTAGTTACTGTTGCCAAAATAAGCAAAATGTCACTAGATAGTTATATATTTGTTAATAACTATAATATATGCTCAGTATTTAAGATGCTGTGACTATAGTCCTATCCCTTAGGCACTAAGAATGACTTGAATTTATAAGCACATAGCATGAAGGTATCCTCATTAGCATGGCTTCTAAAAAACCAAGTATTGTAGTAATTATCTAGCGAAGAAGAAAAAGAGATCTTAATGGTGCAAAGAGCTAAACTCTTAAGTAAAAACGCTCTCTGGAAATGCAAAACTATCTCTAATGACGTATATAATTAATGTGCTTCTGTTTAGGCGTCTCGGCTTCCCAGTTACGTAAACGAAATGATTTACCGCAGCCTTATGACTTCAAAGTACTAACAACCACATGGATGCGACTCATAGCCTGGCAGAATTTCATTAATTAAAACAGAGTAAAGTAGGAGGGAAGGAACCAAAATAACAACGTAATTAGTGCGGATCTAGCGCAAGATTTTGTAATAATAATGCACAGCAGGAGGCGAAACTGATAGAGCTGTTAAAAAATGCGTTCATCTCTTTAAGTACCGCCTGTGGTGCCTCAGTACTAAAAACGAGCGTTAAACGCCATTAAAAAAGGTGAACTGTAAGCAAAGCCTCGTACACTGTGTTAACTTTATTTCCAAGACATTGTTGTCTTGCCATAACCTTAAATATAAACTGAACTTTATTTTCTGTTACTTCACAGCAATAGAAAGTAATTAATTATTTTATTTACTATGAAACTGTTGAAACTGTTTGATGGATGTTTTAATTTTCAAATCACCGTATGCGCAGCCATATGGGGACAAGCGTTGTCATGAAGCAGCAGTACACGAGGAATCCCCGAGTTTAAAATATATCTCAGGCTTCAACTTGTTCACTAGCATGTCCCGGTGACCCTTTTTTGAAAGAACTGTTGACATTTAAAAGATCTTCAGCATGGCTTTTCCAGCAAAAGCCTGTGTGTTGATATAACTCCCAGTGACTATTTCCTCTTCTCAAAACTCAAGTTGTTTATGCCCATTTTGCAGACAAGAGTTCTGACTAATTTTGGAGAGGGGGATTGCAATGTTAATTCAAAGATGTGAGAAGTGTATTGCAATAAAGTTTAACTATACTGAAAAGTGAAATATAGGTTTTGTTTTTATCATACTTAGAAAATGGTTAGGCCGGAAACTTATGGACCTACCTTCGTATATGAAGCACTGATTAGTATTTCATTTTCCAAGTTATGCTGTTGATACATTATTGTGTATGAGCCGAAATTAATATTATTTCTGCATGTTAACAAAGTTTTGTTTATTGCTAAATAAATCACAATATCTGTAAAATATCTTCCCACGTACTCAAAGTTACCTTTCTCCGACTACATCCTGGGAATTTTATTTCTAGCATACTTCCTAATTGAAAACTCTTGTGTAGACATCAGCGGGAGGGTGTCTAATGAAACATTATATAGAATTTGATAGTAGAAATGGAGGACATGTTAAAACCAACTAGGTGATACCGATTGATATAGGTACACGCGTCTTACGTTTTTAAAGTCCCTAATTCCTATCTCCTCAGGCGTTCGACAGTTCTGCAGTAACTGAAGAAAATACAATGTTCTTTCTAAATTACTGAAGTACATATTTAATTCTCTTTTCTCAGTTTCTAAGTAGAAACAGTATCCTAAGGTAAACTGCCTAAATAAAGTCACCTTAACACTTAAATTTCTATAGATCTGAAAATAAGGTATATATAACAATATAAATATAATAAACATACTTCAATCTTTTCTTCAGACAACAACTTAATAACACAGGTGATTTTATACTGGGTATCGACTCAAATCATGACAATCATTCTGGCATTAAGAGATACGGTTGAACTAATAAGCGTTATCTCTTTCCTAATACAAAGAATGAAGCATTTTTTTCGTAAATGACGGTATGCATTTTCTGTCCAAAATGGCAATATTCACTGTATATTAATTTTTTTTTCTTGATCTGAAGATGAAATATAAGTCGGAATATGCAAATTCATTTTGAATGTCCCCTTTTTTAAAAACAAAACATATTTTCTGCATAAAATAAAGTAAATAGGTCAAGAAGTAAAGAGTGTTATGAAACAAAATATGTAATTAAACATATGTGTCGTGAATAAGCTAAAATACTTAAATGCAGACCTTTAGCGCCACATGGTGCTAGAACGCTACTAGTGGCCTTTAGCATTATCCAGTTTTTTTTAAACATTTTTAAGTTTTATACAGATCATCTTACTTCTCTCTATAGATAAAACTTCAAGAACCAGGAAAATATGTAGTTATGTAATGTATAATATGTAAATTTATCACTAGATTGCGTGTGAAAATAGACATTGTTAGTGTTTTACCACAGTCTGCTATTGTTTTTAAGAAGTAATTTATTGACGTTAAAGGTATACACTGCGTTAATATGCCAATCACCTTAGAACTTTTGGTAATATGAATTATATGTTTTGGAATACATATAATAAAATTCATAATAGAAGTGCTACATAATGCATTGCCATTAAAATATGTTAAAACACAGAAGTTTGCATCATTATTTTTACTGCTTTAGAAACAGAAGAAATCACTTACTAACAAATGAATAGGCAAAGTGCAGTTACTGCTGAGCAGCTCTGTTGTGGTTTGCTAAATTTGAAAGTGCTGCGCCAACTCGCCATTTTTGTTGTAGGTGTCGTGTCGTGTTGTGTTGACAATGTTACTGTATTGCACTTCGAAGAAATTGGATCTGCTATCATGCCACTTAATGGTAGCGCGGAAACCAAAGCTGCTGTTAGCTCTGCTAGGACTGCAAATCCCAAGAGAAGTTCCACACGGTTGGACATACAAAATACCTGAAACTCTACCCCCTATTGCGTGTAACGCATTCAGGCAGTACGTGATGTTGATTACGAGCAACGACTTGCATGTGGAAGAGAATACTTCCATATCAGTGGCAAGAGAGCCGTATGGAGCAGGAACACTCGCAGTCCTCCTACAAGCTGGAAAGGACTAATCCTAAAGTAACAAAGTATGTTGTGTGGATTAAGTCGCTATACTCTGTATGGGCCGTTCTTTTTTGCACTGGAAACAGTTTAACTAGGACCATGATTAGACATGTTGAAAAAAAAAAATTTCCAACTGAAACAAGGAAACAAATGCATATGGTTTTCCAACAGGGATGGGGCCCCATCTCATTAGGCAACAAACGTCTATGATTATATGAACTTGAAATTATAAAATTAACAGATTTTGTGGTGAGATGGATAAATTATGTCACCTTCAAATTCTCCAGACCTGGAACCATTTTCCCTCCTTGATGTTTTAAGAAGAATAATGTGTTTCCATAGCGAGATATATTTATTTATGATTTCAGAATAAATATTTCCCAATTTTTTAATTTTGTCATTGAGATCTAATTAAAACCGCCTTTTATAATTGAGGCACATATCATTTAACAATAACTAGCAAATAATTCACGTGTTATAAGTTTTTATTTTGTCTTCCCTAATGGATAAGTGTACAACAACGTAACTTCATAGCTGATGTTTATTTTAATTTAAAATTTTAAAATCTTTGGAGAACTTGAATCAAAGACCCGAAAGAACTGAATAAATCTAACTCTTGTCACCATCACTAACTCAAAGAATTGCAATCTGCCCAATTCTGCCCAATTCTGATGCCATTAACAGCAACGGTATAGTCTAGAGCACATAACATAATAGCAATACTGTGGCATGTGGGAGGGTTGACAAGATGAAGTGAATTAGTAAAGTGTAGCATATAGGCGGTTTGTAGTTCCAAGTGACGGTTGAAGATTTGAACATGGGGAAAATTTAGCTCTGCTCATGCTCAGAAGGGGAATACTTGGCGTCTCAACGGTTTCTATGAGCTTCAAAAGGTGAAAAGAGGGAGGACGCTGCATCATCTGCTCCGGGATGACCATCTTTACAACGGACAACTCTAGGTTAAGAATTCACTGCTTCTGTTAATAAAAGGAGATTGTTAAATTTAGAATTGTTTGTATTTTCACAGATTATCTCCGTTAATTATTTCTTTGTTTTCACTTCATTTTGAGTAGGCATGTGTGTAATGTAAATCGATTTAGTTAGCCCCTTTTCCGGCCTAATGATGATGAAATGAGTAAAGAATGACGAATAGGCAAGTAACTCTTAAAGTAGATCTTGACAATACAGTTCATCCATATTACTGTTGCTAATGACTAAAGCAGATTTTATATAAGTGCATATTTTAATGCTATATATTTAAGCAGAAGAAAAGGCTAGGGTATGCGAAATACACAAGTAGGAATGTTTTTCATAAATTTGATTTTACATATTTTAAATATTTAATATATTACATAGTTTTAACACCATTGTATTGTTCGTTACATTACATTCGTTGTCACCATCAGGATTCATTTCAAACATTATCCTTTTTTGTTCCAGAAACGCCCCAGAGTTTATAAAGGACAATTGTTAACCATGATACTATCGTACCTTCATTAACGTAGCCGTATTGATAGTGATATCACAGTTGATAACCTTATCGGGTGTACAACAAAATCTCAGCTTGAACAACATTGACCAAATAATCTGCATAGTAGAAATAAACAAGAATTTTTGCAAAGAAACTGATGATATTTGTTTAGAAAGAGAAAGATATGCTTTTCCATTAATGGAATTGCTCCCATATTGCACAATAAGCTTTAAACCCCCCCCCCCCCACAAAGAAAAATAAGGTAGTAAAAAAACTGAACAACAGAAGAGGAAAAAATCAGAAAATAAATGTAGCACATACATCAGAATAGATAAGATGTTTCAAAATTGCCAACAAACCTTTAATGGCATCAATGGAAATGTCGCAAGTAAGGTCTTTGTTTAAATGAAATTGTCAACACATGGTTGCAAAGAGGTTAGATGTTGAGTGTCTAGCACCTGCCATCAGGCCTATAATTTCTTTGGAGATAAGATGATATTTCTACAGATGGTATGGGATGGTGTGCTCCTGAATCCTACACTTCTCTGCCTAAACTTGCCGGTTCATCGACAGGATCCATTTAGGTAATACCGAGATTCTCTCCATGAACGTCAGACATGTCTTCCTCAACTATCATAGATCTTATCGTATGATATCTGGAGTTTCGCAGCATCTCGCTGAAGAGACAAGCAAGCTCCCAAAACGTTATCAAGCCTTTTAGTTTCACTGCCTCAACAGCGACAGTGGTTACTGTCTCAGGACTTCACAGGATAAACTTAGGCCGTCAGTTTGGGACAATCTCTAATCACCGCTACTTAGCTGTCAGGTTGTCCTATCCGTTTATCTAAGTGTGGCTTCCTTCAGAAGGGAAGTAACGCGTGGGTTCCTTGTCGTGGATTTACGGCAGGTAAAAATAACTTCAAGCCTGAAAGAAAAATCCTCGGAGAACAATTTATGGGCCATTTTACGCCCTGAATTGAATACGCTGATGCCTTGGGGTGTTAAAAACATGACGCCCTTTTCTTTTTGGTGTATGAGCACCGGGTTTAAATATTCTATTCCTTATTTCTGTCCCAATTTTTGTAACAGTTTTAAATTTAACCCTTTTCACGCTAATTTTACTTAAACAGGCCTCGTTTTCTTCGAATAAGTTACGACAGTTTATAAACATGAGCCTTTTTGGAATGTTGTAAGTTTTGACACATATTCCCAGCTAGATTCAAAATTAGAACATCAGCATCTGAAGAAATTTGACTGGTTTTTTATTGAGTAATGTTGTCTGAAACGGATAAATTAATTAAGGGTACGTACTTTCTTACTTGATCTGGTGCACTGGTTACGACATAGTCCGTCGAAGTCACTGCCTGGCAGAAGTAAAGGGAGTTATCGTTACTGGGTTAAGCACCATTCAGTGTGACTACCCTTTTCTGGATTTTGTAGAGCCTGAAGACCAATATTCAGATGATATTTTAAAATATGTTTCATTGTTGTGGTATTATGGATTAGTGTTATTGTTTTACTTTAACAGTGAATGTCATTTATTATAACTTATTATTTTTATAATTCATTTTAAAATTCTCATATTAGTATTTTGATTTATACGGAACTGCGGAACGTATGATAGATTGGTTCTTTCATTTATAGCTGTTTCCTCATTATTTTACGTAATTGTCAACTAGAGAGCGTTGTTTTATTAGGCATATAGAGAAACAGGAGGTATAAAGTCCAGTTAAATGGCAAAAATTCATTTCAAGAGTGGCTGACGTATAGAAAAAGAAAAAGACAGAAAAAGACCGGGAGGATTGAACCTGTATGCAAATAAATTTAAGGACGTGTGTCTAAACATGAACGTTTTTGTAGTAATACATGTAATTTAATTGTCACTTACTTTAGTACAGTTAAAATGCATAAACGTTTATGGTAATATTACACAGCCTTTTTCTGGTACATATAACTAAATTAGTTTTGTTGTTGATTTCGATATCCCAGTCTATTTTTATTTAATTTAGATATGGACGCTATTTAACGTATTAGGTCATCAGCGTCGACAAATTTTGGTCAGAGGTCTCCTTTTTCAGTCTTGAGGTTCTTTATCGTGCCGTAAATGCACGGCGTTACTTTCCTTCCGAAGGAAGCCATACTGAGGATATTTAAACCTGAAAAAATTCATGGGTTCTGACCGGGATCGAACCTGCGACCTTGCGTTTAGGAGCAAGTATGGTTACCACTACACCATCAGGACCGATCCAGTCTAATATGAAATGTCATGCTTCACCACTGATAGTAAAATATCATCTAATAGGTACTAAAATTATGCCATGAATTTTCAGAATTTGGAACGATTAAATATAACAACTGGCTTTGGCGACATATTTCCCCTATAGTCCTTCCTTCATAAGTATGGCTTCCTTCGGAAGGAAAGTAAAGCCGTGGGTCGCGTGTCGTACATTTACGGCACGATAAAAAACCTCAAGCCTGAAAGAAGAGGCCTCTGAACAAAATTTGTCGGCCGTTTCACGCCCTGCATAGAATGGGACGCTTATGACCTGAGATGTTAAAGAGCGTCCTTAAATAAACAAATCAAAAAAAAAAGATATATTTCCCTACGCACCATTTTTGTCATCTACTCCAGAAACCGGAGACAATTTTCACTTCATTACTTTTTTTTAATGGCTCAATGAGCAAAATGCTAGTATTTTTTTTATTTGGTTTATTTACGGACGCTCTTTAACATCTCAGGTCATCAGCGTCCCATGCAAATCAGGGCGTCAAACGGCCGTTAAATTTTACTCAGAGGCCTCTTCTTTCAGGCTTGAGATTCTTTATCCTGCCGTAAATGTACGACACGGGACTCAATAAATCCATTCCGAAGGAATTAATATGACCGAAAAAATCATTGAACCCACGATCTTGGGTTTAGGAGGCAAGTATGGCTACCACTACAGCACTAGGATCGACAAAACGCTAGTATGGGTATGAAAAACTCACCAATATCTTAAATAACTTTAATGGTTGTGCGAAAAATTAAAAGAACTGATATTGATATAATAGATATTGCTTGTGGAAATTTACTTATTGACACCCTCGTAGTACAAATGTGGTCCTGAATTCTAAGTGCTCTTACCTCGGTGTACGTGACTATTCTTTTCCTAAATTTGGTGAAAGAACAAGAACTGCGCATTAATTAAACAAGAGAATTTCACTTTCCTATTTTCGGTCTTTGTAAAGACAACGCATTTCATAAAGCAGCGAATGGGGCAGAGAAAGGAATTCCTGCCGCGTTCTTCTTTTTGAAGAGAAAGTATTCCTACTCATCATATAAAGCAATTTTCTGCAAGAGGAATGCGCATCTCTGACCTTACAAATGAGTAACTTAAGCGTGATTTATTTCTTAATTATGCTGAGGCATGCCGGTGCTCCATGGAATGTAACTTTGTCACGGAAAAATTTGTAATTACAACTAAGTTTGTACCGAACTAATACCAGTTCGTGATAATGGAGACGAACCGCTCTTGGTCGTTAGGGTAGCGGAGGATGTAAGTGCCGTCAAGCTTCTAGTTTATTCATTAATTACGTCTCCCGACTTGGCGTCGCCTAGGGCCATTGCAAGGACTTCCTTTGACAGTAACTTCGCTTGTTTGCTAAATACAGCAAAATGGACATCTCCCAAATATTCGATCTGGAAACAACAGAGCGTTGATCGTTATATTATTGAGATTCATTTAGTCTCACCCCGACAAGAATGGCGAATTTTGGGGCTAGAGAAATGTAATATTTAAAGTATAAGGATAGAGTAATTAAAAACAAAAGTTCTTGCTCAAGGATCAAAGTCTCATTGTACCTACGAATAGTCTGACGATGAACTATAGCGAAAATGAGCATCTCTTCCTCTTCGAAGAACGTTGGATAGCAGATGTAGAACTTTGAGGGTGTTTTATGGGGAGTGATATAAGCAGACTTTTATAGAGAAGTTAACAGATCAGCAGAATTAGCAGCCAGAGAAGTTCCTGATCTTTTCATCCTTTATCTCTACTTTTTAGCTCTCCTCTCTAGCAAGCATTCCTCAGCAGGTACGAGTTCATAAGTTTCCGGCCTAACCATTTTCTGCATACGATAAAGACAAAAACTTTAGTTACCCTTCATTGCAATACGCTTTTCACATATTTGAATTAACATATCAAACCCCCCATCCCCAAAATGTTACAAGTCTTTCCTGTAAAATGGTCATAAACAGCATCCATCACTTCTTCGTCACACTTAAATTTCCCTCCTCCAAGGTCCTTCTTGAGCTTTGAGAAGAGGAAATAGTCACTGGTAGCTAGATCTGCGCTGTAGGGTGGATGTCGATCTCTTGAAGTCACATTTCATCACAACAAGAGCTGTGTGCACAGGCGCGTTGTCGTGAAGGAGGCGCACACCACCATTCAGTTTTCCTCGCCTTTTCTCTTTGATGGAAGCACGTAGTCTGTGCAGTAGGTCAGCATAGTACTCCCCATTTACTGTGGTGTTCCTATTCTTGAAGTCAAAAAAGAGTATTCCTTCACAGTGCCACAAGATTATAACCATGATCTTCTTGGTTGACTGAGTGACCTTGGCCCTTAGAGGTGGTGCTTCGTCAGGTTTACGCCACTCCATTGATTCTCTTTAGGACAAGGGATCATAGTAGAGTACCGTAGTTTCATCTCCTGAAACAATAGTTCGCAGAACTTCTCTCTCGTTGCCACAACCTTGCTGCTATTTCTGTAACTTTGAGCTGCCGGTCTTCCATAATTTCTTCTTTCACAAGAGCGATGTTTTCAGGAGTGAGCACCTCCGAGGGCCGACCTGCAGGGTCTTCATCTTCAATGCTTTCTCGACCCATTTGAAAAAGTTAGGTTCGTTCTTTTACGGTAGAATATCAGGGGTATGCTTCCCCATGTACACCGTCCAATCGCTGTTTAATTTCATTTGGAGTAAGTCCTTCTTTTGTGAAGAACTTGATAACAGCTCGAAACTGTATTTTGAATATGTCACAATCTTCTACACATAGCCTTCTTTATGCAACTATATCTGAACAACTGAACATAGCGAAGCGGAAGTGACAGCTGCAATTATTTACTTAACAGATAAGGTATGACACCAAATAAGGGTTTTGTGAAAGCGATAATCCTTACCGACGAGGTCGCAAACTTATGGACCAATCCTAAACGCTTCACGATGAAGATGGTGAATTCAAGTGGAAAACTCAGATAATCAACAAGCATTGTTGGGGAGATAACAGAAACTTGAGCTCAATCACCTCATGTTAACTCCCGGGTTGGCTTGAGTTCTCTCGTTGTAGTAGTAGTAGAAGTGTATTTATTACAATGGCAACAGTGACAACAATACAATACAATACAAAACAGCTTCAACAGAGGCACATGTCCAACGGATCGCACGTACACTAGGTTAGTTTAGTGAAAATAGAGTAAAAAAAAAAAAATATTAAGAAAGCATATAAAATATAATGAAATATCATTATGAATGACACACAGCTGAGTTCAATCAGTTTGTTTCCCCCAACTACTCCCCGGTTATCAACCTATTCAGACCTGAGGTGCCTCACTTTCACCAGAAATTTACCTAATCTCTCTATGTCCTTGCCTGCCAGCAAAGTTCAGCATGCCCGTCTCACTCTGTTCGAAATTGTAAAAAAGCGCGATAGATACTTTTCCCACTTCTACATTAAGCCAGAATGTGTATCCATGATACTTTCTCCTAACAGATGGGATAATTTCCCGCTCATATTCGTCAGAGATCTTAATTATCTGCCACGTCCCTAGCCTGAGCTACGCGAACCCCTGTCTAGTGAGCTTAGTACTTGCAGCGAAATCATCTCTCTGCATTGCGCAATTGTCTGCCGCCTATCCATATCCTTCAAGCAGTTCTTACTCCTCCATGCTCTTACCACTTCCCTGACCCGCCATCCAAATTGTTTCTAGTCCCTTTCTCGATTTGGATGCCCGTGTCTTGTTTCCTCCCATCCCCAGTTGTTCCTGATTGCTTAATGCCCTAATTAAAGTTTTATTCCCATGAATAATCGCAGCCAGAACTTTACTACTCTGATTTTACTCTCTATGGTCCCACTGTAGGCCCCAAATTCCCTCTTAATTCCGCAATTAGCTGTACCCCTCTCCAGCTTCCTTTCAGAAAACATGTCCTCACTGAATCTCTAGGTTCGTCGTTTGTACCCATTCCGGAATATTTGCCCCCATATGTGGATTTTACTAGTGCCTCTTAGGCTGTTTCCTACAGGCATGTACGACCCGGGGCATGAAGTGGGACCCTCGGTCTAAGGACTACATCAACACCAGCATATAAAATACCACTTCAAATAGGGCATCAAAAGTGTGGCGACATCGTTGACACACACCTCAGTAAAAACACCCGCTTCTGTATAAAGCATATACAAGAAGAAACCGAACATGAGACAAACTGGATATGACGGTAAACGTCGTGAATTCTGCCTCGGTATCTCATACGCAGACACTTTAACAAGTATCCTTCGTCACTCTTCGGTTACAAGAGAGAACAATGGAAAGCGATATGGCAAATGATCATGCGTGCATTCAGAGCACTTCAAAATGTTCCATGAATGAATGAATAATGTTTAACGCCCGTCTTTGCTACAGAAGCACCACAGGCGATGGACACTGGTGATGCATGAGATGAAATATTGGGAAAGGATTTATTTTTAAGGAAGGAATCGTTCCGGGCCTAAGTTTAGGGTACCTCCCCGGCGTTTGCCATTTTTAAGGACTGAGGAAAACCTGGAAAAAACCTCATTCAGGGAGGACGGTCCTGGCGGGTTTGCACCCAACCTCCCGCTCACGAGTCCGCGTCTTAACGACCTCAGCGACTGGTGACGGTCAAAAATTTCCAGAATGACTGTCATACTTTAGGAATATATTTTACTGTCTTACAACATTGATAGTTCTGCACTATACTATTACTCTAATTGCAACGTTTCTGTATATTTTCAGATAAACGTTGATATGAGCTATTTTTGTTCGTTTCCCTGCCAAGAATCGCCTCCTGAAGTATGTCCCTGTTGCTGGGCCCCACTGTATAGGCTACTAGTAAAGGTGTCTAATAGGCAATCAAAGAGGGTTCACATTATGTAAGAATCTTAAGGATTTGGAACGAGCAACTTCTTACAGTAGAACCTCATTTATTCGTTCTAATGAAGGAGAGGGGAGGGGTAGTTAACGTATAATTCGTACAGTAAGTTTTCTTAATTTTTCTTTAGAAGAAATCTGTCACTTTTTCTGCACTTCATTACCAGAAACGTTCACTCTGAATCTACGAAGTACATTGCATGAGAATTTAATGATGTTCCCTACTGTGGCGACACCGACCCCAGATTCATTAGTTTCGTTAACCATAATTTCACCATTATTAAAACTATCTATAATTTTCACTTTCGTTTCTGTGTCTAAAACTTTTCTCTTAGCTGATAGTGAAGACATCCTGTGGTAAAGTTCCACAACAGAGTGAAAAGCTGGCTTACAAGCTTTAAGGTTGGTGTACTATGATTGCTCAAAATGTTTTAAAAGGTAGTTGTGCATGTTTTACGTATTAGTCTGGAAAAGGATACCATGTTCAAACCACAATACTGTGCACAGGCCGAATTTTATCTCGGTTTTACTATTAATCACGGAAAAAATTAATGTGAAGGAAGACCGTAATCGAGATTCTACTGCATTAAGATGTAAACATAGGGAAGTGCATACAGTCCACTCGACACTATTCACTGACTTCACTGCGCGAGACTGGTACGCTCTTTACACACAGAATGTTATTAATTTAAATATGCCCAGATTTGTACAGGAGAGTATCAACCTATTTTCACTCTATTGGACTGATCTTTACTTTTATATTTGCGATATTGTAGTATCGTCAACATCTATAATTGTTCTTTATCTTCGTGAATAAAATATTTCCTACTTCTGGACCTTGTTTCTCTGAGTCGCCTAGTCACATCCTGGATCTCTGAAAACCTGGCTCTCCTATCTTCCCAAATCCTATCCCCAAAGAATGGGTAAACATGATGTCCAATAACAGTTTGACTAGCGTTACATATTTACATGTTTTTCAATTTTTTGTTGATAGACTTGACTATATGTAAATGAGCTTATCTGACGTCCATAGTAGAACCGAGTAATGCTCTACAAACCTTGTCTCAGGTTGAGTTGCTTGTCAATTTTAAACTTCAGAATTTTCTCCATGTTCTCCTTTTGATTTATTTGTATCTATTATTTTTCATAAAGCTACTTGAGCCACGTATTTTGGGATGTGTGTTAATGCTGATCTGTTAATTGGTTGTAGCATTTGCATTTCTCTTGATGTCATTTCGCTTGCTTTTATTATTGAGGTCGTAGATATTTTGCAGTTCTGCTACTGACTTACTAATAATACATTCAGGATCTTTTTCCGTTGATGTTTAGCGATACTTTCTTTTCCTGTATAGTCTCATAGTCATGAGTTCCAAACGGTTTGTGAAGAGTTTTGGCGTTGAATAGACTGGTATTCATCTACTATACCATTTTCACCAGAAATTAATTTCTATTTTAGTTCTTTTATGGGAGATTCCATTTCGCTAGGAAGGATACTCAAGAATTTGCTGTGCATTGTGTTTCGACGGGTTTTCTGTATTCAGCACCTCAATGCTTTTTTTTTCCCCCCTTTCTTTTTTTTCAGTCGACTGAAGAAATCTCTGGCTGACAAAGTTATATCTTCCCTCGGTGCGTGTCTTTCTCCGTCGTTACCTTTTCCTGGTAACATCCCATTCCTTTTATATTTCCTTTATTGATTCAAAGTCAAGCTCACATCTGTATTCTCCAAGATCTTTTCTTATTTTCTTCTTTGTTAGCTCATTCAGTTTTTAGTATTCTGCCCCGTTTCTTGCAGAACTTCGTGAAACTATTTTTATTGTTCTTTCTGTATATTAAGTTGATGGCATTTTCTTGAATTTATACCTGTGCCTTATCTCTTTTTCCTTTGCGTTTGAGCTATTCGCTGTTGAACGCTATTGGGATCTTTCGTCTTTCCTTCAAAATTTGGTAGTTCTAATAGAAATGTCCTACCCTCACAATGAGCCTTACTTGAGAGATAGTCAAATGTGCAATATAAATATTGCATACTATTACTCTAGTATTTTGCAAGATACAACGGTGAATTTAGAATTTTTTAGAATTTTAACCTAATTTACATCGGAAATGTCTTAACATTTAGTGAGAGCCGATATTTTTGTAGGAATCAATATATAAATTATCATTTGTTAAGGAAGACACTTGCAAAAGAATATTCAGCCATTTCGAGGAATTATTATATTATTTTAATCCTTTTATCTTAGTCTTAAAACAATGTTCATAATGTATATAACCTTAATAGCAAACATATTTCAAGCAAAATTTAATTCCTTTTTATTAAAAATTTGACATGGTTATAATTTCATTACTTTTCTAAAATAAACGCATCTTTAACACTGTAAACGTTTCCTAAAGGAGCAACAACGTGCTTCCGCATTTCAAGAATGACTGCTAAATGAAATCAAGAATTATAAACATACAAAACCTATAAACACATCAGCCGAAATACAGTTGTTTTTAAATTAGATGTGAAAACAAATTTCGCAAAATATATTTTTAAAGTTACCTTTTGCATTAATTATGTATAATGTAGTTTATTAATGGTTTTATTAATTTTCTTTGCCATTGGTCTTGATGTATTTTTTTGTAATTTTGAGAGTGGCACATTCAATAAGACGTGTCGGATTTAATTTTGACATATTCACAGTGCACAGCCAGTTTCGAATTTTGCTATTCCATATTGCTATATTAACTAACATATCTTTAAAAAGTAATAAAAAGCATATAAAGCTTTATATGGCAAAAATGTATTAGACTTTTTACTAATTTGTTTATTTAATCATATTCGAATCCGGCTACAAGCAGTCTTTCATTAAATTGGAACACTGAGTTCGGTCTACGTATTCATAAAACTTATTTCTGTGTTATAATTTTTTTAATATTAGGAAACTATAAATGATAATACATATTGTCGTAAGCAGGAGTGATTTAAATAAATCTACTATGTTAGTCTACCCCTAATGTGACATTGATGAAACTATTGTAAGCATTTAATATATTCAGTTAAAATATGATGCAAAAATCATGTAGTAAAGGAAAAATTAACAAGTCAGCAATGGTCCTCTTGAAGAGATAATGAAGACTTGTCCTAAACAATTTCAGTTTTTTGCGATAGAAATATTTTCTTTTCTTGCCTGTCTAAAAACCGTTTTCCATGATCAGTTTTAATTGCTCTACAAGCATTGTAGAGACATGTCAGCATATTGTTGTTTGAGTCATTTCTAAGTTTGAGTGTTTTGTTTTGTCTTCCTTTCTTTCAGTAATGGCAGCCACTCTCAGGAAAATTAGGAGCGAAATGTCAGGGTTCTTTAGTGAGGAAAAGAGAGTAAGCAACACATTAATGAAGCACAATGGCGTTTATATGAAAAATGGATGCACTACTGCATTTGTCTGTTTTGACATCAACATACAGACGATGCCAAAAATGTATGCACACTTTCACAGTAGATATCTATTTAATATGTTTCAAAATTGGACCGAAAAACAACAGTAATGTGTAGTATGATGTTCCGTAAACAGATGTGACTCACATACATTATGATAGCGTTGCTACGTGACAAGTAAATCAACAATAAACAAATGAAGCCAGTTTTACCGTATGGTGTTCTGTAAACAGATGTGGCTGACATTACTTTATGATATCTTTGCTACTGACAGGTAAATCAACAATGAACAAATGAAGCCGAGATTATTGTATGATGTTCTGTAAACAGATGTGACTCACATAAATTATGCTAGCGTTGCTACGTGACAGGTAAATCAACAATGAACAAATGAAGCCAGTTTTATCGTATGATGTTCTGTAAACAGATGTGACTCACATTACATTATGCTAGCGTTGCTACAACAAAATTATCGTTTGAACAGCGGAAAGCAATTTTGAAGTGGTATTGGAAAACCGAGAATGTTGTTGAAGTTCTAAGACAATGGAGACGTGTGTAAAGAACAGAACCGCCAACGCGAGTAACAATTGCACGCTTTCGAGACAAATTTGAGACTCGTGATACCGTATGCGATGTTCACAAGGGCAGATCTGGGAGACCTCACACAGCAACAAGCCCCGCGTCCTCGGGAATGGTTTTGGAACGTTTTGAGCACTCACCGCAGAGTACTCACGAAGAGGTCCGATTGACTTTGCACCTCGTTCTCCGCATCTAACTCCGTTGGATTTCTACCTATGGAAAACTCTTAAAGGTGTTGCATATCGTAGAAAACCAGCTACACTGACAGCACTTCGGGAAGAAATTAAAACGGCATGTGCTGCAATCGCTGAGGACACTTTCGCAAGCGTTGCTGAATCAGAAGTTCAACGTACTCATAAATGTATCGACGCGGATGGTGGACATTAGGCATGTAATAGATCGGAAAACAGTTAAGGAATCGCTTTTGTCGGAAACTTGAACACCAGAATTTGATATATCGGAAAAGTCGCAAGCGTGCCATTTCTATTTTTGTGCCGTAGGCTAATCAGGGGAGAAGAAGCTTTTGTTTATACGATGTGACTGTTTCATCTGCATGTGCAATGGCCGTGTTTGCTGAGAGCTGGTGGTGAATACACATCCATTACCTAAATAAATACTTGCACAGCGAACTTCACTTGCGTATAATTAAAATGGGAGCCATTTAATCACTTATTGCTACAATATAAGTGCAGTAAAACATTTTTTTTTAAGTATCCGGCCCAAATATTATTACATTTTTTAAGTATCAGGTGTAAATATTACCAATAAAAATGCATTCTTCCTCTAAAGTAATGATTATATACAATAAAAGTATTCTGTTTTAAATAAACATTTTCAAAATTTATATAACAGCTTTTCGTTTTTTATGGCACTGGTTCAATCTGGTACTAATCACTGCCACGGGTGGCCGAGGTCGTTAAGGCGCGGACTCATGAGAGGGAGGTCTGGGGTTCGAATCCCACCAGGACCGTCCTTTCTGACTGAGTTTTTTTTCAGGTTTCCCTCAGTCCTCATAAATGGCGAATGCTGGGAAGGTACCCTAAAACTGGAACGATTCCTACTTTAAAAATAAATCCTTTCCCAATATATCATTTCATCGCATGTATCATCGGTGTCCATCGCCTGTGATGCCTCAGTAGTAAAAACGGGCGTCAAACACTATTCATTCATACAATGGTACTAATATATTGTTAGACGCTTTTATCAGGTCACAATGATTCCATGTAAAATCGGACGACAAATTTCAACAGTTTACCTTTATATTTTGCACTGCTACAGCTTATAAACATAAATGCGCTTATAAAATATGACGCAGTTCTCAAACCCCGTAAAATGTAAATAAAATAATAGCTTTATTAAAGTTGATATCTTGCCGAAAATTTGCAAATGAATAACTTTGACATATCTACATATTCAATTAAGTCTATGGCTCTCCTGCGAAATCACCAATAACATGCTAGTACCTAATTTATATTAAGTCATTGAATTTGTAAATAACTTTAAATTTGTAGACTGCTCTATTACGTGCATCAAAGAAATAGACATTGAAAATATAAAATGGAAAACTTTTCAAAAGTGCGCGGAACTGTTAACAGAGTATTAAAAAATAAACCCAGAAAATATACGGTAACATTTTATAAGACTATGAAAGTTACAGGAGTTTTATAACGGGTGATTTTTACTTCCGGTACCGCTCCGCGCGTAACGACTGTTTGGTCAGTTCAAGCTGGGACCGCGGTGAACGGGACTGAGAAAGTCCACAACCATGATTGTCGCCTAAGTTATTGCTAGCACTTAAACACTTAAAAGGTACATTTACTAACCGTTATCAAGCAAGAAGATGTGGAACTGCCCCCACCTCCTTCATTTCCCATACATTTCTGACATCAGCTTATGAAATTAACCATTACCCTGTGCAGTTCTCTCTGAAAAATGGAAGGCATTTTTTCAAGAATTTTATTTTTCCATTCATTTAATGTGAAGGACTTTAACTTGTACATTTTTTCCTTTAATGCTCCTTTAATCTAGGGTTTTTAAATCGGGATATCGAGCAGGCCACATGTTGTTAGAGATGATTATCTCGTCTAATATTCCACGAATTGAATACAAGGATATATGTGCAGTTGCAGAGTCCTGTTGGAAATTCGTGAACCGTTCCTTCACAGTTAATTCACGGAAAAAGGGTTGCAAAATGTTCGGCACTTACCTATCAGTATTAATTGTTTCTTTAAAAAAAATGACCTGTTATTCTGGCCGCTAACGACGCACCACACTGTCTATTGGTCATGCAGGTGTTCCTCTTATTTTCTGAACTCCAGTATTGATTGTTTTGTGAATTAAAATACCCACTTGAATGGAACCAATACTCGCTCGTAAAGACAATTAGATTAGGTTTAGTTTGTCCGTCATGCAGACTATTCAAAAGCTATTCACAAAATCTACTCCTGGGTGCAGGGTCACCCGGTTTAAGTTCTTGCACTACAGAAATGTTATAGGTTTTTAACTTCGATAGCTTTGTATCCGTTTGAACAGATGAATAGGAAATTCACGTCGAAGTGATTGTTTAGGGGAATGTTCCAGAACATGTCTAATGTTATCTAACTTTTCTTCTGTAAGTGCTGTAGGTGGTTTTGTTTACTTCATCAAAAATTACTCCCGTTGTACGAAATTTTACCAATCTGTGAATCGAACTTTGACTTGGAAATTGAATATCAGAGAAAATCTTTTTTGAAACAATCTGCGTACATCACGAGCCGATTCTGTAAGCACGTGCGAATCGTAAATAAACATCTTTACCTGAATTGTGCCATGTTAACGTAATTAATACACTTATTACTCTGTCTATTCAATACTTAATACATTGTCTGTCACACAGTACACAAGAACATGTCCGTACGTTCCTATGTTCTCCCTGGCCGACAGAGATGAGAGCTGCAGTGCTCTGTCAACTGCGGACAATTGCCCGTGGAGCGGTAAGGCGAAGAAAAAAATCACCCACTATGATAAAAAAAAAAGCATGGTCGATGACATCCAGAGACTGCGGCGGAGGTGAAATATTTATTAGGAGAAACAGGACAAGAGAGATTCAGACTTGAAGATTAAAAGTTTACATTAATGAAAAAATTGAATACTATCGACACAAACATGTGGAGAAAATGTTTGACAAAAGGCACCCAAAAGAAATATTTACATCTTACTTCTCAAAAAAAAAAAAAAAAAAAAAATAAAAAGAAAATTTGGAATACCAAAGAAAATGGGTGAGGAAATAAACAATTTGAAGCAATGAAAGTTTTAATATCTGAATAAGAAGAGGAGAAACTACACCATTATAATGATTATAACATATACTTATTATATACCAGATCACAAAAACATTTGTTAAAGCACATTTGAATGGTATGTCTATAAAATTAATGAAAAATAACAATTTGCCAAAAATTAATAAGGCAATTTTAGTTTTCATATTTGTGCTTCAAGGTAAGTCTAGAAGTACAAGCTTGCATATGGATAAGAGTTATCGTACACTCTCAAGTCAACGCAGTATAGCCAACTTCTCTCGGTCTCGATACTTGGACACTAGACCCGTGTATTCAACAATATTTTTAGGGGAAATCTTGAGGAAACATCAAAACACATTCTCTCTTCAGAGAAAGAGAGTGAGCTATCAACTGACATTTCTGTTTTTACTGTTTTTCTTGGGGAAATTGTCAAATATAATTGATTTATGTCCTTATTAAATTTGTGTTAAATATGCAACATAAGGATCTATAGAATGCGTGCTATCAAGCATAATACGTTTAGCTTTAGTCTTTTGGGATTTGTGTATTTCAAAATTGTTGATTTTTACAAACAACGGCAATTTTATAGCATTAAAATAATAAAACATTTATTTAAGGAAACGGCATTCGCATAATTACATTTATACACTTATGTTCAAGGCAGCATTAATTTGTAAGGTTCCTTGGTGTTTAATTTCATACTAGAGACAAAATTACGAATTGTTTTTTTAGTAATGAGTAAACAAAAGCCTTTTTATAATTAAATAGGACATAAATAAGTATTTTGATATTACACAAACTTTCCCTGTACTATGCTAATCATTGAACTCCTAAGACAGCAGTATATAGATATATAAAAGGTTACAAAAATATAGAATTGAATCAGAAGTGGAAGAAGGGAGTTGGTAATAGTCTTTGAATCTCATCATCTTATATGGAAGTTTATTGTTGAGCTTACGTGTAAAGATAAATGAACCCCACGGTTTCATTAGCCCCGTCTGCCAGCCATCCTCAGTTTACAAGGCATTATCAGGGAATCCAAGTCTCGGAAATCAGACAGAGTGGAATAAGCAACTGGCTCTCTCCCAGTTTGCAACTCGGACATCGAAGCATTCCAGCACTCCCCGGGTTTCTTACGCTCTAAGTGAGAACTGGATTTATAATATGATTACGTAGAAGACGGATAAATAGTATCCATCGGAACTTACTGATCTCACTGTCTACGCCGGATTGGCAGTCAGCCATTAGGTTAAAATCTTAAGCGAAGAGGAAAATTTGTGAACTGAAACAGGACCAACGGAAAACCCTAGAAAGGAAAAACAAAGGATCCCCAATTTGGCTACGCCATTCCTCAGCGTACAGAACTCGGATCTACAACTGTAGATGTCCGATGTTCTACTTGAGCACCGAAGCAGATTTCCAGTGAAGAATATTTCACAAAATTTTAAGACAAGATTTAATATACAGAGGGTACCAAAAATGTACACACACTCCAAGCTAAAGAAAAACTGTGTTAACATAACAAAACTGAATTCACACAAACAGCAAATGATGACCACTAATCATCTTAAACTTTTACAGTTTTGTTCATCAGGGGCGTCTATACACTTCTTAGTACTTGAACTACTGAAGTTTCCTCAGCGGTTGCAGCACATGGCGTTTCAATTTCTTCCCGAAGTGCTGTCAGTGTAACTGGTTTTCTACGGTATACAACATTCTTAAGAGTTCCCCATATGTAGGAATCCAACGGAGTTAGATCCGGAGAACGCGGTGGAAACTCAATCGGACCTCTTCGTCCTATCCAGTGCCTGGAATAGTGCCTAGGATTGTGCCTTGGATCCAGTGCGCGGGACTTGTTGCTGTGCGAGGTCTCCCAGCTCTGCCCTTGTCTCAAATTTGTCTCTAATGCGTGCAATTGTTACTCGCGTTGGCGGTTCTGTTCTGTACGCACGCCTCCATTGCCTTTGAATTTCAACAACATTCTCGGTTTTCCAATACCACTTCAAAATTGCTTTCCGCTGTTCAAACGATAATCTTGGCTCCATTTTGTTGTAGCAACGCTAACATAACGTAATGTGAGTCACGTCTGTTTACAGAACATCATATGATAATCTTGGCTTCATTTTGTTGTAGTAATGTGAGTCACATATGTTTACAGAACATCTTACAATAATCTTGGCTTCATTTGTTCATTGTTGATTTATCTGTCACGTAGCAATGCTGTCATAATGTATGTGAGTCACATTTGTTTACACAAAATCATACTACACATTACTGTAGTTTCTCGGTCCAACTTTGAAATATATTAAATAGGTATCTACAGTAAAAGTGTGTGTACATTTTTTGGCACCCTCGATATTACAAACTCTCAGCATTAACGATGTCAGCATTTTCTAGACAAACCTACAGCTATTTGCCTCTCATTGACGATGCATCGAGTAATTATTAATCTCGTAACAGTGTGACTGGCCGAATAATATATTGATGTTTTATTTAAATTAGTCACGCAGATGTAGAAATGCTCATTTCATCTTCTAACTGCTTTTGGCAACTCCTCAAGAGATTTCTCATTACTTACAGATTTTTTCTCCTGTAAGAACTAAAAACTACTTCGCGACAGCTGTTGTTTTTGTTTTATGCGTTTTATCTTTTTAAGCACCCTAAAGATAAAAAAACCTAGAAGACAGACTGAAGGAGAATAAGCCAGGTTTCTTACTTTGAAAAAGAAGCCAGAGAATAAGTTTGTTTTTTTTGCCAGTGAAATTTAATTTAAAAGTTTACAGGGGAAGAAATTTTCATCAGTTGATAATGCAGTTTGGCCTAAATAACGTCATTTGACTAGAACGCTTATAAATAAATTAATGTTTTAATTTTATAAAATTAACGGAATGAGGAAAATTTTGCTACGTTTTTTATTTTCTTTCTTTTCATAACTTTACGTATACATAAGGGGATATGTTTATTTTATCTTGTTATTTTTTTACTCTGACGGATATATGCACTTCATTTCCTGTAAGCAGGCGGTCACATCGTGACTTTTTGCTAATTGCAGAAAACATTTTGCATCTAATTCTTTCTAATGTTTCCCTTCTTTTTCCCAATTTTCTCGTAATTTACTTGAATTGCATTGCATTTATTTCCATTGATGCTTCAGTGCTTTAATTCATTCAGTTTCTCGGTGGTTGTCAGATTTCTGGTAGCCATTAATTGCAATTTCATGGCTCTAAATATGACTTTAGGGTGAATGGGACAACAATTGAAACTTTAATTCTGCAGTTTTCGCCATAGAAACTACAATTGTGCACTATATTGACGGAAAATTATATATTGTTGTTTGACAAACTAGAATGTTTTGCTAGAGTAGATCCAAAAGGTTGATAGAGTACATAAGGTTGGCATTCCGCAACGCTCCTGTTGGTTGGCGCTCTGACGTCATTTACCAACAAGAGGGAAACTAGCAGAACAGCGTCAGATGAAAGGTGCCATCTTTAACAATAAAATATTCCTTTATACTTACGAATTGTTCGTTGCTGTGATAGGAATTTTTACATGTTTAAACATACTGTATGCTTAAATAAAATGAAAAACGAAAAAAGTGGCAGTCGTTTTCAAATTAAATGTATAATGCTGGCCCGCTAACATCATAAAGAAACGGTTTTATTCCAAATACATTCGCACTTTTATTAACTTCAGCAAATTTAGCAGCAATGAGAGGACGGCTAACCCACTTGCGCAGAGTGGACAAAGGCATCTTTGTCCGCAGAACAGAATAGCACGGCCCAAGGTGTAATGGCTTGACATATGTCATCTCCGTCCCAATTAACGCACTTATCTTTATTTTGAAGTGATTTGATCTGATTGGAGAAAATATTTGACCTAATATCCTTCTCACCTCTTCAGAAACTTCATTATTTCTATCACTTTGAAGTTTGCGAAACCACATTTTCGTTTTTGAAATTTGTTGAATGAGGTCTCTGTTGCGATTTTTAACTTTTACACATTTTTGATTAAAATGTGTGTTTTTGACCCCTAATATTAAAATAATTTTTAAAAGATTTTGTGTTTCCGAGAACTACAAAGTTTCAAAATCGATAACATGCTTAAATACTTTGCGCAAGTTTCCTCTATTTTGGCTACAAGTTTGTCAACTTCAGTAAGGCACGTTTTCGCACGCTTTTTATATCTCTCTGATCTGAGCGGTACTGAGCTAATTGGATCTGAAGTCACTAAGTCGTGAACATGGCTCTCTAATGCAGTGAATAGGCAAAGTTAATGAAGGAACTGCGCCTGGTTTTAAGTACACGTTTGCTAGGTAAGTTCTGATCGCAAATCTCTTATAAAATAAGATTATTAAAATGAAGGGAGAACATTCCAGGCATTGGTGATGTTTACTTTGTGTAACATTTTGTTAATCAAGTCTTTTTTAATCGGAATCATGTGGAAATTATGTAGCAACATTTTATTTTCTTTCGCGTTGCGATTATGTGATTTGCAACCACTCGCTGCATAACCAGGCATTTTGTACACAATATGTTAAAAGCAAATTATATTAAATAAACTGTAATGTTATAATTATAAAGCACTGACATCAATTACACATGACATCAGACATACACATAACATGCTAGACTTTCGTGTTTTTGTTCCCGTGTGACGTAATGCGCAAAGCAATAATGCGTCAAGTTCTGCGCACACTGAATACACCCCCCCCCCCCCGACTATACTCCTATTGTCATTTGATTATTTGGAAAACAATAACATTTTTGTCCCAGAACACTAAAGTTAGAAGCTGGCTAATGTACTAACAATAAGTTTAATCCTTTTATCTCAGCATTATAATGAGCTTTAGTGTGTTTGAGATGAACAAGCATCTTACTGATAGGTATTTATTATTTTTTTTTCTGTTGGTATCCAGAGAGACTTTGGAATAATTTCTGGACTGTAGAGGGTTCTTAGCGAAGCAATTAGAGTTAGAAATTCCATAGTCCACGAACAAAAAAGGGCCAAAAATATCGGTCATGTTAAATACTCATGAAGCTAACAGAGTCACTGTAAATGAAACGTGGTAAATATTTGTCTAAGAATGTATTCAAGTGAGGAAATGCTGGTTTTTAATAGCTCAACATCTGCGTTTTCGAGATTTAGTAATATAAACATCTGTAAAATCGTGGAGTAATCATTTATAGTGTTATGCAGCTTAATCTATAGGTAGCTTTCCACCTGATAATGTGGCCTAATGTATAAGGCGAGAGACTGTGGTTACGAAATCGTAGGTAGATTCGGGTTCTGCAGATAAAAGTGGAAAAGTAATCAAGAAGACAAACTCAATACACTTTTAATTAACGTAACGACTGTGTCAAAGAAGCATGCAACTTCATTAGTACTGGTCCTTTATAGCCACTACTTTGAAATCTGAACAAGCAGAGCAAGCAGCGCAATTTTCTCGGATATTCTTAACCAGCTTATCGATTCAGTTCGTGATCTAACATAAGGGAAAATTGACGCGCCGAAGTACAGAGGGTAGGCAAATGCTTAACTTCTATTTCGTTAACAAAATAGAAATGCAGGGAACTATGATAACCTGTACATATAGTGAAACGTCCAAAGAGTATAAACAAGAAGATGAACAGAAGTGAAGAGCTATATTCTTCCACTTTTGTGGCTGTTTGTGGCATTATATTAGATGGCGGATGTGTAAGATGGTGCGTCAGCGTTACTTTTTTTTTCCCCCCCGAAATAATAGAACACAGGAAGCAGTGAAATTGCATCAGTTATGTCAGAAGCTTGTAGATTCTCAAGCAGAAAAAATCGAAAGGTTCTGCAGACTTTGGGCTACAAAATTAACATTTTATTTAACCCGTTCATGAACATCGGAGGATAAGCAACCATCAACAGGCCGCATTGATATGTTCAGAAAATGCGTTCTCACATTATGATGGCCCGATCTGACCGTTTGAATACGGGATCAGGAAAGTCTCCTCAAACTCGATCTTAACTCAGTGTTTGTATATTGTCAGAGGGTTCGGTGAAATTTGTTCAAACGAAATTGATCGTAGAAGAAATAATTTAAATAAAAAAAATGTAAAACCTCGTTTTTATTTTCTTAATTATAAATGAACTAAAAAGTATAAAATAATTTATCCTAGCCATATGTAGATTTATAACTCCATGCAAATTCATAATCTCATAAACTTTTTTAGAAAAATTCTTCCATACGAAAAACGTGGGGGGCATGCAATAGTTTGTCTGAACCTTTTCTGTGATTAATTTAAACTATAAATACCCTTAATAGTTATCAATTTTATCTATTGCATGCGCCCCACATTTTTCGTTTGGAAGAATTTTTCTAAAAAAGTCTATGAGTTTATGAATTTGCATGGGGTTATAAATCTGCATTTGCTAGGATGAATTATTTTATACTTTTTAGTACATTTCTAATCGAAGAAAGTAAAAACGTGTTTTTTTTTAAAAAAAAGTATTTAAATTATTTTCTACTTTTTAGTCTTGTGTGCACGTAATTTTGCAATCATTGTTAGACACCTCATTTAAATAATGACAAAATTGAGCAACTTTCACATTTAGTTCATTTTGTGTTCTATTGATCAGAAAACTGTTTTATCTACTACATTGATATATCCAAACAGTTGATTAATTAATTATTTTTTTAATTAAAACAAAATACAGAAACACAAATTTAATTTTTAAAAGTTTTATTTCAGAATTAAATACATTTGTAGCAGATTCTCAATATAGAAGTCAAAATATTCTCATTATATTATATTAAATATAATACTCATTCACTGCTTATTTACACAGTTGAAATTATTAATACATTATTAATACACCTGTTACACAATAACACTAGTGCAATTCAATTTATGTAATAGAAATCAGATTTATTAAATGTTATTTTTAAGAATTTAATTGTAAAGATTTAAATTAGATGTTTTTATTTGAAAATTTGCCATGACGACTGTATTGTTATCAAAATATTTTGCATGTCGTTGCGTGTCATGAGCAAGTCGAGAAGAACGTTTTTCCATCGTCAGTTGATCGCGCTTGAGCCATGCGTTTCTTGGAATTTGCGCGTTCGAAATCGCGCTGTTTATTTGAATAGTTGCCATGGTGACTGTATTATTATCAAAATATAACAAAAAGAATTCTAATCATTTTAGATTCAAATAAAACGTTTAAATTAAATATAAATCGCTATAATTTATTTATTGTAGTGATAAATATAATACAGTCAGTTATCATAGCAGCTGTTCTTATTTTTAAATAAAGATTATTATAAATTTTATATTTTTATGCATTATTAACGAAACTACATAAATGTGTTCTTGCTATTCAATCTTACATTTTTTACAACCTTCGTGTTTGATATTGCGCTCCTTTACTTTCAAAAGTGCGGAACCATATTTTTTTGAACCATGGAACCATTGAACCATGATAACAACCATATTATATTGTATTGTCATTCATTTCTGACCTATGTGAAAAATTTCAAGTATCTATTTCATTTAGAAGGCATGAAAAATTAATTCAAAAATTCCACCCAAACAGACAAGAAAGCGAGTTAATAAACACGTTTGAAAATTAGGAAACTTTAAGAACATGCTGGAGGAGCAACGTTCAGGTTTTCTGAAGACTGTAAGACGTTCGATTATAGTAAGATCCGTAAGCCAAGCTTTTCGATAGGTATGACGGTCGAATTGAAAGTCACATGAAATACTTTCAGAAATGGTTTTTGTGCAGATATGAAGCTGAGATTTAAAGACCTTATTATGATGGGTTTAAGGAATAGAGCCCTTCCCTATATGCAGCTTACCCTCTTCTGGTTGTCGTTGCTCTGGTAGAGGGGTGCAGCAAAGTGCTTGGAGTTACATTATAAGGATAAGTCCTATAATCTAAGGGCAAAGACCTCCTGTCAATGATTTAGAATAATGTTTCACAAGAGGAGTAAATGCCTGCTAGGTCAAATTTGGTTGTGGTCATGTCTCTTCAGCGGAATTCATTGGTTATATTTTTTAAGATTTTAATTTAATCGTTATATAGGACTTTCATTTCAAAACTCTCGTGTATTTAACATAAATTTAATCTAAACAAAAACGCGTCTATTTATATATTCAGGAAAAGTTTCAATATAATATATTTGTTACATTTTTGCTATTTCCACAATTATATTTCAAATGTCACTTCAAACTTTTTGATGCTTAAATTTTGAATTTGGACAGAACAATACTGTAAAAAGAACTGCACATTTAATATAGTTATGTTTTGGTTATATACCTAGGGTACCAAAAAATATATACACACATTCACAATGTATGTCTGTTTAATATATATCAACGTTGGACCGAAAAACAACAGTAATGTGTAGTATGATATTTTGTAAACAGATGTGACTTACATACATTATGATATCGTTGCTACGTGACAGGTAAATCAACAATGAAAATATGAAGTCAAGATTATCGTATGATGTTCTGTAAACAGATGTGACTCACATTACATTATGCTAGCGTTGCTTAAACAAAATGGAGCAAGGTTATCGTTTGAACACCGGAAAGCAATTTTGAAGTGGTAATGAAAACCGAAAATGTTGAAGTTCAAAGGCAATGGAGACTGTGTACAGAACAGAACCGCGAACGCGAGTAACAATTGCACCCATTAGAGACTAATTTGAGACTCATAGTACCGTATACCGTAGAAAATCAGCTACACTAGCAGCACTTCGGGAAGAAAATGAAACGGCATGTGCTAAAATCGCTGAGGACACTTTCGCAAACGTTGCTCAATCATAGTTCAACGTACTCAGAAGTGTATCGACGCCGATGGGGTGCATTTTGAGCAACTGTTGTAAGTGTAAAAGTCTTTTGATGATTAATGCTCTTCATTTTCTGTTTGTGTGAATTCAGTTTTGTTATATTAACACATTTTTTTCCTTGCTTGAAGTGTGTATACATTTTTTGGTGCTTTCTGTATTATTTTACAATGTGTGATGTACAATAAAAAAGAGAACGTAAGCAGTTTAGTCGCCCAAAATGAATTATTTTTGTGCTACAGCTTTATTTTGTCCAAATTTAAACAACAGCAACAACAGGTTGCCAGACAACAATGGAAACAAATATGATGTATCAATTTAATCCCCTTTAAGTCTCATAAGGTAGGGATGCCATTTCAAATTGCAAAAAGAAACAGGCTGAGGAGAGAGATAAAAACTTTCTTCTTAATATGTAAATTACTTTTTTTGTTTAAATGTAATATATTTATAAATGTGATGTTTTAATCAAATCTCTGTAAGTGCTTAGAAGTATTGCTTTCTAAGTTTTATTGCCTCCTTATCGTTCTTTTAGCAACGACCGAACGGTGTACTGTTGCGAAAAATGCTGTTGTTACATCTGCAAGTTTTGCAGTTCTGAAGAGATTCAAATAAAACATTCAATAGAACAGATTACTTATTTTAATGTTATGTTTTAATAATTATTACAATTGAATATATTATCACCAAAGCACTTTTGGTATAGTTTTTCTATTCACAGTTATCCATTCCGTTAGCATAATTCAAATCAGTTTTAATTCAGCTAATTGGAGTTACTGCTGTGGAGATTTTCATGTAATATTTCGATATTGGCAATTCTTCGAACACATCAGTTGAAAATCAAATGCTATATGCATATTCATACATGCGTATATACAGATTATTGGAGCTTACAGAGCTTTGACAGAACAACAGACGGAAAGCGAATTGTGAGTTGGTGCATTTTTCAACACAGTCTGGCTGCAATGCCCTTTGGTTTGTTAACACAAGTGCACCTGGTCGTAAAGAATGGGAGAGTGGAAACTACATCGTGGTTCCGAGTTCTCTCGCACGTTAAACTGCTAGGACTGAGTCACTGTTGATGATATAAATGTTCTGAAGGTATGATATATAGAATAACTGTTCAAAATACCATTAGGCTGGTTTAAGATAATTTATTTGAACTATATACCTTTAAATTTTTTTCCAATAGCTTTCTAGTTATATGAAATACAAAAATATATTTCACTTTTCAATATAGATACCCTTTATTGCAATACACTTCTCACATCTTTGAATTACCATTTCAATCCCCCTCCACAAAAAATAGACAGTAGTGTTATCTTAAAAATGGGCATAAACAGCACCCATCACTTCTTCGTCACAATTAAATTTCTTTCTTGAATTTTGAGAAGAGGTAATAGTCACTGAGAACTAGATCTGGGCTGTAAGGTGGATGGTCGATCTCCTTGAGGTCACATTTCTTCACTTTGCAACAAGAGTGTGTGCATAGGTCCGTTTTCGTGAAGAAGGCGCAAACCACCACTCGGCTTTCTTCGCCTTTTTTCTTTGATGGAAGCATGTAGTCTGTGCAGTAGGCCAGCATAGTACTCTCCATTTACTGTTGTGTTCCTCTCCTTGAAGTCAATGAAGAATATTCCTTCATAGTCCCAAAAGATTGTGGCCACGATCTTCTTGGTTGACTGAGCGACCTTGGCCTTTAGACACGGTGCTTCGCCATATACACCGTCCAATCACTGTTTAATTTCATTTGGAGTAAGTCCTTCTTTTGTGAAGAACTTGATAATAGCTCGATGCTCCATCTTGAACATGTCACAATCTTCTACACATAGGCCTTCTTTATGCAACTACTCGTATATCTGAACAACTGAACATAGCCAAATGGAAATTACAGCTGCAATTATTTAGTTAACAGATAAGGGACGACACCAGATAAGGATTTTGTGAAAGCGATCCTTATCGGCGGGGCCGGAAGCTTATGCACCTACCCTTGTGTATTTAACTGAATTTTCTAGTACAAAGTTGCCTGCTTATGTTCAATGTCTGAGCAGAAAATCAGCTAATAATAATTACAAGGTATAATTTATGTTACTTGTTTCTTTTTGTACAACATAAATGGATAGAACCAATGTGATCCATGTAAACCACAACTACTTGTAAAAAATAAAATAAATTAATAACCAGTAAGAGAAAATTGCTCATAACGAATCTTGTGTTATTTGAATCAATCTAGCATTTTATATAACTAATCTCCCCCCCCCAAAAAAAAATTGGAACGTAATGAAGCACGAGAAATCCTAAAACAATAAGGGTTGTCAGTGTTTATATGGAAACACAGTAATTAAAGTAGAAAGTAACTACATATTTAAAATATATGTCTGCAAATGTTAGACGATTTTATTTTTATGCGCAAATTTTATTGAATTCACATATTAACGAAATCTTTTGAAAATGGGTATTAGCGTTAGAGTAAATTTTTAGATTACTAATACATCTTTAGATACTTAATATTTTCAGATGATAAGGTTATAATCAAATAGCGCACACAATCTACAAAAGTCTTTTTCAAATTAAATAGGTATCAACAATGAATATTGTGGAATATAGGTAATTAACAATATGCTGTGAAAGGTATTGTAACGCTGGGAAATTGAAAATGATAGTTGGGAAGGAGTATGTAAACAAAATTAGAGTTCGCGCATGCGCAATATGAAGAAGAAGCGTGCATACCCATTAAACATTCAGTTTCCAATAGAAACGGAACAGGCTTTAGGCCTAAAACTGACATTTATGATTTTGTTGAGTATTATTTGAATGTTGTATATGTAGTAGCATTGGCTGTGTGGTTGTTTTAAAATGTTTACTTTTGGTACGGGAAAGCTATCAAGTGTTACGATAGGCAACTAATGCAGCGTTACTTGCAAGTATTGTCGATAATAGTCCAATTGAAAAATAAACTGTGTTCTCAACAATTTATAAAACAAAATCGCGTAATCTAAGTACTGACCGATTACACGAAAGAAGAACATACTGCCTAATAGTACTTTGTAAAAGATAAATAAATAAATAAATTTTGTAGAGAAACAGAGACAACTTCCTAGAAAAAGTTAAACATCGTTTTTTATAGGATGCTTTTCTTAAAATATTGTTTCACACCCATTTTTACAACTTCGGTTACACAAACGGTGGATATGCGTATGAGATGAAATCTAAAATTAGGATAGAATTTGTATATTATCTTTTTTCTTTATTTATTTTTATTTTTCTATTTGCGAGAAGGGAGCACTCCGGGCCTTATTTATGGTGGTGCCTCCCGGGCATTTCTCATTGATGAAGACTGTAACAGTTCCTACGGCTCAATACCACTGAAACATATATAATATAAATGAAAAATAAAAATAAAGTAACACTATTAACAATGTAACAAATTAACAGTAATAATGAAAGTAGATAAAGATAAAACACTAAGAAAAAGTCACACTTGAAATTATTATATTGACTTTTTTTCAGTGTTTTATCCTTATCTACTTGCATTATTACTGTTAATTTGTTACATTGCTAATTGTGTTATTTTATTTTTATTTTTCATTTATATTGTTTGCACCTCTGGTGTTGCTTTTGACTTTGCTTATTAAGCTTTATTTGCTTTTGCATATTTTGCTTTGCTTTTGACTTCTTTACTATATATCTATTATTCTTTTAATGTTTATTTCTTACTTTCTCTGTGTTTTCTAAAAGACTTTATATATACATACATGTGTGTAAAGCATAATTATCACATTTTTATGTTCTAATTAGTAATATAAATATTATGTATATATGTGTATTATAAGGTTTAACTTCAATGCATGAATTGTTTACGAGAGATCGGAACGCCGAGGAGACCATAAACCGCTAAACAAAGAAAAGACACAGGCGTACAGCACTTTTTTAAAAGACCTTCCGTAGGTGAGGGTTAATATATCTAAGGCCTTTTAAACACGTTAGGGCAATGAACTTGCCAACGGTTTGTACTGTTAACTTTAAAACAACCAATGTAAATAAACGTTTTAAACTTTCAAAAATTAGCGGGTGGCAGATGCATTTGATCCAGCCAATAGTAGATGTACCTTTTGACTTTTAAAATCAAGACGCGATTGTGTGACCCCGTGGCTTAGTGCAGCCAACGTTACTTAATTTAAATCAGGTATATAAGTTTGCTCGGCTGGGGCACTCAGATTTCAGTCAGTTCACAGACTTGAGTCGCGGTTCGGCACACCAGCTCAACTCAGTTACGCAGTACTCAGATAAGTTCTACTTCGGATGCGGGCACGCAGTTCGGCACATCAGCTCAATTCCGATAAGCACAGGGTATCAGTTAACTCAGTTTGGCCGAATGTAGAGTTAAAACTTGAAGTTGTACATTCGGTTGAGGCACTCATACATGGCGGGACACACTCAGTTCTAAGTTCTACACGCCGCGAGACGCAGTTTGACCTTCTAGGGCACAGTTTGAGATCAGTTCATCTCCCTGGAAATCGCGTCAGCTAAATTTATATTCAACGTAACTAAAGGTCTATCATGAGCAGAACAGTAGAGAACGCTAAAGAGCTTGCGAGTATTAAAATACCATATATATTATGTCGCATAGCGTATTCATGTGCACAGTCGATATCCTCTCCCAGTTCTGTTGAGCACGAGTCACAAAATAGCTAAACAAATCCCAACATATTGTTGTCATGAAGCTTCGGCAACAACATCGAAGCACACATTAATCATCATTAATCAATCTACCAAACAGCCAAACTGCTTAAAAATTGATATCACAGCATGAGGCCCGACAAAAAACCGCCTCAAAATTTGTGCCCAACCTGGAGCACTCAGCTGGAGCTTAAAAACCACTTCAAGACTGAGAAACACCTGTAGAAACCTCAGTATGGGAAGATGGTTCAGGCGGGAATCAAATCGCAGACCTCCAACTAACTCCAAACCTTAAAGAGCTCGGCCACCCGTGTCGGTTTTCAGGGCGTGGTCCTGTTTTGTACGTTACCTTGTTTCATTTATCCAAGAAATAAAAAGCAAGAGGACATGACGAACTGGTTTGTCTGTAGTATGAATAATACACTCGAACATGTTCAGACCCTTGCTGCACAGTATTTATTTGGAGGCTAGTACATAATTGGTGTATTTTCCTTGCAAATCCTTAGCAAGCATGCCTCTATGGGAGCAAATGTCCTGTAGGAATCGACATTTTTGTAGAATGTGTGACAGTTTTGTTCGGGGGAGAAAGGAAGAAAGGGACGGTTATCTGCTAGATGGGTTTTAATTAATTAGGATACTCATAATATTTGTAGAATCATGAAGTTCATCTTTTCTCCCGCCGCTGTCTCGAAGTGTCGCTATGCCATAGCTAGTTTCAGTAGAGTGCTGGAATTTTGTGAGTTTTTCTGGTCAACGGGGGAAAGAGCCGGGAACTAGGTAATCTTAAGACTGGTGATGACTTTTTATTTACTTCTTATTGCTTATTCAATGTTAAGGGTCGACATTTTAAGTTCGGTGGAGCAGTTCTTAGATCGCACTTGCACAATAACCGAAATAGCTATCAATACCTATCAATGTTGAATAGCTGCTTGCAAAACTTTTTGAATGCCCCTCGTAAAAGCACTTAAACCTAACCTAACCTGCAACTGGTAAGATCATAATCTTAAAATGTAACTAGGTTAGATTAGGTTTAGGTTTTAGAATCCTTGTCATAAAGAGTATGTGCTTATGTTTGCCATCATTCCATTTCATCCCTTATCTCTGCTTCTGTGTGCTGCTATTTGTGCATTTTTATCGCACAATCAGAAAGTAAATGCATATTGGCTTTTCCTATAAAGTCTCTAGATCGCGGGTTCGAACCCGGCCAGGACCGATGGATTTTTTCCTAAGTATGGCTTCCTTCGGAAGGGAAGTAAAGCCGTGGGTCCCGTGTCGTACATTTACGGCACGTTAAAGAACCTCAAGCCTGAAAGAGAGGCCTCTGAGCAAAATTTGTCGGCCGTTTCATGCTCCGAGTTGAGTGGGAAGCTGATGACCTGAGATGTTAAAGAGCGTCCATAAATAAATCAATCAATCAAATCAATAAGACGCATTTCAGTCTCAATGGCCATCACTGTAGTTTTTTGTTCATTTAGTGCTGATGATACAACCCTGACATGCACACTACGGGACAATTTTCTCCTTTTTCGTCAAAATCCATCTACTCTACTACTACTACTTAACGTATTCACATCATCTCATAACAATATTTATATTCGCTCTCGCCCGTTATTCGAGCTAAGTTTAAACGTTTTATTCATATGATGCATATATGGAAGTTGTATCAGTATTTTATCACTATTCTTTAATCTTTATACAATTATAACGCTTAAGTGTGCCTTATATGCTTAAACGGCTGTCCCAAAACGTTAACTGCGTCGCAGGAAACGAACAATGTTACCCTCTTATCATTTTCTCTAAAATCTTGGTCCTTGTTTACTAAGCGTGCAGAATTAACGGAGTGGACGGAAAGGGCCTTTGGCTACAGACATGCCGCACAATCTCTTTGTTCGTCACATCTCTCCATCCCTTACCTCTAGGGCATGTGTTTAGTTCTTTCAGGCAGTTCTTCCACTATCTTTTCTAAGCGGAGCTCCTTAATTACTGTAAGTCCATATAGTTGAAGCTTTTAAACTCGACAACCACCCTTTTCGAAGTGAGAGTATCAGATACAAGCAAGAAAGAAGAAGAAAGCGAAGCCGTTAATAAACATTTTTAGACTTTTCTATTCACAACACCTACCCATTTGCAAACAAATGGAACGGTTTCCGTTTATCTTCATAAGAGAGGTCTCCCGTTTAAGTTATGACAAATGTACATTACATTACTTTTCTTTAGATCTAGTAATGTAAAAAATTATGTTTGTCACAGGAGAGTAAACGTTGTTGGAAACTATCTCTTTTCGCCTCGGGCTCTTAACATTTCCGCTTGTAAATAAAATGTAAACTTTACCCTGTTGGTTCATAAATATTAAGGCATTCATATGTATATAAATCAACTGGTTCAAGAAAGAACACCGCAGACTTTTTTAATAGTGTTTCTCGCTACTGAAGCATCACAGGCGATGAATACTCATTTGTTGTGTTTGATTTGATTTATTTAGGGACGCTCTTTAACATCTCAGGTCATCAGCGTCCCATTCTATTCAGAGCGCGAAAAGGCTGATAAATTTTGCTCAGAGGCCTCTTCTTCCTGGCTTGAGGTTCTTTTACGTGCCGTAAATCTACGACACGGGACCCACGGCTTTACTTCCCTTTCGAAGGAAGGCATACTCAGGATTTTTACACCCGAAAAAATCCACCGATCCTGGCAGGGATTGAACCCCCGATCTACAAGGGTCTACGAGGCAAGTATGGTTATTAATAGATCATCAGCACTCAGGAACATCAGGGACACTAATGATATATGACATGAATACTGATGATACTTGTATATGACATGGATACTGATGATACTCGTATATGACATGAATACTGATGATACTCGTATATGACATGAATACTGATGATACTCGTATATGACATGAATACTAATGATACTTGTATATGACACGAATACTGGTGATACTCGTATATGACATGAATACTGATGATACTCGTATATGAGATGAATACTGATGATACTCGTATATGACATGAATACTGATGATACTCGTATATGACACGAATACTGGTGATACTTGTATATGACACGAATACTGGTGATACTCGTATATGACATGAATACTGATGATACTCGTATATGAGATGAATACTGATGATACTCGTATATGACACGAATACTGATGATACTTGTATATGACACGAATACTGGTGATACTCGTATATGACATGAATACTGATGATACTCGTATATGACATGAATACTGATGATACTCGTATATGACATGAATACTGATGATACTTCTAAACGAGATGAATACTATAAAGTTTCAGACGCTATAGTGTAGTCACTTGTTTGTGTCGTTAGTGTAATCAAACTAATGAAAAACATTTTTTACAAAATGGATAAAACTGAAATACGAGCTGAGATAAAGTACTACGTTTTGAAGGGTTTAACCAAACATAAATTCAAAATGAGTTAAGATTCCACATTAAAGGATTCTTCCCCTTCGTTTTCGATGGTTAAAAAATGGTCTGCTGAATTTAATCGTAGTCGTACATCCATTCAAGACGATGAGCGTTCAGAGCGTCCCAAAATGCTGCGACCGACAAGATTGTGACAAAAATCTCAATGATCGCCAATTGCATTTATTGCAAATACCTCGATAACTGTTGTCCATTATATTTTACACGAAGTTTCGGGTATGAGGAAGCTTTCCTCCCGATGTGCTCACAATGGATCAAAACGCATTGGACTGAACATTTCGCAAACGTGTTTGGACTTCCAGTCAGTTTCTTCAACGTTTCATAACAGTAGATGAAACTTGATTCATCACTACACACCATAGACTAAGGAGCTTTCCAAACAGTGTGTGGCAACAGGTGAAAGTACACCAAAGAAACCAAAAACGGTTCCGCCTTCAGGAACAGTAATGGCTACGATTTTCAGGTATTATTATGACGTAGAGCTCGTAGGCTACCTCCAAAAGGGCAGAACCATCTTCGGGGAACATTACGCTTCACTACTGGACCAGCTGAGAAATACTATTCCAGTTATTTTATCACGACAATGCGCCTTCACGCACGTATGAGATTTATTCTGTAAAAGTGCTTTACCTTTGCTCCCAAGTGCTTCCACATCCGCCATGTTCGCCGCATTTGGCTCCCAGCGATTACTTTTTGTTCCCAGACCTGAAGAAATGGCTAAGTGGACGAAGATTAATTTCAAATGACGAGGTTGAAGCTGAGACTGTCTTTTATTTTTCACAGTGGAACAAATTTTATTTTACTGAGACAGTTTAAAGTTAGAAAGCCGTTGGACTAAATGTATTGATGACTATGTTGAAAAATTAAAAACAAATTTATTTTAAATCTTGTGTTTTCTTGGTCAGGTGGAGAATTTTTAGAACGTCGCACGTATGAGAGAGCTTATAATTTCATACACTACAGATGTGCTAACCCTCCCTTACTTTCAACATTAATGCAGATTTTTTCAAAAAGAAATCAACTTCAATGTTTAGGACTTATTTCTTTCCATACCTATATGAATCACAATATGTTGTTATTGTTTTTCCTTTTTGCAGAACTGTTCCATCACACTACACGTGTGTGATATCTTTTAAGCTTTAGTGGCATATCCAGCTTATCTTGATTGATAAGCTGGTATCCTTAAATAGTTATTGGTTTACAAGTGTTCACAACTTCGTCATATAACGATGAAGAAATTGTGCTAGAGTCACAAAGCTTGGCATCTCCTTCACTCATATCCTCCCCACGCCATTATCCCTGTGTTGTGTTTTATTTCTTTTTACATACAATACGTGTGTATGAAATTTTTTTTTTTCTTTTTTAGGTTGTCAGAAAGTTGTTTCAGCCCTTTACCAAGAAGCTTTAATTATAGGTCATTGTTTTTAATTAAATTAACCAGAAAAAGCGTACAACATTAATAACAATTTCTTTAGCGTTTAGTATTGTATTACTATCCAGCGCTTTCCCTTTTAATGTCATTTTAATATAATTGTTTTTCTTGCTAAAGCAACCACGCCTTAGTTCCACTGTATGCTGCGTAGTTGAAAGTTTAATAATGTCTTTGTATATGTGTTGCATGAATTATTTGAGGAAAACTTGGACAGGACACACAGGATGTAGCATGTGACAGGATAATTATTATTTATAAATAGCTGGATACATCTGTATCACAAAAATACTACCAGACAACAACAAAACAAAAGTATTTGTAAATAGAATGAAAACTTCATCCTTTTGGGAAACCTGAAATCGTTACCTATTAGCGTTCTCTCGCTGGTTTGCAATGCACTTGTGTTTGATGCTCAAGAAAAGGGTTTTGGATTGCCAAAGTAACTACATCCCATCTGCGTTATTGCTAAAGGTTTTCATTTAGGTAATCGAAGAGGCGGTACCATGAGTGTGTAAAGAACTAAATGTATGGAAGATGTGGTAGATTTCTCCATCTCACTTTATGGGTGGTTTCCATGATGCGAGCAGTCGCTTAGGTACGGGCATTGATCTAGAGCAGTCGTTCCCAAACTGTGGGTTGTGACCCCAAAATGGCCGCGCTAATCGCCACAAATAATGACTCTTCGAACATATCATCTCAATTTTCTATTAAATTCGGCAAATTATAAGAAACTTTAAGTGATTTATATAATTAAAAGTTTAATCTTCAGCAATACACAATATAATTTATACAGCAAAGCAACCAAAATTAGAAAAAAATGTTAAATTTTTTCATACAAGGTCAACAAAAATAATTCATAACTTTGCTTCTAATTCAAGTTTAGATTATTTTAAAGCTAAGAAAAAAATTAATTACATAATTATTTACAGTAAAAAAAAACAAATTTTTTATTTGAATCTTGACCTTGAATAACTAAAAATGCTACTCAATTTTTTGCAGGATAAATAATGTAAAGGCTACCCCAAATCTATTTCATGCCTGTGTGCATGAAATAGAATTCACAGTGGTATCTAGCGATATACGAGATTCTCTTAACTATATCGAGTCTGTTTATATAAAATACAATCACAATGATGTCTGACGATATAGTCTCTTAACTACATCAAGCATGTTTACATGAAATAGAATCACAGTGATGTCTGTCAATGTAGTCTATTAACGATATCAAGTCTGTTTACGTGAAATAGAATCACAGTGATATCTGGTGATATAGTCTATTAACTATATCAAGTCTGTTTACGTGAAATAGAATCACAGTGATATCTGGTGATATAGTCTCTTAACTATATCAAGCCTGTTTACGTGAAATAGAATCACAGTGATGTCTGCCAATGTAATCTATTAACGATATCAAGTCTGTTTACGTGAAATAGAATCACAGTCATATCTGGTGATATAGTCTTTAAACTATATCAAGTCTGTTTACATGAAATAGATTCACAATGATGTCTGACGATATAGTCTCATAACTATATCAAGTCTGTTTACATGACATAGAATCACAGTGATATCTGGTGATATAGTCTTTAAACTATATCAAGCCTGTTTACATAAAATAGAATCACAGTGATATCTGGTGATATAGTCTATTAACTATATCAATCCTGTTTACATGAAATAGAATCACAGTGACTATATCAAGTCTGTTTACATAAAATAGAATCACAGTGATATCTGGTGATATAGTCTATTAACTATATCAATCCTTTTTACATGAAATAGAATCACAGTGATGTCTGTCAATATATTCTATTAGCTATATCAAGTCTGTTTACGTGAAATAGACTCACAGTGATATCTGGTGATATAGTATATTAACTATATCAAGGCTGTTTACTTGAAATAGAATCACAGCGATATCTGGTGATATAGCCTATTAACTATATCAAGTCTGTTTACGTGAAATAGAATCACAGTGATATCTGGTGATATAACCTATTAACTATATCAAGTCTGTTTACATGAAATAGAATCACAGTGATATATGGCGATGTAGTTTCTTAATTATGCTAGTGATGTCGATTAGAATGCCTTACTTCTGCATATACATATTTGTTTTTATTTCCCATGTATGATTATTTATTTTTAGTTTATTTATGTTAGGAAATTTCTCTTTAACAGCTATACAAGTAGAATCACGATGTTTTTGACCTGAAAATATTCTTCTCCACATCGCAAGCAGCCTCAATGGAGTATAGTAAAAGAGTAGAGAAAAAGGCGTTTGCGCAAAGGAGGGTTACAGAAAGATTCAAAAGGGAAAAGAAAAATGCCTGAAAAATCGTTCGTTACACAATGTGTGCTAGAAATAAGCAGATATGTTAGATTTCGTATAGTTAATGACGCATGTTTAAATGTATAATTATTATTTTCTGTGTGATATCTTTTTGTCATTCCGCTCCTTGCAACATTTTGCATTCTAGCGTAAGCAGGAACGGCCGAGTTTGAGCAAATGTATAATAAATCAAGCTCGGCGCACCTGGGACAATGATATTGTAAAGGTTTAATCTGAGGGCGCAATATTCTTTACGCTAAACGGGTCTGCCGTGTGTTTAAACTGGGCTGCTCCCTCTGAATAATTCAAGGGGAAATCGATGAACGAGATGACGTTCAAGCTGCTACTCTAACGTACTGTAAATCTGAGATAATTCAATCGAATGTTCCTTTGAGTTCAAAGCAACACACTCAATGTAGTGCTTACCTAAACTACTGAAAATAGAGGAGAACACCACTGCCGTTACTGACGAAATCCGAAAGTTATGCCAAAAGTTTCACCTGCGCAAAGATCGGATTTTTATGCCCTAAAAATTGCCTAAATGTGCATATATTTATGTCATAAATTTCAATTACTACAATTAAAACCAAAATTTAGATAATTTATGTGTGCCAACCATTAAAATTGCTATAAATTCTGGACCCACCTCAGTCTCCTTGTTCGGGTGCTTTTTAAATTAGTCATATAGCACGAGAAAGTTCTTTCAACCTTGCAAGACGATGAAGGGGTTTACATAAAAGCTGCTACTTGTTCCGCTGTTGCTCCCCTCCCCCTGGCATAAACTCCACTTATTTGTTCATATATTTGAATCTTGAAAATATGATACTGTCTATTTTGTTTATGCCAATATGACTAGGGACAGACATGGATTTGGGTAACGTCTTGGAGCATTTGTTTTAGTATTACTTGCTTCCAAAGTGAAAGGAATGCGATTGTCAAACAAAGATTAACCTCGACTTCAGAGTTTGAGAGTATTTTGTGAGCTACTCCAATTAATGCAAATCATTGGGGTTAAAAGAATTCACTATACTTCTAATTGTTCCTAGGTATTAGCATAGTAGATGACAGAAACACACGAGCGAGTTAAAATTGGTTCTAGGGGGAGGGAAATATCTGTGTCGTTGTTGTGAAGACTTGTCATCTAGAAAAAGTTTTCATAAAAACTTATATTTCCCCAGAAGATGTAAGTTTATCAACAATCAAAACTAATTTGTGATTATCTCTGATATACAAGGCAAATCGTATGCATGACACGTTAGCTGTATCAAATTTAGGTATATTACAAGTAAAACTTTACCAGCTTTATCAGCAAATGAATGCCATCCATAGTAAATTTGCTGGAAGTACATATTGATTTTGTGGAGCAATTGCTGACTCCCATTTTTTTGACAGTGAGCTAAAATGAAGCAGATAGCTCGTTTTTAAACCATACAAAGTAATCTTCAACTTTTCGCCGAATCTTTTCAATAGTTTTATTTAAACGCTGATCAGTGATCACAATTATATTTTGCACAGAGTTGATTTGTCACACCATTGTGTATGATTTTCCAAAAATTTATAGATCTGGTAATTTCCACAAGTAATATCAGCTGTTTCGAAGGCTTCACATAAATCATGGGAAAATTGGAAGACATTTTTACCGGTATACCCAATATGTACCAAAAGTTTCGGAACAATAGCTGTTTAAGTTCCTCTTTAGAACTGCGTAATTTCTCATTCACACTTCCTTTTGTTTCAAGCACAACTGACCATTGTATGATAGCTACCATTCCTAAAGAATAAACTACACGCTTCCAAGTCAAAGTAAACCACTGCACTGAATATACAGCAGACAACTAATAGAAAGGTTTTAATTGGAATTGCAAGAGAGGTTTGTCTTTTTCTCCGCGCAGTTCTTGCTTGCTCAGAGCGACTCATAATGAATTGAAAACAGAGTTTCCATGAAAGCGGAAGTTTTATGTTTTCTTCTTCATGGAGCTCTTGCTTCGTTCAGCGTGACTCACACTTGATGTGGCTTTCAACCCCCTAGTGAATAACATAATTTCCTTATAACCCATTCATACTTAACCTTCAAAACAACGGCACAGGTTTTTTCTCCCACCGCAATCAGTTTTAATACGCTGGAACACATGATTGCTTGCTGCAATCTACTATGCTTATACCTAGGAACAATTAAAAGTGTAGTATGTAACTCTTTTGCATTAATTGCAGCAGCTCAACAGATACTCTCAAACTATGAAGTGAAGCCTAATCTTTGATAACTGCACTTTTCACTCCATAATAATAATAATAATAATAATAATAATAATAATAATAATATTTTAATAATATTAGCAAACTACCGAGGGTGCCAAAAATGTATACACACTAACAGTAGATATCTATTTAATATATTTTAAAGTTGGACCGAAAAACAACAGTAATGTGTAGTATGATGTTCTGTAAACAGATGTGACTCACGTACATTTTGATAGCGTTGCTACGTTACAGGAAATCAACAATGAACAAATGAAGCCAAGATTATCGTATGATGTTCTGTAAACAGATGTGACTCACATTACGTTATGCTAGCGTTGCTACAGCAAAATAGAGCCAAGATTATCGTTTGAACAGCGGAAAGCAATTTTGAAGTGGTAGTGGAAAACCGAGAATGTTGTTTAAGTTCAAAGGCAATGGAGACGTGTGTACAGAACAGAACCGTTCTCCGGATCTAACTCCATTAGACTTCTACCTATGCGGAACTCTAAGGATGTTGTATATCGTAGAAAACCAGCTACACTGACAGCACTTCGGGAAGAAATTGAAACGGTATGTGCTGCAATCGCTGAGGACACTTTCGCAAACGTTGCTCAATTAGTAAGTTCAACGTACTTACAAGTGTATCGACGCCGATGGTGGGCATTTTGAGCAACTGTTGTAACTGTAAAAGTTTAAGATGATTAGTGCTCATCATTTTCTGTTTGTGTGAATTCAGTTTTGTTATGTTAACACAGGTTTTTCTTTGCTTGAAGTGTATTAACATTTTTGGCACCCTCTGTATTATCAGCTATACTTGTTACAGTTCTGCAATTGAGAAGAAGTAATTAAGTAATGCTATCGCTATGATGATCTGTGTAAACAGTGTTTAGCTTTCTTGGGAGCTATACTGCATCATAATATACCAGGAGCTTAAGAACACAATCATTTTCTCCTGTCTTTTACGTTAAAGTAGCTGAAAGAAAATTGAATTTGATACTTCACGCTCCAGTTATATATCATCACAGATAATGGAACCGGTTTACTCGACACCGCGAGGAAATTCAGGAACTTTTGTGCTCTATGGGAAGCTGCTGAAGCAGAGCGATAAATAAAGTGAAAAGCTAGCAACTAGGACGCTGTAATGTTGGTATCATAAACAGAATGTTCCGCTGAGTAGCTTGCAGTATGTTTGAGTTTGACGGCATATTAAACAAAAATAATTTAGTTTGTTCTTAGTGAACGGTTATCTAGATTTAATGTTGATTAATTTATTTTGCTATACCAGCATTTTTGAATTTGCTGCAACTTCACTTTCCTTTTACTGTAAATGTAAATTAAACGAAAAGCAAACACCTTATATAAAAATTTATTCATAACTTTATAAGTCAATATTAACCTGATTTAACGATATTTTGTTAAAAATTAATTCATAGATTTCCAAATTTCAACACTAGTATTGAAAATAACAGAACTACTGGAATAAATAGCTGCTCGTGGCTTCTGAAATAAGTAGGGCATATGAAATTTTAAAATTCGTACTTTGGTATAGTGCAGAACTTCAATAATCCAAGTTGTAAACATTTGATATAATAGCATAATATGATTGTTTTACCTGTACTGTTTCAACTGACGGTCACAAATCGCAGACTGAAATTCCTGTACCGGCTACATATTTTGACAAGTACAAAAATTGTACATTTTTCTCTGAGAGAGCGTGTAATTTGTGAATTTTAAGTTTAATTTTCTCTTAACCATGTTTGTAGGTTATGGAATCCATGCATGGTGCCACAAAATTGAACTTAGTACTTATATTTTCCTAATATTATTGTAGTAAAATGAAATATTTGTATCTTTAATTTGAGCAAATTCCACATCGTCGATTCATTCATTTTTATTATTGTTTCACACAACAATTTAAAGGGAACTAAAAGTCATTGTTTTTGCACACACGTATATTACATAGCGACTTACGAGGGCAAGTCCATAAGTTTCCGGCCTAACCATTTTCTAGGTATGATGAAGATAAAAGTTTATTTCACATTTCAATATAATTACCCTTTATTGCAGTACACTTTTCACCTCTTTGAATTACCGCCACAAGTGGCCGAGGTCGTTAAGACGCGGACTCGAATTCCACCAGGACCGTCCTCCCTGACTGAGGTTTTTTCCAGGTTTTCCTCAGTCATAAATGGCAAATGTCGGAGAGGTACCCTAAACTTAGGCCTGGAACATGTCCTTCCTAAAAAGACCTTTCCCAATATATCATTTCATTTCATGTATCATCAGTGTCCACCGCCTGTGGTGCCTCAGTAGTAAAAACGGGTGTTAAACACTATTAAAAAAAATCTTTGAATTTACATTTCAATCCCCCTCCCATAATAGTCAGCAGTCTGTCTGCAAAATGGGCTTAAATAGCATCCATCACTTCTTCGTCACATTTAAATTTCCTTCCTTGAAGGTTCTTCTTGAGTTTTGAGAAGAGGAAATAGTCACTGGGAGCTAGATATGGGCTGTAGGGTGAATGGTAGATCTCATTCAAGCCACATATCTTCACAGCTTCCTTTGCAACAAGAGCTGTGGGCACAGGCGCATTGTCGTGAAGAAGGCGCACACCAGCACTCAGCTTTCCTCCCCTTTTCTCTTTGATGGAAGCACATAGTCTGTGCAGTAGGCCATCATAGTACTCCCCATTTATTGTGATGTTCCTCTCCTTGAAGTTAATGAAGAGTATTCCTCTTCATGTCATTTCATCTTGCACTAACCTTATTCACGTTTAACTGTTCATGAATAATTCGAAGGACTGTTGTTTTAGAAAGACCCAACCTTGCTGCTATTTCTGTAGCTTTGAGCCGGCGGTCTTCCATAATTTCTCCTTCCACAAGAGCTAGCGATGTTTCCAGCAGTGAGCACCTTCAAGGGCCGACCTGCACGCTCTTCGCCTTCAATGCTTTCTCGATCCATTCGAAAAAGTTTGACTCATTGTTTTACGTAGAATATGAGGAGGATGCTTTCCCATATGCACCATCCAATCGCTGTTTAATTTCATTTGAAGTAAGTCCTTTTGTGAAAAACTAATAACAGGCCGAAACTCCATTTTGAACATGTCGCAATGTTCTATACATAGCCTTCTTTATGCAACTGTAGCTGAACAACTGAATACAGCGGAGCGACAGTTAAAGCTGCAATTATTTACTTAACAGATAAGGGTTTTGTGAAGGCGATAATCGTTATCGGCGAGGCTGGAAACTTATGGACCTTCCCTCGAAAATAAAAACTCACTTCATGAGACAAATTACTTCAGTTGACTACATTTTCCACTTCACCCACTTAACAAGAATTCAGAAACTGAGACACTCGCGGATAACTGCAAAGTGACAATGGCGTACACTTAATGGCATATCTTTGTTACTTCTTACAACACCCCTAGCTCGTTAGTTTGAGGTTCAGAAGCCCAACAGAGGGAGTATATTGTTCTCAATGTAGCAGCTAATAGTAAGGCGACGTCTTTTGGTTTCGCAAGTGAGTACTTTTTGGAAATATCGTGACCATAGAGCCCATAAAAGCGTATTTAATTATTTACCACTGTTTGGGCTCTTAAGACAAGTTATATCCAGTCTACTGGGGGCAGTAACTAAGAAAGACAGCCAGCGAAAGGGGGTGTGGCATCTTTATTTTTCAAATGCACCATATATAACATTTTTATTATTAAATTAATGATACAATTTTTAAATAACACTTCTGAAGCATATAACAATACGCATACGCTACCTTTATTACTGTCTTAATGATACAACCGCCATTCTGTTCTAATGGTAATCAACTTCGAACTGAAAGATTTTTGGTTATTGGTGTTTAACGCCCGTTTTTACTACTGAGGCACCACAGGCGGTGACACTGATAATACATGAAATGAAGCGATATATTGGGAATGAATTTTTTTTTTAAGGAAGGAAATGTTTCTGGCCTAAGTTTAGGATACCTCCCCAGCATTTGCCATTTATGAGGACTAAGGAAAACCTGGGAAAAACCTCAATCATGGAGGACGGTCCTGGCGGGATTCGAACCCCAGATCTTCCGCTCACGAGTCCGCGCCTTAACGACCTCGGTCACCCGCAGCGCTGAACTAATAGGTGAATTATGTAGAGGAAGCAAGGCATGGTTTAAAAATAAACAAAGAAGATAAAAGTTTATACAACTTTCGTATGATAGGATACGATTACCAAGTTCAGTGTGAACCCAACAAGTACTTCTATACGATGTAAAATATGTGTAACAGCTTAAGTAGAGTGTCGGATAACTTGTATGAATTGTAGAGCTTTGTTCCATTGGTATTGAAATTAGTAATTTATTCGGAGCTTTTTCCTGTAATTGAACTCAACGCCTTTGCAGCATGAAATGTAAATAGTAATTAAACTTTGTTATTTATTCGTTATTTATGACCATCAGCATAGCATATGCTTCGTTTACATGCTCGGCCATTTAAAATAACGAGCGACCCATTAGTTTGATGGCTGTTTCCCGGTTTAAGAAGTGACGTTTTAATTTGCAGCAGGGTCTGTGCAGGCGACCACGCTCTCCGGGTAACTGATTGAATTATATTACATTTCTGTGATGCCCAAAGGTTGTCAAATCGTTTTGGCAGAGTAACACGATCTATAAATTACAGGTAAGCAGGAACGTATACGCTTAAATAATGCTGTAACTTCTTTTTGCTGTCACGCAATAAGCAGGAATTTAGAGCACAGGTGTTTTGTTCTGTTTGGAATGAAAACATTCCTATGCTGAGTTTGTATAACATACTTTGGCATGTGTGGTCAAGTTTAAACAGATACTTACTACGTTTATATAAATAAATGCATTTGACGGCGCGTGGCCTAGTGGTTGGGTTAGACTTCTAGGCTCCGAACGTGACGGCCAGGGTTTATCCCAGTTACCGTAAGTGGGATTTATGACGGACAAAGCGGCTTCTGTGCAGGTTTTTTCCCCGGGTACTCCAGTTTCTCCCGTAATTCATTCCGCTATTGCTCCTCATCGTCGTTTCATCTTCATCACTGCAGATAACAACGAGAAACTACCGCAGTATCTCTCCCAAGTAAAGCTGTAAATAGCGCAGTGTCGTGAAAGATCTGCCCACCTGAATGATTGTTATGTACAATCAATTAGAATATGCACATCACATAATGGATAGATCTTGTTTATAGATATTCATTAACAGCAACCGCTTAATAATGTTTCTTTAAGACTCTTTGGGGGGACACTAAGCTTAAGTACCTTATGGTACCAAAGTACAATTAAAGCGGATTTATTACTATTATTATTATTATTATTATTATTATTATTATTATTAACTCCTTAGTTATTTGTGCATGAGTTTTATAATTTTTATGAAATGTTAAAAGTGAAAGGATGAACTCATAAGAAATAATCCATATTCCTATATGTAAACACATTTGGGACAGATGTTTGCCAAATCTCTCAACCTATTACTCATGTTTTATTTCTATAATAGTAAGATAAAGTTCCCGTGAGTTAACGCAAAATTAAGCTCATATTTCAATAAGAAACTAAAATTAATTTGCCTTACACTTTATACACAAAGCATTCTGAATATAAAGTAATCATTTACCGAGGGGGCTGAAAAACGTATACACACTTTCACAGTAGATATCTATTTAATATATTTCAAAGTTGTACCGAAAAACAACAGCAATGTGTAGTATGATGTTCTGTCAACAGGTGTGACTAACATACATTATGATAGCGTTGCTACTTGACAAGTAAATCAACAGTGAACAAATGAAGCCAAGGTTATCGTATGATGTTCTGTAAACAGATGTAACTCACATTACGTTATGCTAGTGTTGCTACAACAAAATGGAGCCAAGATAATCTTTTAAACAGCGGAAAGCAATTTTGAAGTTGGGTTGGAAAACCGAGGGTGTTGTTGAAGTTCAAAGGCAATGGAGACGCGTGCAGAACAGAACTGTCAACGCGAGTAACAATTGCATGCATTCGAGACAAATTTGACACTTATGGTGCCGTATGCGATGTTCAGATCTGGGAGACTTCGCACAGCAATAAGCCCCGCGTCCTCGGCTATGTTTTGGAACATTTTGAGCACTCACCGCAGAAATCTACAAAGCAATGTGCACGTGAGACTGGGGTTAGCAGAACCAGCGTACGTCGTGTTATTAAAACAGCAAAATTGAAAGTTTTCATCCCAAGACTTTTGCATGCGTTAAATGAAGAAAACCCTGATCGTAGAATGCAGTACTGTGAGTGGTTTCGGCACATGGTGCAAGAGGATGAGGCCTTCGTAGTGAAAGATGTTTGGTCCGATAAGGCACAATTTAATCTGAACGGAACTGTTAACGGGAATAACTGTGTCTAGTGGTGTGCACATGTTATTTTGGAAATGGCTGTTAATTGGAAGTAATGTGTGGCGTGGGTTATCATTTAGGGGTTTAATTGGACCATTCTTTTTTGAAGGAACGGTAACTGGCCCAGTGTATCTGAACATGATAACGCACATCCGTCTTACGCGCCATCCATACACTGTATGGAAATGAGAAATCTTATTTCCAACAAGATGGTGCACCACCATATTACCACTATTTGCGTACCTTGATGACAATTTCCAAGGTACTGGATAGGACGAAAAGTTCCGATTGAGTTTCCACCGCGTTCCGGATCTAAGTCTTGGACTTTTACCTATGGGGAACTCTTAAGGATGTTGTATACCATAGAAAACCAGCTACACTGACAGCACTTCGGGAAGAAACTGAAACGACATGTGCTAGAGGACACTTTCGCAAACGTTGCTCAATCAGTAGTTCAACGTACTCAGAAGTGGACATACGCCGATAGTGGACATTTTGAGGAACTGTTTTAACTGTACATGTTCAAGATGATTAGTGCTCATCATTTTCTGTTTGTGTGAATTCAGTTTGGTTTTATGTTAACATAGTTTTTCTTTTCTTGAAGTATGTGTACATGTTTAGCACCCTCTGTACACACACACACACACACACACACATATATATATATATATATATATATATATATATATATATATAGTGGTTGGCGTTGCTGTAAGCTGGCCGGTAGACCCAGGTTCGATTCCGTGCACCCACTTAGGAATTTTTCTGGTTACGTAGGTCTGGAACGGGGTCCACCCTGCATTGTGAGGATAACTGGGTACTAACTGATGGAGAGGTGGCCTTCTTCGGCGCGTGATAGGCGACCGACAGAGTGCCGGCATTCTGATTACTTGCTCCCCTGCAACACTGTTTTCTATCAATAAAGTCGTAAGACGGAGGTAAAAGAAGCAGAGTTCGCTGCGGCAGGCCAAGGCTTACCGAGACTGTAGCGCCAACGATGGGAAGAAAAAGTTACTTATACATTAAGTGTCCACTGCCCATTTCTTTAAATTTGGAAAATAGATAGTGCCGAACCTGTAAGTCTAAAGCAAAGCTAAGCTCATATTTACATTTTTCTCTGAATTGCTTTAAACTTCCGTGCATATAATGCAATCAAAAAAAGACATCGTTTCTTTACTTTACTTTAAAAAAAAAAGTAAATTAACATACACCCTGTGAATAATGATTTATATACTTGTCAGTAAGCTCAAACACGCAATGCAATTATAACTGAACGAACTACTCGTATAATTCGTATAACGTATGCTATGATTTAAGAGCTTATACAAAACGTTCGGATGTTCATATAACTTCATAACTTTCTTCAAATTCATTTCATTCATACATACCTGTTATTTGTGTAGCAGTTTTGAGTGTTTCATATTGTAGAGAGTGATAACGTTAAATTATACTAGTTTTAGTTTTTTATAGTGAAAAAAATGTTTCTATTTATATACATTGCTTTCATTTTAAAACTTCTCCGTCTGAATAACTACCCTTTGATATAAATTTTATTGAAACAAAAAGTTCAGACACTGAAAAGGAAGTTTAAAACAAAGTTTTATTCAATTGTATACTTCATTTCCAGCCACCCCACTTTTAAATGTAAAATAAATAAAAAAGGCCTTTTTTACAATCGTTTCCTGATAACGTGAACCTTGTAGTTGTTGCTTTAATGTGAAAAATAATCCAATTGTAGGATAAATATTTTGGGTAACATTAGAATTATTAATATTACATTAATACAGCCTGTTTTGGAATTCCTGACCAACGGTTCTTTGGTAGGGTTAGTTATACCATGTGTTACCAAAAACTAAACTGTTACATTAAATACTCAGTGGTTTTTATTCCATCCAAATACAAATAACAATAGCAACAGTCAATACAAAGGCATGATGACAGTTTCATCATCTTACAATTTTAAGCATAAAAATAGGAGTACTTTTTGAAATTTCAAAAAAGAAGATGACTAATTTTCATTTTAAATTTTTAAATGGGGGTTATTATTATTTTTTTTTTGTTTAAATTAAATTTATGTTAATCAGACTGAGAAGTTTTGGAATGAAAGCATTGCTTGTAGACCTCTAGGATGCCGAAGTTTTAAATTTGAGATGAAATCCCGCTAAACCTAAATTATAACCGAATTACTATTACAAAGAAAGTGCATTTAGTGAAACAGTTGACTGTACCCGGTTTTCCACGTTGTAGCTACTGATTTGTTCAGTAAATAAAATTTTAAAGTTAACTTTGCGGTACTTATACGTGACAACTAACTGTGCGCATTGTATTTTATAGATATATTAGTGTTATATATGACTGTATATGTGTTTCCAAGCAGTTCTAAAATGGATAAATATGTTATTCCGATTTCCACACATATGCACGCTTCATATCCATACACCAGACCCTGATCATAACCAAAAACCGTCATAATCAAAGAAAAATGTTTTGTGTTCAGTCGAATCGAATCTGGAATCTTACGACAGACGTAGGACCCTATCTTGCCAATGTTAAATTAGCTAGTTTATGATTCTATCGTGGCAGAACCATTTGAGCTACAACCTTGAAATTTGAACAGATTATTTTCCCACATTTTTTATGTTTACTGAAGCAGAATTATTATTCTTTATTTGAAGATTTTTTCGACATTCTATACAAAAAAGTCCACAATTTCTGAATTATGACATTTTTTTAATATATTCTTAGCTATGTCTAAACACCATAAATTGATTCAGCAAATTTTATCTCTAGAGATAAATGCATATAGAAAAATGCAATTTTGAGAAAATTGCGATCAAAGAAAACTGTTAAATGCTCTCTCATAGCTCTAATCCTGAACCTATTACATTTATGCTCAATGCTCAGGATCTCTTCAGATTGTTTACGTAAGAAAATCCAGCAGTTAAAAACAAAATGCCCTCTAGCAAATGATAACTTTCCTAATCTATTCAAATGTATTTCAAAAGCCAAAAAACTACTTTAAGGCTACATATCACAATAAATATTTTGCCACATAATTCAGAAATGTAGTTCATTTATTGTAATCCATTTTTTAAAAATGTCAAAAATGCAATTTTTTTGCTTCCCAACCCCCCAAAAGCACTGCAGGCAGGTGCTCAATCAACTGTGCTGCGAGATTTTTCTTACAAATACGGTAAACAAAATATTTGCTTATACTGGAGTGTTGTCACTTGTTTTCGTGTTATTTTCATGCTCGCGTGAAGTATTAGATAACTTCCCATCTTAGCGCATGCGCAAATCTCATTCCCCCGTTTTATAATTTTAAAATAATTTACAGCACCTAATACAAATGCAGGGAGCAAACGAGCCTCAATTTCTTCAACGAAAAGTGCCTCTTGGCAACCACTAACTTTTTTTTTTTTTTTTTTTTTTCGTTTTCTATATTACATTTTGAAACAAGTTTAGTTTTCCCCTATTTTGTAAAATGATATTACGGAATGAAAATAGAGCTATTATTCTTGTAAGAAATAATTAAATTTAACAAAAATAGTAATGTATGCCGAAGAAGATGAAAAAAAATGTTGAAACAAAAATAATATTCTTTAAAGGTGATAGCGCAGAAAATCATAAAACTATGAAGGGTTTTACAGAGAAGTATGCGTAGATATTTTATAGGAGGACAAAGGCAGAATGGAACAGGGAGAAATTGTGATGATAAAGGGTTGAAAGAGAAATGCTTTCTTAAAAAGGGGCAGAAATTGCTGTAATAAGCTCACGTTTAAGATATGGGGCCTATGAAACATTCCTGAAAGGTAGAGAGAATATATGACATGAAATTTTGTGCGGTGATAGCAAAAAATGTAATATTATAAAATAGAGAAACACAGCGGGAAAATAAACGGAAAAGTTAACTGTAGCGTCGATTTTATATGTATATATATGTATACTATATATATACATTTATTAATTCGTCCATGTGCACTACTTTCTTTGTTTTTAAACTTCTTTTTTTTTTCGATTTGCTTTACCAGCCTCTAATATACAGCCCTCATTTTTACGTTATGTTCTTAAAAAGTTTAATATAGCGATATCTTATTACTATTCATTGAATGTATTTTATCATAAACATCAGAAATAAATGTACCATAGATCCTTTTCGCTATTGTCAGGCTTAAAGTTACAGAAACTATTCCACAGTTGAAAGATATAATTACTGTATCTGACGTACATGTAGAGAACTGAGCGAAAACTTTCAAGCATTATCATAACAAGAGAACTGTATGCAGCTTTGGCACGAAGGAAAAATTTTCCAAGACATAAGTGGTGACTTATTCGATGGCTTAATGAACGATGTGTTGCTATTACATGCAGGAACTCTCATTATTGCGCGCGCGCGCGCGCGCACACACACACACACACACACACACACACAGAGGGTGCAAAAAATGTATACACACGTCAAGCAAAGAAAAAACTGTGTTAACATAACAAAACTGAATTCGCACAAACAGAAAATGATGAGCACTAATCATTTTAGATTTTTACACTTACTACAGTTGCTCAAAATGCCCACCATCGGTGTCGATACACTTCTGAATACGTTGAACTACTGATTGAGCAACGTTTGCGAAAGTGTCCTCAGCGATTACAGCACATGCAGTTTCAATTTCTTCCCGAAGTGCTGCCAATGTAGCTGATTTTCTACGGTATACAACACCATTAATATTTCCCCATAGGTAGAAATCCAACGGAGTTCGATCCGGAGAACGCGGTGGAAACTCAATCGGACCTCCTCGTCCTATTCAGTGCCGAGACGCGAGACTTGTTGCTGTACGAGGTCTCCCAGATCTGTCCTTGTGAACATCGCATACGGTACCACGAATCTCAAATTTATCTCGAATGCGTGCAATTGTTACTCGCGTTGGCGATTCTGTTCTGTACGCACGTCTCCACGGCATTCTCGGTTTTCCAATACCACTTCAAAATTGCTTTCCACTGTTGAACCATAATCTTGGCTCCATTTTGTTGTAGCAATGCATAACGTGATGTGAGTCCACCTGTTTACAGAACATCATACGATAATCTTAGCTTCATTTGTTCATTGTTGATTTACCTGTCGCGTAGCAACGTTATCATAATGTATGTGAGTCACATCTGTTTACAGAACATCATACTACACATTACTGTTGTTTTTCCATTCAACTTTGAAATGTATTAAATGGATATCTACTGTGAAAGTGTGTATACATTTTGGCTCCCTGGGTATGTATATATTTAAGAGTTAGATAGAAATAAACATATTTCCATACATTTTATGGTCTGTAGGACCAGCTTTTATTTTGCCTTCGAGCTATTTTTAATGTCCCTACTATAAGGACCTCTAGATCTAAGTATGTATTAAAAAAAGACCGTTTTAATAAAAGACGGTGTCTTTGGTATTAAAGCTATCATGCCAGGGAATTTCATAAAAACATTCATATTTGTAAATTAAAAAAAATAGTCAGTTCTAATTTTCGTGCAATTTCATATAGAATCGCTCCTTATAAGACCGCCATACAATTTTTTTTTAATAATGGTCCGGAGCACAGAACTGCCACTCGGATGCCAATAAAGGAGTACAGAGAGTAATGGCATCTCAGATAATTGTAGTCCCAGCTTTTCGGTCAGGAGTCATCATTTTTGAAAATAAGTGACTCCCCAATGTTACTGTTACTCCCTAATGGGCGTTCTAAAAGTTTCGGTCGGACAAAGAAAACACAAAATTTAAGAGAAATGTTCTTTTATTTTTCAACATAATCACTTTGTTAATCAATGCATTTAATTCAACGAATTTCCAACTTTTTAATACCCTCAGCAAAATAAGATTTTCCAACTGTGAAAAATGAGCTTTATTCATTTTAAACCTCATCATTTAAGGTGAATATTCGTCTACCCAGCCATTACTTCAGGTTCGGGAACAAAAAGTAATCGATGGGAGCCAAATAGCATTCTTCAGTTTGTCCAGTATGAAGCGTAATACTCCCCGGTGATGGTTCTGTCCTTCATGAAATAGTCTACAGGCACCACACAATGAAAATACCTGAAAATCGTAGCCATGACTTTTACTGCAGATAGAGCCGTTTTTTGCTTTCTTTGGTGCACTTTCGCCTGTTGCCACCCACTGACTGGACTGCTCCTTCATCTCTGGCGTGTAGTGATGAATCTATGTATCATCTACTGTTATGAAACGTCGTAGAAACTCACTGAATTGCGTTTAACAAGTTTAAACACTCTTGCGAAATGTTCATTCCAATGCGTTTTTGGTCCATTGTTAACAAACCGATTAAGTGGAAAGCTTACTCATACTCAAAACTTCATGCAACATGAAGTTTTGAGTATGAAGTAATCATCGACTTCATGAACATGAAGTCGATGATTTTACAATATCGGCCAACTCCGTACCTTCAATCGGCGATCATTGTGAATTTTTGTCTCAGTCCCATCGGTTCTAGCTGTTTTGGACGATCTTGATCAACATCTAGATTGGATACACGACCACGCTTAAATTCAACAACTCACTTTTTAACCTTCGAAAACGAAGGAGAAGAACCCTATAATGTGGAATCTAACTCTTTTGTATTTCTGTTTTGTTACTACACCCTTCAAAACGAAGTACTTTAAAACAGTTCGTATTTCAGTTTTAACCATTTTATTAACACTAGTTTGTTTACAGGATCGTCACAAATATATGACTACACTTATGCGTCTGAAATTTTACAACGCGCCATCTACAGAATGATACTACCTATTATACTAATTTGACTATCTTCACGTCATATCTGAGTTAGGCCCAGAACTTTTGAAACACTCCTCGTAAGGTTGAGTGTCCCCCCTTATAGACCGGCTTCTTTGAAGAATTTTCCTCTGGAGTACTGGAATTGAAACAGGAACTTGGGATTAGTAGGTAGATTGCTGAGCACTAAACGATGAATGCGATCAGCTTTTATTTAGCTGTGTATTTTCAGGAATGCGTCTACTATATGACAAGGTGATGTTCTCTATTTTGCCTTAAAATTAGAAATTGCTATGACTTGGGCTTCTGTAACACCAGGTATATACAGCATTCTGTGAGAGAAGATAAGATGGTAGGTCCATAAGTTTCCGACATCGCCTTCACAAAACCCTTATCTGGTGTCATACCTTCTTACCTGTTAAGGAAATAATTGCAGCTGTAACTTCCGCTCCGCTGGTGTTAAGTTGTTTGAATATAGTTGTATAAAGAAGGCAATGTGTAGAATATTATGACATGTTCAAAATGGAGTATCGACCTGTTATTAAGTTCTTCACAAAATAAGGACTTACTCCAAATGAGATTAAAGAGTAATTGGACGGTGTATATGGGAAACCCTCCCCCTCATATTCTAACGTAATGGGCCAACTTTATCGAAAGACCGGCGGTTCAAATTTACAGAAATTACAGCAAGGTTGGGTCTTTCTAAACAACAGTCCTTCGTATTATTCATGAACATTTAAACATGAATGAGGTTAGTGCAAGATGGGTGCCTAGACTTCTTTCCTCACTCCAAAAGCAGTAACAAGTCATCTGTTGTTAGACATTTTTGGAGCTCTGCCGTGCCAACGAGAGAAAATTTCTGCAAACCATTGTTACAGGAAATGAAACTATGATCCCCTAGAATGATCCCTTGTCCAAAAGAGCATCAATGGAGTGGCGTAAACCTGGCGAAGCATCGCCTCTAAAGGCCAAGGTCACTCAGTCAAACAAGAAGAGATGACCACAATCTTTTGGGACTGTGAAGGAATACTCTTCATTGACTTCAAGGAGAGGAACACCACAGTAAATGGGGAGTACTATGCTGGCCTACTGCACAGACTATGTGCTTCCAGTCAAGAGAAAAGGCGAGGAAAGCTGAGGTGTGGTGTACGCCTTCTTCACGACAATTGGTTTGTGCACACAGCTCTAATACAGTACAGCAAAACAAGTTCACGACTTTGCAAAATTACCACACACATTCCTAGTACAAAGTAATTACTGTTTACGGCACACCAAACTCTTCTTAGCCCCCACCTCACCCATTGTCAGCTATGTTGCTAAACCTCGCGTGAATCTGCAATGTGGCTGTCAACGCCTTGCACATTATTGACTATAAAAATAAAGGAGGACATTTCATTAAAGTCCTATTCAGAAGATAATAATACTAATCTGTTTCACACTTGCTGCTAAAGAAGCAGCATTGTTTATAAGTGCAAACCATTTATCAGAAATGAATTTTTGAAAGAAAATATGTTCAGTTTTCCTACTCTTTTGTGGCTGTAAAAACGTAACAATAAATGAATAAAAAAAAATAAAAAAAAAAAACCAGTCACAATACAATAGGTAATAATTATAGGTATCGTATTGCAGTCTGGCGGAAAGTAGCTCCCTATTGGAAATTACTAATATATTTTCTATAAAAGTATCTTTTCCATAAATGTTATGGAACTTGCTGAAAGAGCTCAGTTAAAAGCCGTTAACAAGTTTGGCTTTCCGTTGTACATGTGGACAGTGCACGGCAGTTGCTTTGTAGACATACTTTTTTTGTTTTATTTACGGACGCCCTTTAACATCTCAGGTCATCAGTGTCCCATTCAAATAAGGGCATGAAACGTTTAACGAATTTTGCTCAGAGGCCTCTTCTTTCAGGCTTGAGGTTCTTTATCTGCCATATACGTACGACACGGGACCCACGGCTTTACTTCCCTTTCGAAGGAACTGAAGACATCAAGAACTGTCATCACAAACTCAAACTGTCATCACAAACTCTTCTTGAACACAGGATCTGTGAAGATGGCCGCAGAAGTTATCGTCTCTCGACATCCAGGTCAGAGGTAACAAGTGCAAGTGTTTAGGAAATGTAAACCAGAAGTCCCAAACAGTCAAATGGACATGCCATTCTTGAAAGTGATCTCCCTACGACCCGATCCGAAATGTTTTTTTTATAGAAGAAATGAACTTTCGTCCGTGGAAGACGTATTACTGCCAAGAACTAACACTGAAGGGCTGTGACCGTCGGTTGTTCTCACGCTTGGTTTGTATGAAGACTGGTCCCAGTTATTGACCAAAATCAGTTGCAGCTATGCAGCATTGATTAAAGTGGAAGGGAGGGGTTGTAAAGGGCCCACAACTGTCACTACTCTATGGGCCCGGCTGAAAGAATGCTAAAGTCACAGTGTGGTATGGCATGGCATCCAAGCAGGTTCTGTACTTCTTCGAGTTTATTGCTGGATGGTGCACTAGCATTTAACATCTATGATTGCTTTGATCAACATTTTTCATGACGTTAAAATTGACATCACTCCATGGCATTTCTTCCTGTGAAGGTAGGCGAAGGACCAATTTTACAGCACCACACTAAAAACCTTGTAAGAACTGGAGGATAGGATTTGCCATATTCTCAGCAACGTGCCTGGAAGGGGGGTTCCTCCTAAAGTAACTTCCCAAGAGATTACAGGAATTGGTAGAAAATGCTGAAGCATATGTCGAATTTTAATACTGCAGAGTGTCGACAATTTCTACCATTTCATACTCCACAACGCGACCAGTTTCACAGCAACAGAGCTATTATTAAGAAATTTACGAACGACTTTCAGCAGGGAGTTACTTTCCAACCACCCTGTATATCCAGAGTTATTGTTGGCAGATGAGCGCAGCATGCGTTGACAAGGTCACGCTAATCGCCTGTCATACAACGACTAATGGCTAAACGTGGACAGTCCGTTTGCTTTTACAAGAACAAGCATTATTTCTGTGTATTATTATAACTCAGTTTGCGGTTCAGAGTATTGACCGAACCAGTTGGCTCAGGCGGTGACGGTTGAGAGGTCCAAGATTCAAATTATGTCCGCTAACCTTATGGCTTTTCCATAATTTTAGGAAAGGGTGAATGTCCTGTTAACATCTCTGCACGGTTTCAACTTTCATTGCATCATTCAATCTATACGTGTGTGTGGCTCTTCCGTGTAATGTCATCGAAGAGTGACATCCATTCAGGGAACCCATAAGTGTGCGTGTATACTCTACGTCCATTCAGAGTCAATTATCCCCCACAGACAACTGACCCGGGCATTGGTATGTAAATACTACAGAGGAAGGTCAATGAAGAGAAAGAAATTTTGTTTTGAAATGTTACTAGAACGTAAAAAATATAAAATATACAGGAATAACCCCATACTGTAGAGGAATTCAAAGAAAATATAAGGACAGTTACTTAGACACAGCTGTTGGGTGTGAATGCACATTTCAATGAAAAAATGTCAGAAACACATTTCTGCAGATGAACAGCACTTCGAACAGTTATAACAGAGATTGGTATTCATAAAGAAACAAAACTAATAGTTTGGGCATCAGAATTGTGCGAGGGAAACATGTTCATAGTTGTAGTCGGCGAATGAGGCAACAGTGGCCCAGCACTCCTGGTGTTCAACTGTGGACGCAGGCCAAAAATAACTTTATATATACCTCCACATAACTCGACTATGATATGTAACAAAAATCCGAGTTCTCTTTTTAAGACTAAGCAACAGCTTAATAATTCTGGGTTTAATTTGCGGCAAGGAATACAACCGCATTTTGGGCCATGGAATTCAGTCCCGTTGACCTTATTTTCATCAAAGGAGCGTCGGGGAAAGTAAAAGTAAATGATAACTACTGAAAATTCTAATAACTTCTTTGAATGTCTATACTATGTATCGAATAAAATAATTGAAATGTGACATTTTTTATTTTGGTTTTCTTTTCTGAGTTCTCGGGCCTTATTTCCGTGTCTTTCTCTTTCTTCCCCCATATACATAATAATAAATACATTCGCGGAATTCTTGTTTCTTGCATTATTTCCAATTTTAAATCCGATCTTATTGTTTTGTTTTTTTATTATTTTTTTTCCCCTTCGTTAACTCGAATCAGTTTTTCTCATTAGACACTTTGCATTCTGCAGCCTTTTTCTGATCATGTTTATAAAAATGCTCATTTCCTTTTTGCTGACTTTTTTTTTTTTATTAATTCTCTACCTGCGGTTTGAAACAATAGAACTGGAATAGGAATGTTATAATTTTGGGATAGCTTATATTTAGAAGCTATGCAATTCAGAGAGTTTCTACAGAACATAAACCAACGTCCATTTGCCGTAATTGAAAAACATTACAGAACAACATTCCACTGAATCGATTTAAGTAGTCTGTTCATAAGTTTTTCCCCCCTACATGGGAAAAAAATGTAAAAGGAATTAATTACAATGTAATCATAATCATATACACTGCTAAACACCCTAGCGGAAAGTGGCTGGTTTCTGTGCATAGGAGCGAACATTCTTTGCCTGCTGCATACCAGAAAGTATTAATTTGCTTTGTCTGACTTTCCAATCCTTGCCTTGCCATACTCAGAGTGAGATTCAAGTCTATCTTTACCCTTTGCTATATTATATGTTATTTCTTTAATATTACTAAAATTATACATTATAGACGTTATGCTTAGTCTTAAACACTATATCTTCTTATTTCTGCATACATGAATTTTGTCATCGAAGTTTCCTATATACATAAAGCACAACATAGCTGTAATAAATCACAGAATAGTTGATTTAAAATCACAAATATTTATTAATTCATTACTCTGTAATTGATGGGGGGTCAGGGACAACTTCATATGGAATTGTGGAATTATTTTATATTCACTATCATTGATAGAGTAACCCTTCTTGCTAGCCAAAGTAATTGTCAACTCCAGCGGATCGGCGTGTATGTTACTAGGATTGTAGAAAAACGAACGGTCAAGTGTTAAGAATTCATTTCAAAAGTGATTGATGTGTGTCATTACATAAACAGATTGAAAGAGCAGTCATGAATGTTTTAAAAGTATTATTTATAACATAATTTAAATATCACGTATTGCTTCTGGACAGGTTTAAATTTTGAGATGCTGTCTTTTGACTTTATAGTCGCAGTTCATTTTTACACTAACGAAAGAAGAAGGATCGTCATTAAGAAATTGACGATCCTCTAATGTTTTAAGAGGACACTATATAGAAAATCTTAAAATTGTCACTTTTTTGTGTTTATAAATCGTAGGAGTCCATAGAATATGTGGTATTTTTCTTTTTTCTAAAGTGTAATTTTACTAAATGTTTGAGGCATGTAAACTTTTAAATCAGCAGCAGAGAGGAACGCTCACTGCCAACACAAATTAAGATAAAATCAGTTACACTCACTTTTAGTACTAAATTGTTCATCGGCTGCTTAGTAACACTGGCTGCATTGAAAGTGTCTGAAGGCCGCTGCCTAAACATTCCGTTTGCTTTCCCTTCTTGCTAATGTGGAACTCTTATTAAAACATGTTTACATGGCTAAATCCAAAATGTTAATGGGTCATTAAACTCAATGATGTGAAATAGATTTCCAAAAACAAGGTTAGAAATGACTGTGTATGAATATATATATTCTGCTTCAGTGATGGAAACATTACAGGAAAACATATTCTTGATCAGATGGGTATTGTTTTTGGAGTGTGTTGTGATACAACATTAAAAATATTGGGCACCATTAGCGTGCAACAGCTGATATGAAGTGCCAAAGCAACGTGAAACAACTAAAGGCAAGAAAAAGTAAAGCAACCAGGTTCAAACAGAAAAGGAAAGGATGGTTACAGAGTTGAAGATCATTAAGGACTACAAAAAGCAGTAAACACATAAACTTTCAACGTTGTAGTATTTCTGTCGTTTCAGTTTTCATTCTACAGTGTACATTTTCGCCAAATCTAACCAACCAATTGATGTGATTTTTTTGTGCTTGCATCTAGGCCTTAAACAACCAATGTGTATCAATTAGGATTATTATATGTGCGATTGACTTAGAAAAGAGATGGTGCTAAATTGCTGTTAATTTTCTGGAAATAATTTAAATATTTAAATTCTTTTCTTAATTATTTATTTGAAAAAGTAAATCAATCTTTTTTTTTTTGATGTTCTAGATACATTTTCAAAAAATAAAGCATTTTACTTAATGTATATATAAATAGAAAAGTTATATCAATTTACTTTTTCAATTAAATAATTCAGAAGAGAATTTAAAATTTGTAAATATTTCCAGAAAATTAACAGCAATTTAGAAATTTTTTTAATCAATCGCACACATAAGAATCGTAATTGAGTCAGATTGATTGTTTAAGGCCAAGATGCAAGCAGGAAAAAAAATTACATCAATTGGTTGGTTAGATTTGGCGAAACGTTACACTGTAGAAGGAGAACTAAAAAGACAGAAATACTACAATGCTCAAATTTTATGTGTTTTACTGTTTTTTGTAGTCCTTAATGACCTTTCATCCCCATTACTACTCTCTCCTTTTCTGTATGGGCCTGGTTGCTTTTTTCCCCCTTTTTTTCCTTTCCTTTCTTTTCCTTCTTCTTCTTCTTACTTTCCTTTAGCTGTTTCACGTTGCTTGGCACCTGAAATCAGCTGTTGCATGCTAATGGTGCCCACTATTTTTTAACGTTGTCTCATAACACCAAAAACAATACCCATCTGATCAAGAATGTATTTTCGTAGAATGTTTGCATCATTGAAGCAGGATAGATATTCACACAGAGCTATTTGTATGTGTTTTTGGACATCTATTCCATATCATTGAATTTAATGACTCATTAACATTTTGGGTCTTGCCATGTAAACATGTTTTTATGAGTTCTACATTGCGAAGGAAAGAAAATAAACCCAATGTTTAGGCAGCGGCCTTCAGACATTCTCAATGCAGCCAGTGTACGCCTAACAGGGCTACCAAGCATCTAGCGAACAATTTACCATTAAAAGTGTGTAACTGATTTTATCTTAACTTGTGCTGCTAGTAGGCGCGCCTATCTACTGGCGATTTAAAAGTTTAAATGCCTCAAACATTTGGTAAAAATCACATTTTAGAAAAAAGAAAAATATCACATATTCTATGAACCCTTAAGATTTATAACACACACAACAAAGTGAGAATTTTAAGATTTATTATTATTCATATTTCAGTACGAATTGCTTAAATAATATTTAGTATAGATTTATTTTCAAGGAAGTTCTGTTAAGCCCATGGTCTGTTTTGTACACGGTTAGCAATATCCGGACACGTTTTAATATCATGGTTTTCTCGTGTGGTGCCCCCTTAAAAAGAATACAATGTAACATAAATGAAGCCTGCCCAACTATTTGTATATAATTGTCGTTAAATTCAAACAAGCAAGAGTGGAAAGAAGGTTTGTGTTTCAAAGCCGTCGCTTTTAGCAACTTAGAAATACTTAAGCAGCCGGTTACGATAAGCTTCTACATTCCTGATCTGCATGAACGCTTGCCAAGTCTAATCCGACAGTGGAATAATAAACCTTCACTTCCTCCAGGGAAAAACAAAGAGGTTAAATATCGTTTTGTATATTTACTGTGATGCTCTCTTTAGCACGCGACCACTAATTCAAACAAGAAAAAATATTTACTAAAGAGTTTTAACATATTTATTAGAGACGGCACATGTTGGTAGAAACGGAAAGAAACATGCAACGCTGAAGGACATCGAACCTTATGAGAGCAAGTGAAACCAGGCACGTTTACTTTATTTCTTTTTGTGATGATTTAAACGCGAAACAAAACAGATATTTGGAGGATGTCTAACACGTTGTAATACGTCTACAGAGTGCGAAAAAATATAAATACATTCAATTTACGAGTATAAGGAAATGGGGAAAATAGGCAATTCAAGAATAGGAGCAAACGGTCCTTCTTTGTGGTGCTGTGGGCTTTAACTTTAAAGCTACGAATGTGTTATGGATTATCAAAAGGAATGACTACATAATAACTAATAAAATATTTGGGAAAACACGTGTAATATTAATTAATTTAAATTCAAGTACAGCAATCGTTTAGTTTTACCCACTGTAGTTCTCATAGCACCCTACAACTTTTACGAATTCATGCACATTCATGACTTGTGGTTAGATTGAAGTGCAGCTTGCAACTTTAACTTACTTCTGAGGGGGAGGGACAAGGATAAAGGAGTAAACAAAGAAAGGGGGGGGGAAAGAAGAAGTGAAAGAGGAAAGGAAGTTGGGTGGTGAGGTACCACATTTGTACCCTCGAATTCATTGTTGGAAATTGTTATCTGGCGTGTAATACATGCCCATTAAGTGCGGATGGTTAGCCGGGATCCAGTTCGGGGAGTAGGAGGTGATATTGGGGCATTAGAAGGAGTTATGAGACTTTGATCATCATTTTCTTTTGAATTTTGGTTGGTACGACTGCTGAATGTGGTCGTTTATTTCTTAGAAGCAAGGTGAACTACCATGAAGTGTGAGTCTAGACGTGTACTCTGCTTGGTACATGGCTCTCGCCGGCTCCAGCGCGCCGAGGTGTCGTCCCGAAGCGAGGAGACCGTGTCTTTCAGTGTCTGGAGCTTCTGCAGTTGAAGGTTTAGTAGCTGCCTTCTCTAGTGCGCGAAGGCGTGAAGAGGCAGCGTGTTGAAAGTTGGTGACCAGCTCGGTGAGGAGGTCGAAATTCTTGGTGAGGTCAGCTGCAAGCTTGACAGTGGCCATTTCTATTTTTTGAAGTCTGGTGATGATTTCCTTGGAGTCTTTGGTTTGTGTTGGAGCTGCCTGCGCTGGTTTCTCTTTCTTGAAGTTGATGCTGTTGATTCTGCATGTAGGCTGTTGGAATTGGCTGTGGCTGGAGAGTTTTTTTTTTTATTATTATTATTATTTGGTTTATTTACGGACGCTCTTTAACAGCTCAGGTCATCAGCGTTCCATTCAAAACAGGGCGTGAAACAGCCGCCAAATTTTGCTCACAGGTCGCTTTTTTTCAGGCTTAAAGTTCTTTATCGTGCCGTAAATGTACGCCACGGGACCCACGGCTTTACTTCCCTTCTGAAGGAAGCCATACTTAGGATTTTTACGCCCGAAAAAATCCATCGGTCCTGGCCAGGTTCGAGGCTGGAGAGTGGGCAGATGACTTGACCTATGGCGTCGTTGTGTCACATCATGTTTGGTGCACTGTGCGGTCAGAGAGTCCGATACGCAGTAGTGGCACCGTGGCGAGTTGCTGCAGGCGTCATCACCGCAGCAGCGCCTGCACGGCGGGCAGTGGTTACTGCGGCTTTCCTCAACACTGGAGCGTCGTCCCAAAACCTGCAGTCCTCTCCTAGTTGAATCCTGCTGCTCGGTGAATGAACTGAAAAACAGCCGGACTTGCGGAGAGGGGCCAACAGCTGAGAACATTCTCAGCTGCTCTGGTCGTAGACGTCCACGACAGTTGCGCGGCGAGGATGATAACTGTTGGGTTCAAATTCTGTGGAACGCCAGTTACAACTGCACTGTATGTCTTGAGGAGCTGGTGTCTCCGGGAGTTGATGCTCTGGTGTCGCAGGGCGAGTCGGAGAGCTGGCGGGAAATGATGCTTCATTTACGGCGGCGAATGAGTTGACGGGGGCTGGTGAGCTAAGCTGGGCTGTGACGGCTGGTGAGACTGCGATGCGCTTCTTTTTCCCCATGGTGAAGTGTAGATGCTTCTTCTCCGAGGGCACTGGTCTGTGTGTGATGAACACAGAGGGTTATACAACCTCATGTTCCTGTACTGTAATTCGATTAACTTTCGCCTCTAATATAAAGAACTGACATGCCATTACAACATCTTTAAAAAAAAACACTCCAAATCAAAAGTTCAGATCTTGTTATTTATATACATGACAAATGAACTATAATAGAAATTAGAAAACACTTAAAAATGACATTGCTATATAGAAATTGTGCATATTAATGCTTATTGCTCAGGATAAATAGAAGTTGCAGAATAGTATACAGTTCTTACATGACCTTAATTACACGTTCTGCTCATTGGTTACTTCTTGGTACATTTAATGCAGAAGGTTCTTGCTTCCAGTGGTATTGCAATGACTGCAGTGCTTTTTGATAAGATCTTAACATTTCTGACAAGTTCCTAAAGTCACCAGCTTTGTACATTTGATTCAGTGGTCTGTCAGGTCATACGAAATGAATCTGCAAACATTCTTAAAGGTGACCCTTGTTGCAGGTAAAAGTATGAATGCAAGTAGAGCAAGGATGGCTCTTGAATTCCATCTTGCGTTGCTGATATATGGAATTTTCTGAAGTCTGATCATTGGGAAATTTCCTGTTTTATCAAAAAATCTAAACACAAGTATTAGATGGTACAGAAATGTGATATATCTCTCCAGCTTGGAGTATATCTAACGTTCCGTGTGCGTTCAATTCTTCATAACTACCAGTTGGGTATTCAATGTTTGAGAATAACTTCTTTATCCATTACTAAACCGAGCACCCTGTCCAGAACACGATACTGACAACCGATAAACTGAGATAAGTCGATATCCTTATCCTTAACGTTCTTTTCACATATGGCTAATGCTGGTTGCATCAGCAACAACCAATTTAACTGCATTCATCAAGAACTTTAGCATTTTCTTCAGCAATAGTTTGAGCCTTCCCATTTTTCAAACGCAATAGAAGTAATGTTTAATCTTCTCTTCCTTTAACTTAATAGCTTCTCTGAAAGTTTATTTGTAAATTGCAGCTTGGTTTGGAGTTGGAATGTCAATACCATCACTGACAACTGTGGGGCTATTTTTGCAGCTTGATCCATTGATACTAATAGTAATGTTATCAAGTTAGTTTGTTGTGTTACAACAGTAATCTTACATCATTATAATCGCTGTTTTCACTTTCAGTCGCTACTAACATCATTACCAATGTAAGATTTTGGTGTTGAAGCTGAAATTGATTCAGTAAAGGACGAAAGGATGAATTCACCACATGAGTAGCCCACTCGTTCTTTGCTTTGTAGCTGCACATGGTACAGTCGTTTATCCCCTGTAGATAACCACTGACTGTTTACTTTTGTAATGTCAAAAAAGTTCATGAAGTGTATTATGCCCGTATTCACTCCTCTTAACATATTCATCATAAGTTTACAGAACTTTGTGAAGCTTTGTTTGTATTGCTTGATTTGATGCATGAGGAAAATTCAATTTATTTACCCACAGTTTTGCTACTTCTTTAGAAATTTGCACCACTCCTTCCTTTCTGCCTTTTATCTCTGTTCCAAGAAGCATCTTCCAATAATTTGTGTTTGGAGAGGTATTCTACATTTTTCTTCTTACAATGATTCCTCGAAAGGCACTCTTCTTCCTTTCCTATGTGATTGTTGAAATCGCATCATATTATTGCTCCAGATCTATTTATTCTTTTGTATGGTATTATAACTTCTTTTGCCCAACATTATTTATAAAAGAGGAGAAAAAAATGTTCGTCGCGCAGGAGTTCCGTAAACTAAGCGAATTCCTCACCTAGTAGAGTAACTTTAAAAAAGAATATAAAATTCAAATTATGTCCTTATTAATTAATGAAAATAAATAAGTTAGGGCATTACTGTATGGTATTAAGGGAACAAAATTAGAATTCTTGCAATTTATAAGCATTATAAAGGGGAAACTACACTTTTAGAACTATTATTATTATTATTTTATTATTTTAATTATAATTATTGTTGTTGAGATTAAACCATAAAAATTAATTACGTACTATTAATGAAATAATATATGACCACTGATAGACAAAGCTATACTGTGTGGGTATTTTTAAACATTTTTAAAGTAACCATGTTGATATCATCGTTACATTCACTAAAATAAAGAGAAATAACCGAAAGTTTTGATTACGTTCCGTATTTAAAAAGAATATGTTCATATGTTTCAATAAAAGAACAAACATGTTGCTATTTAAAAACAATTACAATGTCTTAGCATTTATCAACACTAAACAATCGAATGTTTCATCGATATTCATTGGCTTTGAAATTTAATTTAAATGTTATTGTAGTAAAACATGTAACGTCTGAAGATTATTACAAAGCGCTCCTACATACAAATATGATTCTCATTCACCTATTAAATTAATATTTACATTTGGTACATTAATGACGACGCTTTTGTTAAATATAAAACACATGTATCAATATAAAAACATTTATATGCTGAACTAATTTTTCCTTTGATTTTAAAACAATGAAGAGAAAAAAGCAAGAACGCCTTTTAAATTTTGGGTTTCGAGTAAACCCCCATTCCTAATTACCCAATTTCTCTAATTTTCAGAAACTATTTTTCTTATTTTATTTTATTCATTAACTTACTCCCTAACTGAAGTCTCAACAACGATGATCGGTATGCCTGCCAAAGCCATTTTAATGTCGTCATATATCGCCGTTCCATATCGAGGCAGTTACTCATTTCTCAATCTTCAACACGGAGGTACATCACCCGAGTCTGGCACATATCTCTAAAGATAGAAACAACCGAATTAGTTTTATTTAGAAATAGAGTAATAACACACATTTTTGTAGGCCTAACATCTATAAAAGAAACAAAACAGTAAAACATGTAAAAACAAACTCTTAGGCTTGAATATTTAATAAAGTAACAAATTTCAACACTTTACTTAATTTTTCATATTTTCTCGCAAGGCTGGTTTATTTGTTGGAATGTTGGCTTGTAGACACATCTTCAGCAAACCCATTTTTTCCCCCCTCTCAAGCATTCTTTGCTTTTCTTTCAGGTGCTGAAATTGTTACCTGTCGTTGAACGCCACGTTGTTCTTCAATTGTTTTTGAAAGGAAGTGTTCCTATGCGCTTACATGTTGATTGGATTTTACGTGTTTTCCCAATACATCTCTTTTCTTCCATGACAATCTCCTTGTACACAATTTGCACATTAAAATATTTGAATCCCCTATCTACATAAAACTGCTCAGTTTTACAGCTTTCCACTCGCTGTTTATTAGTTATTTATTTCGCGTCATCTTCATGCAATGGCAGAGAAACGAACAAGTTAACAATTATTTTTAAACGAGTTCAGTTTAAATTTCTTCTGCTACAATGAAGATAAAGAGTGAACGGAAGCAAAGGGTGTTCAAGCGCAAGAAAATGTAAGAATTGGTCAAAATGCATGCAAAAATTAAAGGAAAAAAAATCACGAAATTATAATTTCGCACTTATTTGCAGAAACTCTTATGTTTCGCATTTTATCGCGGTCTATTGCAATTGCGTAAATCTAACCATCCCTACCAATGAGAATTAACTTCTAAAACATGACAGTATTATTGAACTATGTCAACAGGTAATAATATAAGAAACAGAAGCGTTGTGAGCTAAACTCAAAGAGTGCGAAGGTAAATTTCAAAAAAGATCCGGTATTTCCCTTTATAATTACATTTTGAAGTAATCATTGAATGGGCACGATCCAGAACTCTGTTTCGTTTTCATTTAATGCGTGTCGCTGTAAAATGCTGGTTTCTTGCAAACTTTTCTACTTTCCATTTTCATTACAGAAACTGCTTCTGTAGGACTTGGCTTACGAACAATATTTCTTTCTCTTTCTCCCTCGCGTGAAAAGTTATATGGGCACTTTAGTATATTTTTAACATTAACATTTCTTAACTTTCCCCACTTTTCAACATGTTAACATGTTAACTGGGTTTTATAATATGTGTCATATAGAAAACTACGTCACGAATGCATAAATAAGATAAATGTAACGGAGAGAGACAGTATTCTCTACTTTATCTTATGTATAGAGGTCGTTAATATTTACTGTTACTTAATCTCTCATTGCTTAGTATAAGGGAAGTCAAGTTTAGAAATATCACATCTAGAAACAGAAACTGTTCATGTTTTCGGGTGCACAAACAGATAATTAAGCAGTAGTAAAAATATTTGTGACGTCAATTTCAAATCTGCTTAATGAAATACATACGTTGAAAATGTTACAAATAGTTGCAAATGCAAATTCTTTTATGTGTTTATTTTTTATTTAGAGGAGGTAAGAAAAAATAAAAAGAAGAGCAAATGAAAGCAAATCCTTCGTTTTATGCTACTGCCTGCCTGGTGAAGTACATGGGCCCTACCGTCACGAATGGCCGAGGTCGTTAAGGCGCGGACTTGTGAGCGAAATGTTTGGGGTTCATGTTCATGTTTTTTTTTAATAGTGTTTAACGCTCGTTTGTATTACAGGCGGTGGACACTGAGGATATATGAAATGATATATTGGGAAAGAATTTTTTCAGGAAAGAAACGGTCCAGGACTAAGTTTAGGATACCTACCCAGTATTTGTCATTTATGAGGACTGAGGAAAACCTGGAAAAAAATCTCAGTCAGGGAGGACCCCAAGTACAGCTTCTGGTAGCCGAGGACTCGTGAGCGGGAGGTCTGGGGTTCGAATCCCGCCAGGACCGTCCTCCCTGACAGGTTTTTTCCATGTTTTCCTCCGTTTTGATAAATGGCAAAAGTCGGGGAGATACCCTAAAGTTAGGCCTGGAACGCTTCCTTTCTAAAATAAAAAAACATCCTTTCCCAATGTATCATTTCATTTCATGTATCATCACTGTCTAGCGTCAGTGGTGCCTCAGTAGTAAAACGGGCGTTAAACATCATTAAAAAAAATGTCTTCCTTCCATTGAGACGATACGACCTGGTCGCAAGAAATTTGCGGCGCCCATTGCTCCGTCATTGAACTTAGGAAGTGACCTCCTGGCCGCCAGAATGCGGAATTCAGTTCTCAGCCAATACAAGTGCCAAGTGACATTTTCTTTCTGTTTCTTAGATTTTGATTGATTGATTTATTTATGGACACTCTTTAACAGCTCAGATCATCAGCGTCCCATTCAACTCAGGGCGTGAAACGGCCGGCAAATTTTGCTCAGAGGCCTCTCCTTCAGACTTGAAGTTCTTTATCGTGCCGTAAATGTACGACACGGGACCCACGGCTTTACTTCCCTTCCGAAGGAAGCCATACTTAGGATTTTTACGCGCGGAGAAATCCATCGGTCCTGCCCGGGTTCGAACCCGCGATCTTGGGTTTAGGAGGCAAACATGGTAACCACTACACCACCAGGACCGACCTGTTTCTTAGGGACTCCCAATACTGAAACTATTTATTATCAACATTAACACGCGGATTAGGCTAAAGTCAGTTCTGGGCCCTAGCGAACTTTTGCTAGTACTTTCAGAAAAGAAAAAATAATTTAAGAACATACCATTACTGTCCTTGTTAGTCAAGAGACCCAAATTGACAACATAATTGGCTTAGATGCTTGGGAGGGGATCACCAGTTCCTAAAGTTAGCTGGCATTCTGAAAAAAAGATCGAAGAGGAAGAAATGCGTGCAGATCTGACGCGAGCGCGATGTTCTAGTTACGATGCATGCCTACAATTGAATAAAACGTTTGACGATTGCAACAGACATGATGCTTACGCAATACCAACTTAGTCTGGTCATTTTCACTCTTGTCAGGTAATACGTGATTCAAGCCTGCAGATGTAGCTTCAGGTAATATATAGCTTTATTTTTCTTATTTTGTTTTACATACATTTACATGCACCGCGAGAAACAAGTATTTAGTTTGTTTAACCCTTCATTAAATGCGGTTTCTCAGCCGCTTGTTAATTTTTGGGACTGTCCACTCATATCTTTAGCGGAGAGCAACAATTTCCTCTCCACCCTCCAAAAGTGATATGCTCACTAGCGTTTTAATATCCTGGTGAGAGCGTAGCGCTGTTTCATCGATTTCTCAAAGCGCATTTTTTAAAGTTTTAATCAACATTAAAACATGGGTTAAACCTTTTTAAACGTAGCACTACAAAGGCTTGGAAATCATTTTGAACAAGGTGAGTACGGTTGTAGTCCAGTCAGAGTGAACATCCGGGACGGATCGTTTCTCCTTTGCCATTCCGCTTTCAGATGCAGCTGACGTGCTCGCTTCACAATGACAGCGCCTACCCTTCTTCAGGCTTTGGTCAAGCATAGCATCACTTCCTTGCGATTTTACCCTTACAAGGAGTTCAGATCATGAACGAGAAACGGGAGAGCTGATGGCAATTCCATAAGTCACTATTTCCCAATAACCTTCTGTTGATTCCGGAAATTTTGTAACCGTTTCGTCAAAAATTTTCTCAGAAATGCTTTTTGAGTTCTTTTAATTACAATTGACACTAATTGATTGATTAGTGTTTAACACCCGTTTTTTTACTATTGAGGCACCACAGGCGGTGACACTGATGATACGTGAGATGAAATGATAAATTGGGAAAGGATATTTTAAGGAAGGAAACGTTCCAGAACTAAGTTTAGGATACCTCCCTGGAATTTTTTATTTATGATGACTGAGGAAAACCTGGAAAAAAAAAACAATTAGGGAGGACGAACGGTCCTGTCAGAATTCTAACCCCATACCTCCCGCTAACGAGTCCGCGCCTTAACGACCTCGGCCACTCGTAGCAGTCAATTTACACTAAGAATTTCTCACTGTGACCACGCATTAAACATTTTATTTTCTATTCCTGTGTTTAGACCTTTAGTAAGGGGTAGTTTCCTTAGTTTGTTATGGGGAAGATTTAGACTGAGTGCCAAGCGATGGAAGGGAGGAACAGATTGGTGGATATAAAGACATGTATAGCTAAGCTATGGCGTTATGTGAACGTATGGTGACCGGGGGTTATTTTTCTCAATCTGTCATAAAGAGAAGACCGGTCTTATATTGTGTAAGTCCTTATTGAACCATCCATTTGCTACTTGTCCTCCATTTCTGCTACCAATTCTTTATAACATTCAATTCAATAAGCCTGGATAAGAGTTGAATTATGGAATATACTGCAAAGAAAACCCCCAGGAGGGGTGCCAGAAACTGCAAAATACAAGTTGTGATTAAGCAAAGCGTCGTTTAACACGCAGAATAAGCTTAAAATTCATTCACAATAATGCACACGCAGCATAATTTAAAGCTTGAAAATTTAAGTTAATTATATTTATTCAATCCACTTTTAAATGTTTAAAAACATCTAGTTAATTATCTGACTAAACGCTTTACAAAATCTTCAATTAAATGCTTTTTAAATTAACCTTAATGTTAGCCTGGTGTCAAAAACTTGAACTTAGAACAGCATTATACTTTTACAAAACCCTGAATAATAACCGTGCAAACCTTCATAATACCTGAAGCTGTAACTGGCTCCCCGACAATTACAGAGTAATTAAAATAATTATATATGTAATTTTAAAACCAGTAACTCTGTAATTAGGCGCAAGTATGCTGTGCGTTTTCTTTCATTGGAGGAACTCCAATGATACATGTAGAATTATATTGTGTAGTGTTTAAATGCATTCATAAAGTGTAATTTTTATAACATTTAAGGAATGGCGTGTATAAAATGCAACCGGTTAAAGGAAAGCTCTGGTCTCTCTCCAAACGCAGAATGTCTTGACAAAAGTCAGACCATACAAGGACCTTTTGTTATGTAGCTAGGGTTGAAAAAGCCCCTGCCTCAAGGCAAACATGCGGCAAAGTTGCACGTGTCCGAGTAAAAGAGTCGTTGACAGTAACGTATGAAATCTGTTTAAATTCATTTTATTGACAAATAGCGAAACATTTGGCGTGAACAAAATTTTCCAGCGAATAGAAATAAAATTCAGTGAGGTAAGCACTCTATGAGACACGTTAATACAAAATTGGCGGGAGTATTTCGCGCCATTGCCCACGAATGGTGCTGTTTGATATTGTGTATAAAAGGCCTAGATTTTTTCCAAAACGGGGCAGTCTCAGAATTTTCCAGGCCGAGATAAGTGTGGCTGCCGTCGCCAGGAGATCAGCGGAAGAGCGGCCTAAGGACCAAGTACCGGCAATTTTTTGTCAGCGATATAAATATACACTTTTGCCGAGATTACTTTGCTGCGGTTCGACGAGAGGCGTGAGTTCACCCGGATATTCACGTTAGAAGAATAAACTATATCAGCAAAGTAAATAATGAAGCGTCATTTGTGGTCACTTTCGGAATCTCGTGCCACTCAGGCAGCGGCCAGCTCATAGCCACCAAAATACAGAGAAACGATCTCGAGAGAGTCTCATCGAAGAAGAGTGGAGCCATTAATAAATACCCGCAACCATAATCCTGGTTTGGTACCATGATCACTGGGTCGGCTAACCGCAATTAAAAATAAAGACGTGCTACACCATTGATTCCAAGCACTCTCTGCTAGCGGGGAACAGAAGGCGGTATTTAAGTAAGACATAGACGGGAATGCATGGAAGAACGGCACACATAAAATAAAGTAACTTTCGGGGACTGCATTGTTTCTAAAAGTTAAAGTTCTCAAATAAAGCACAACCCATGGAATTATCAACACAATTATACTGGATGTGCTGCCTTATGTAATAGTTGGTTGAGACAATTATTGTCTAGCATCGACCCCAGGCCCGCTTAGAAATAATATTTATATATAATATAATCACCAAAAGGGCCATAAACATATGGTTTACACGTGTTGTTTAAAAGAATAAGAAAGAAGGCAAAATACAAATGAAAGGGAAGGTTTCCCTGAAATAGCACGCATTGTAACCTTTAGAATAAGAGGATTTCTTAGTAATGTTACTTCAGATCAATTAGAACTAGGAAAACGAACGGATATTGAACAAAACACGATCTCAGGAATTTTCAGCGAATTAGAATTTGTTAACAGTGCAGGTAAAGCTCAGGCAATAAATATCCAGATGGAATCATAAAACCTTTGTTAAGGCTCTCTTTTAAATTAGGTCAAGAATCTAAGACTTAAGATTTTGCTGTGGGTGGACCCGAATAAAATCTTAGAAGATAGCCAATGAAAGGGAAACGATAATAAATTAACATAAAAGCTCACCAATAGGAGGATATTTGTACGAAGATCATCACGTGACATTTAGAAAGTTATAGCACATAAGAACGGTGGACGGTCTAATTAATAAAAGTAGTTGTAATGGACTATAGAATACTTGTTTGTTATCTGTTACTTGTTAGTTAGGGCTGAAGTGAGTGATACAAGTGTAAGAAAAAGTGAAAGTGTTAATAAATAGTGAAAACTGGAACTAGGAGTGTTATATTTTTGTTTGTTTATCATCTCCTTTCCCTGTGATTGTATATCATAAAAACGTTCAGCTAATAAATTGAGCTTAAAGCCGAGGACTCAACATTACGAGATTGCGACACTTAATGAAGGTTCGTCCATTCACCCCTGAGATATTAATTCATTTATAAAATTCGATCACCTCCTTATCCACAACGAATCCAAACTCAATCACAACCTATAAAAATAAATTAATACACAAATACCGCCGCAAGGTAGCTCAGTAGTTTCCATACAGACCTGGTGAAATTAAACCACGAAAAAACATATTGTAGCGTTGTAAATTTAGGCATTAATATTTTTATAGTTTATTGCTTATACATATTATTACAAAAATGCTTAACGATTTCGAACTTAGCCCTCCAGTTTGATTGTTGTATTGAAATTAACAGTGTCTACCTCGAATAACACCTGGCTCAAATTTTCTGGCTTAAACCTTTACATGTTATCATTGTTGAATGCAAATAAATAATATTCCTTTAGCTATTGCAATGCGTACAGAAAATACGAGTTCCCGTATTTGCGTACTCGTAAGTCGCTTATACTACAATAACTTGTTATTACGCAACTTGTACGCTTATGAAATATGAATGATAATGTATTTATTGTGCGTCTAGACCATCAACGTGAGTTCACTGCGGCCTCGTGTTCTCTCGTATATTTAATGAGCGTTTCCGGCGTCACTTCTTGGAAGGAGGTAAGGGGAACAGCTTTTGAAGTCTTGTCAGAAACATATCGGCCCTGTCGCACTCTCTTTCCTTAACGAAGCCCCGCCGTGGCGTGGTGAGGTCAAGAGTTGAGTATGTTTCGCTTCCAAACCAAGGATGTAGAAACATGAGCCAGTCACGGCGTTCTGCTGTTCACGATGCGCATTGCTTGTAGCTGCTAATGTAACCAATTATTTACCAAGCAGATGTTCTGCATTCATAGCAGTCCACACCTCATCATTGCGGAGGATTGTGTTGAATTTCTTGATAGAAATCGGATGCTCTTAAGCCCAGAAGATGCTCCGATTTCTTGTATTGAGGTAAATGGCTCATTCTTCTATTGCGTATTGAAAATGTGTGAAGGCTTGCAAGATTCCCATCCATTAGTTCATTGACAGTCACAGTGCGGAGAGATTTAATTTTCATACGGTCGCTCATTGTTAATCATGGTACTTGCAATACGACGACACGCTTTCTGGTTGATTTAACGACTGATTCGGCAACGGCAGCACAAATTCTTGCCCGAGTGGAGGGCTGGAATTTTTCTTCACCCGTGCTAAATTTTTTTTTCTTCTTTTTCCCCCCAACAAGATACTGCATAATCATAATTATAGCTTTCCCGGTAAGGCCACTCTTAGATGCACACGGAAGTCACAAATATCTCCTCTAAAATGAAAGCATTCGTGTCCATATTATACATTCTAGAAATATGTTAATTTGTATTATTAATTTGTTATGTTTTAGAAGCATACCTTGTGTTTTGTGTACAGCAAACATTGAAGTTGTTACACGAGTATCATCTATAAATACATTTCATAAATGTTGCATAATAACAAGCTGTTATCGTCCATTTTATGCATAAACTTGGTTTAAGACATATTCCTTCAATATTGATTACGGTTTTTTGTACGAACTGAAATTAGTGTATATAGCAATAACAAGTGTTAGAGAATAACTTTGTGAGTTAGAGACATTTTAGAGTAATTTTCAAAAATATATTTACGTAACACTTAATCGTTGTAAAAAATAATTTGAAAACCATTGTTAAAAATTCAAGAAATCCCTGTAAAAAAGATTTTCTCCCTCCCCTCCTCTCCTCTCGGAGGTGGCACTGACAAGTTCGTTTGGGTCTTTACTTGAAGTTTATTAAGTGCACTAACATTATTTCATAAATCTTATTTTTAGAAATTTAATGCCCTTTAGTTATTGATAAGCTACAGCTATATATTTACACTACTTAATATTATGCTATAACTTAAATTTGTTGAGAAATGAACGCATTTATAACAGTACTTATGAAAATGGATAATGTACATAACAGTTCAGGAATACAAGATCTTGTATTGAAATTTTCTGTAAACGCAATGGCTACCTATATGTAACTGAAATACTCTTACAAACCACAGCATAATTAAATAATAAATAATCTGTGATCACATGGATTTGGAAATACAATCCTACAACCTCTCGTCCATTTACTACGGATAAATCAGTTCTTACACAGTAAAGGTAGAAATGCATTCATTCTTAGTTATTAAGTGGTTTTGTTGCCAAAGAATTTTGTTTAGAATCGTGTACATGAGGAAGTAGACGAGAGGTTACTTGAAAAAGATTAGAGGACATCTTATCCTGGGCAATCTTATAACACAGCTGTAGGTATGCACAACTTTTTATTTGTATATTTTTGTACCTCGGAAGCAGCACATGCCTTATGTTAGAATTTACTTGATATCACCAATGACGTGAATTGTAATGTGACCCATATGCATATCGAGCAATGTGTGACGTGTATGTATACAGCTGTCATCACCATCGACACGAGACTCACAAATTCAATAGCAACGAGGTTTCGTCGCGCCTATTGTTTGCTGGTTCAATGCAACACTGCATACAGACGTTGTCCCACCCAATTAGCACCATGAGCAAAAGTGACAGTAGTTGTTTGCGTACGTGGCAGGAGAGCAAAATTTGGCTTCCGTTCTCCAGCGTCTGACCAGCCACTGCAGTAAACAAGTTCTTTTATTCTAACGTTGCGTAAACTTTGAGTGGCATCATCATATTGCCACATTGTGGTCAGTAGAGGTGGGTAATTTGTTTGGAAGTGTATTAAAAGTAATGGATGTTTCACACCTTCAGTAAAGTCCTATTTAATTAAGATTTGATTTTATTAATCATGGAAATCTTGGTTGAAAGTCATCAATGAAATCTGTAAATGCTGTCAGTTGCTGCTTGAGCATTCAGAAAACTTTCGAGACCTATGAAAAAGTGTGGTTAGTCAGTAAAAAGTTCATTAAATGTGATGTACGTATGGGGTAATGTTTCATAACCCAATTCTGTCAGCTTTGGGAATGTTTCATAATACTGGTGTTTTCATGTAACTTCCGGTGCATTTTGTGAAGTTCCTGACAGTATTTCTGCAACTAATTCTTCTCCAGCTTTAGACATTATTAATGGATTGAATAGATCTCATAATATCAAATAGTCGTCATAACCCAATCCCAAAGCCATTTCCATGATTGGTTTATCGAAGACAGTGATCAACGTAGTGTGATATGTGTTCTTTTTAACAACGGCAATAAATATGGCTTCATTGTATTCCATTATGAAAGAAGGATACAAGGCCACCTCTTACAGAAAAAAAAAAACATCAATGGGTGAGTTACGAGAGTAGGTCCATAAGTTTCAAGCCTAACCATTTTCTAGTTATGGTAAAGAAAAAAACTACATTTCACTTTTTAATATAGTTGCCCTTTATTGCAATACACTTCTCACATCTTTGAATAAACATTTCAATCCACCCCCAAAAATAGTGAAAAGTCTTGTCTGCAAAATGGACATAAACAACATCCATCACTTCTTCGTCACACAAATGTCCTTCCTCGAAGGTCCTCCTTAAGTTCTGAGAAGAGGAAATAGTAACTGGGAGCTAGATCTGGGCTATAGGGTCGATCTTCTTGAAGCCACATTTCTTCACAACTTCCTTTGCAACAAGAGCTGTGTGCACAAACACGTGTCATGAAGAAGGCACACACCACCACTCAGATTTCCTCGCCTTTTCTCTTTGATGGAAGCACGTAGTCTGTGCAGTAGGCCATCATAGTACTCCCCATTTACTGTGGCGTTTCTCTCCTTGAAGTCGATGAAGAGTATTCCTTCACAGTCCCAAAAGATTGTGGCCATGATCTTCTTGGTTGACTGAGTGACCTTGACCTTTAGAGGCGGTGCTTCGACAGGTTTATGCCACTCCATTGATTCTTTTTTGGACAAGGGATCATAGTAGAGGACCATAGTTTCATTTCCTGTAACAATGGTTTGCAGAACTTCTCTCTCGTAGCCAGGGCAGAGCTCCAAAAATGCCTGAAAACAGACTCGTTGCTGCTTTTGGACTGAGGAAAGAAGTTTAGACACCCATCTTGCACTAATCATATCCAGTTTAAATGTTCATGAATAATTGGAAGGACTGTTGTTTTAGAAAGGCCGAACCTTGCTGTTATTTATGTAACTTTGAGCCGCAGGTCTTCCATAATTTCTCCTTCCACTAGAGCGATGTTTTCAGAAGTGAGCACCTCCAAGGTCCGACCTGCACGCTCTTCGCCATCAATGCTTTCTCAACCCATCCCAAGGAAAAAGTTTGACCCATTCTTTTACGGTAGAATATGAAAGGGGTGCTTCCCCATATACATCTGCCATTCGCTAATTTCATTTGGAGGGTCCTTCTTTTGTGAAGACCTTAACATCTTGACAGTCCATTTTGAACATATCACAATCTTCTACACATAGCCTTCTTTATGGAATATATCTGAACAACTGAACACAGCGGAGCTGAAGTTTACAACTGCAATTATTCACTTAACGGATACGGAATGACACCAGATAAGGGTTTTTGTGAAAGTGATGATCCTTATCGGCGAGATCGGAAACTTATGGATCTGCTCTCATATGTAAACTTGAAGATGGTTATCTTTCTTCTTGGTCAACACCTACACCAAGTATCCTTGCTGCATTTGTCTTTAGGAGTAGGGTCAAACATGGACATTGCGTAAGAAAAGATTGGGCTCCAATGCAATTTGCTAACACGAGATAGAGTTATTTGTCACCATTACGCATAAAGCTGGACAAGATGAAACAATTTATAAAGGTTTTGAATAAAGACGATTTGGACATTCAGAACATAGGGCATTAATTTGTCTGAAGCTACTAAAGGCATACATTTTCAATGGTCCACAGATCAGGCAGGTTATATGACCCACATTTCGTAAAATAAAAAAAAAAAAATGAAATGAAATCATGTTCTGTGTTCATATTGTAAGAGGCTTCTTGGCAAGATCAGTACACTCAATTAAAGAAATGCTTTTCCATTCCAACAGGTTTAATTGTAAAATTCATTGTCTGGACAAACAGTTCGCTTTCCAGAGAACGTAAACGAACAGCAGTGTAAAAGAAATTATCAAGGAAAAAACATCAGTGGCAAGCAGACACCAAGGAATGCGGGATGCACACGAGGGCTGATTTCTGTTGGAGCCTAATGCAGAATTGTCCTGGCAGTTCCCACTTTCGAAAGTTTTACAAAAGGAACTTCTTTTGTGTCGAATTACTATAAAGTCTTTATCATAAACTTTGCTTTAGACTGAAAGTAAGTTTATTCAGCACACTACTGTTTCCTTTAATGTATGACTTTTTACATGCTAAAAGGAGATTAATGGTTACTATATTGACATATTTTGATTTTGATGGGCTACTAGGGTAAAGAGGGCATGTGGCATTTGTGCTGTGTTTCAAGAATAAGAGCTAATAGGGAAAAATTGATGTAATTTTTGGAGCCCGGGGGTTAAATATATCCAGATTTGCAGAGCTACAAAGAAAATATTTTAAGTTATACTTTTAACTTGTATAAAAATAGGCTCCAGATAATGACAGAATTTTCTCTTCGTTAGACTTAAGTAAATGCATTCAGAAATAAACTTATCAAAGATTTAGAAGGAATATCGTGAACCACAGCTAATTAGGTGGTAGACTGCACTGTTCCCTAGTAACACTAATGCCCTGATCTTTTGCTTGAAGTGCTTTTGCCGATGAAAGACAACGAAAATAACTTGTGCTATCTACACCACATTACCTTCCATCTTTTGTTTGTTTTTCTCTGCTTTTCGATCTATGGCTAGCGATACATTTCAAATCTTTGGAAACTTGAAGCTTTGAACATGTTAACAGCTGTATTTTAAAGGAATTGTATTAAGGAATTTTTCTAGTCTGGAAATTTTCTTTTTCCTTATGAAACATGGATTTAAACGGAAGATTATTTTTATACAAATATATTTTATTTTGTACGCTTTGCTAGATCATAGAAATGAGAATAATGAACCTTGAAATGGAAAGCTGTCAAGACAAAATCTCCTATATAGATATATTCTTATTTTTATATATTTTGGAAGATCAAAGTTAATGATCATATTAAATTTAAGTTTATGCCGTTTTCTTTCTGAGTATAACTATTTAAAAGCATGCCTCTCTCTGTATTTTCCCCCTCTTTTTTTCCTTATTCCATTAAATTGCATTATTCTGCTAACTGCTTCCAACAAATTTTAATTTTCAAGATGTCCAAATAAACTTAAACTTAAAAAAAGAAGTCTACAAATATCAGTTTTTGAAGTCACGAATAAAGAAATTGACAATATTGCATTAGTTCAACAATTAAGTCAATGTCAAGCGTGTTTTGATCCTATAGCTGTGTTGAAATATGTACGACAGCATTATACATTATTTTATTATGAGGGCTACTAATTCAAGGTCCTCTTGAAGTGCCCACTTTCTGTGTCCTCTAATCGCATCTAAGAGTGTAATGTGATTGCGTCTAAAAAGTAAGTTGGTAATGATTAATGAATATGGGTAAAAACTTTTTTTTTTTATTTCCTTAAAACATATACGCTTGAGATTTAGTGCTTAGATTTCTAGTTAACAATTAGGTATAACATAGTGTTTTAAAGTGCCTAAAATTCTATTTTGACCTTAGCTGTTATTTTTAGTATTTTTTTATTCTTAATGTTTGGATTTTACACGAGTGGATAAAAAATAATGGCAACAGCACTAAAAATTTTAAAGACTTTGTTGCGAGAGGAAAAATAACAGACTGTACAACTTACATTCATTCAGATAATAGTTTATTTTCCACCAATGAACCAAACAAAAGGGATGTTACGGAGGCCAGCTTAATTTGTTATACAATAGTAAGTAATACCAAATGTGGAAGACCTTCTATAAAATTTATATTTATTACTGGTCGTGTACGTATTCCCTTTTTCCAAAGGCAATAAATATCATTTCACCACATTATTCGCTGCAAGTCGATTGCTTTACAAGAGGCTGTCGTCATCAGGGTAAAGTAATAAGACCCTCATTTTCTTTTCACTCAATCCTAAAATTCCAGCACAAATAAACCTCGTCTTAATCCAAATCTAAAATATTGTCCTGTTTCTTCAGTCGATGTATAAATTATTGTCAGTGACAAATGGAGTAGCATTTTAGAAAAAGGACTTGTCATCTATTGTGAAGCAAACTATGAAAATAAGATTATAAATGAAAATCGTTGTAAAGAAAAGTAAAGACAACAAACAGTGTGCATACATTTTGAAATGTGGGTTTCTTTTTAATGTGCATTAAATAAATTTGGTGCGGTACGTTACTCCTATTCTTTGGCAAACAATTACTGCCTATTTTATAAAAACTAAATGACGCTGTTTAAAAACTTATTTCCGCCCAAAATGCTTAAAGTTTCGTGCTGTGTGTAAAAAATGTAATATTCAAGGAAAGTAGACTGACAGCTATACTAGAAACTGCACAACATTCAATATCGTTAAAACTGATGTACTTTAGCTTCTTGACATAAATACCTACATGATTTCCAAAGCCAATGACACCTAGTCCCCTGACATTAGAGTGTAAATGGTTACACTAGCCATTACAAACGGTAAAGCGATTTTAATTCACTTCTCTGGCTTACACTCCAACAGATGATAGGATTAATTAAGCTTATAGGTTCCATGATGCTTTTAAGCAGGAATGATCAAACGGTCATAAAATTTCATTAAAGTTACAAGGTTTTAAAATGTGGCTAACCACATGCCCCTTTATAGAACTTGAAAATTCGATTTCAACTAATACTTTTAAACACAGTCTTTATTTGTGATTCATTATATCCTGGCGTATGTAATTAAACTTGAATAATTCCTGTTTTACACCAGCAACTAACGATATTATCTGTGGTTTCATTTTTCCCCTCCCTTTATTGTTGCATTCAGAACATGAACGCCTCCTATATATTAGGTTTCGGTTACCAAGAAAAAAATTCAATTACACTATTTTCCTGTAGAAGGACAGGTGGTGAGCCTCTAGAGCCAGATGGTAGGGAATTAAGGCAATACTTGGATGTGAAACGTATAATTTTCTCCAAGAGCCTCTTTTTTCAGGTATGGAGTCCTTTAACGTGTCAAGGGACTCAGGCCTAAAGTCCCCAGATGATTTGCTCTCCAGTAGCATTTGTAAACTTATAACGGACTTTACTTTGGACATGGCATGGAATTAAACAAAAAAAGTGGAACCTTATCTGCTATAGGACAATAAATCCCTCTTCGAGGGAGGTATACACACACTCTCTTTTTTTTTAAATGAATCCTAATGCACAGCTGAGTATCGTCCATAAACACCAGTTCTAGAAACTCGCTACCACATCAAGTTTCTCGTTCCGACAGATTCGACCTGACATTTCTCATGTTTTCATTTTGTTTCACATCGTTTTGCTGGCTTAGTGCTGAGGTTTCACGCAATGCACGGAGTCCTAGAAAGACAATCTGGCAACAGCGTAAAAATATTCTATTACAACATCATAATAGCACATACTGTGTCGCAGTGAATTATAGCGGGTTAGTAAACCAAAATGTTAGCATTTTTTATTATTTAACAAACTACAACTAAGTATAAGCTTATCTAATCTTTCACACATTATTTAACAGTTTTTAAGCGAGCCCCAAATCTTTACACACTAAATAAAATGTTACGTTATTAAATCTAACGGTTTAGTTCTTTTCAATCGTTGTCCTTCACACATATTTAGCATTTTCAGCATTTCAGTGTTCTCGTGATGTAGAATTCTTTTCTGACGTTTCTTTGCAGTCTTTTTTATTCATTTCCCAACTACGTTAATCTTCAGTTCTCTATGTACATGAACATTGTGACATACCATGGTACATTAACTGTTGTTCTTAAGACTTTGTTTTAAAAGAGGTTTGTATATATTTAATGTTGGTGTTCTTAGTACAGACCGAGGTGTATTTCATAGGCTTATACTGGTTTGAGCACTTGTTTGTGTAACATTAACTTGTTATATACGTCTGGTTCTGAATTACTTCCAATGAGCCAATAAAGTTTCTTCTATTTTGATATTGGACTCTTTACTTTTAGTTACATGCGTCTACCAATTTAGCTCAGGTCTACTTGCGGAATTATTTGGTTATTAATTTTTATTGATAGTGTCTTTACTTTTCTATTCATAAAGTTGATACCTGCTGATTTAGTTTCATATAATTTAAGAAGCAATTTCTTTGTCTTAATACTGACTTTATTTACAAATTTTGAAGTTTGTTTATAGATTTATCCATTGTATATCCAATGCCATTATCCCTGTATCAACGGCAAAAGTAGCGGCCATACTCGTATTGTATCTTTTTCTTATGGGATATCCCGAATGGATAAGAGGACCTAATGTACTTCCTTGAGGCACTCCAGATCTGCATTCTTAAATCAGAGTATTCACTACCATGTTTAACTCTGAAGTATCTCCCTTCTTTATAGATTTTAGTATTTGACAAAATTGACTGGCAAGCTTTCCTTGAAGTCTTTTGTGTCAGACCATGTCAAACGCTTTAGTCACTTCTAAGAATACACCAAAACAAGTGCCTGTTTACGATATCAACAACACGATGTTGAATGCTTGTTTCTAAAACCAAACTGATCTTCTGTTATTAGTTTACTTTGTTCTATTAGCAGTTTGAACTGTTTTAACAATACTTTTTCAAATAGCTTAGGGAGTTGTGGAGTAGTCAAATCGGTCTTTTATGCATCTTTTTCGTTGAGATTTTTACTAGGCTTGAGAACCATTATCGCCTCTGCTACCTTCCACTGCCTCGGGACATGTTTGAGTCTTGTAGCAGCATTAATTAGGTGTAATAGCTTTTGCTGATAGCTCTCTAAGTACTGGTCACGTGATTAAATCATATCCCGGAGCTATTTTTACATTTGCATTCTGTCTGAATTTATGTTTTAACTCTCTTAATTCTTTTCCTATCCTCTTCCTGAACTGTATGTCTCATCTGCTGTTTGTCTACGTAGAGACTAAAAGGTCTTTTCCAAGTAATTGGCAAACAACTCTACCTTTTCCTTATCATTTCTAGTCCTGCTCCATCATAGTTTGTTTTTGGTATGTGGTATTTGATTAGTGGGTCTTTCGATACACCTTGTTGCTTTCCACAAAGAATAGGCGGTTTCTGTATTTGCTGTTAGTTCTTTCAAATAGATCTTGAACTACTCGGTTTTAGTACTACTCAAGTTCTTTAATTTTTTTGGTAAATTGATTTAGACGTGTTTTATCTTCCGATGCCCACCCAAGTCTTCTACCATTTAAAAAATAGCATAATTCATAAATTAAATAACAACAGCGCACTAAGTGCAAGCTATACAGAAAATAGATCGCTGTTGACGTAGCGCTATCCATGACGTCAGAATGCAGCCGAGTGTTGTGCATACGTGCTGAAATCGTTTTACTAATTGCTATTGTGTTGCAATTGGGAATAAGTCTGTATTAGTTGAGTACTACATATATATACTCTTGACATAGCGTGAGTTATTAAACTATTATGACTCAAATGATGGCGTGCTCCAACACACGATCAATATCACTAAGTGAGCCTTCGTTCCTCCTATTTAATTCAGATCATACTAATAATGGTTTGATAGAAACCAGCCAATTGTTTGCCTTTCCTACTGAGAATCTAAGTTCATAAAATATCAACATTGACAGTAAAACTCCTTTTAACCTAACCTAATAGGATTTCATTTTGATGGTTCTGTTACAGGGCCGAAATAGCCAGGGCAAGGTAGGCTGGTGCGGTGTGACGGAGGCTTGCGCTTAGCAATGATTTCTGCCCCGGCCCTGTAGTATGAAATCGACATCTCTAAATAGTCGAATTCTTTAGAGAGGCGAATCCGCGGCGTCAGAGTGTTCTACTTAGAAGCACCCTTAGGGGTCACACCGCCCATGGGTCCTGGCCTTCTGGTGTCTCCCTCATCTAAGGAGATATCCCAATGAGGGGGTAATCAGCCGTTGAGCAATGTTGAAGTGCCTAAATATCCTCCAATACTCTTTCTTTTAAGAGTGCAATGCTGCATAAATCGCACTGTTTAAGGCTAAGCATTAAGCGCACACTTCTGCTTGTGCCTTATTGTTTCTGGCATGTTTAACCCAAGAAATACAAATTTTAATCTATCAAGCAGTAGTACAAACATTTCACATCTCTTCGCTGTCTATAACCTGAATATTCAGTCGTTGTGTTACATGAGTCGTTTAGATGAAATAAATTAATTTATGTAATGCACCTATTTACTAATTCACAATCAGAGCGTGAGATTCCGACCGTACAAAGGTTCACAAACCTTCATGCAGAAACGCCGCAAGATATTCATACTGTGCAGCTAACTAACTCCGTAAGACGGTGGTTCTGAGGAGAGTTAAAATCCAAAGAATTTCGCGACTACAGAGCAACTTACTGGTCGTTAAAAATTATATCCTGGCGTAGGTATATAGCTAAATTTAATTAATTCCTGTTTTACTCCAGCATCTAATGATATTACCAGTGGTTTGAATTTTTGATTCCGAAACATAAACGCCTCCCATGTATTAGGTTACCAAGGAAAATTTTCAATTACACTGCCAAAACAGTTATCATCTTGCACTACTCCATCTTAAGTTAGGCCTGATGAAGTAATTTGTTACTGCTCTCAATAAGGATAGTGAATGTTTCAACTTTATGTTACAAAATTCCCACAGAAAATTGAAGCTAAGATAGCAGCAGGTATCTTCGATGGACCGACATATCTGAGCTTATGTAGGAAGAGAACTTTCCTCAGCGGATGTCCGAGTTAGAGAAGTCAGCATACAAAAAAGTGACAGAAAACTTTCTTGGAAAACAAGAATTCTGAGAACTATAAAGTAATTGTGGTGGAAATGTTACAGCATTTTAGAAATCTAGGGTGTAGAATGAGTGTTAAAGTGCATTTTCTCAACAGCCATAATGATACTTCCCTGCGAATCCTGGTGCAATGAGTGAAGAACAAGGTGAGCGGTTTCATAAAGACATTAAATCAATGGCTCTAAGGATGTGTCAATGTCAATGATGGTTGCTGGTCTTTGAAAAAAAAACACTAGTGAAGGACGTTATCAGAGGTTCGAAAAAAATGAAGTTTCTTATTTCTAATAGTGAAAAACTTGGGAAGTTTATAATTATTGACACAGAACTGTTTTTTTTTTTTTTTTTTTGCAATATGTTCATTAATGTTTAAATTAAAATGAAACTTAAAAAAAATTGTCTTAGCTAAATATTTTAAAGTTTAATAATATTTAAACAAAAATAAAAGTACGTTGTTACAATAGCGTCAAACTAAAAATATATTTGAATTCTGAGCATTCATATTACATATATCCAGGTGGGAAAAGAAAAAAAAAATGTTTTTCATATCACAATGATAACATACTATCAGGATGTTAGGGTATATCACAGACACTGGAATAAGGACATTCCTAATCCATAAATACAAAAACTTAATCCAGAAGCTTCACCCGGATGTTCCATGTAACTCGATCAGCTTATTGTGTTTGAAAGTATTTTCTTGCTGACGCGCAAAATCTGCCATGCTTTGTATTAAACAAGGCTGCAACTTTCACAAGCATTTACTAAAAAAAAAAGCTTGTAATTTAATACTGTTAGCGAAAGGAGTAAAGTTGGCGATAATGCCTCAAGGCTGATGCCTGTACCAGCGTTAGTTCGCAAGTTGCCAATTTGATTATTCCAAGGGACAGCCTTGCTTTTCAGCAGCAAAGTTTGACGAGAGAGTGTTTCTGCAGCTTCAGGTGTATACATACATCAGGGTATGCTCAAAGCTTGATTTGTAGTGCATTTGGTTTTGCGCCAGATTTCTTGCTTGTTTGATATTGAGATTATATTGAAGGATAATGGGTTTGCGCCAACGACGTTACGGCTGACTTTTTTTTGTGGAGTTGGTAGCTTTTGAAATCTGGTGGAAAGATGCATCTATGTACTAGTTTACGATTCCCAGGTGGCGTGTAGTAGACACTACGAGTTGGTGGACACAGACTTTGTGAGGCAGAAGATTTAGGGTTGTGATGGATGTGGTTCAAGGAGGCAGAAATAGAGGAAGAGATGGTTTCAAATTTCACAAAGTGTACACATATATAGATGCATGTATACGTTGGCGTTGTAAGTTAAGAACTGTCCTGCCAAAATAATAACTTTAAACGTGGATACTAAAACTAGTTGGTCATAATCACCAGTGCAATGAAAGAGATCTCGTAACTCAAAAAGTTCGTGCATCGTGTAAAAGGAAAGCGGCTAGTGAAAAATCAAGCATCGTAATATCCAAAACATTTCATGAGACTCCCAAGGTTTGTCTTAGTTTACATTGCATTTTACTAATGTTAAACTACTACGCGAAGTAATCTATGCCGAATCTACTAACAACCTTTCTTGACCAATGTCCACAACGAGCCTGAGTCCCTGAAGGATTGTTTAAGCAATGCGATTATTTTCGGAGGTGGAAGCAGTTTGCAATATTTGTACGAAACAGAAGCCTTACGTAGACGGAACTTTCAGATACTGCGCAAAATATTTTAAAAATGTATTTACATTGCATTTCCTTCACGTTGGATATTACATTCCAACCGCTTTTTTGTTTATCACCAAATAAGAACAAAATATTCCTTGGTGCTTCGTTTTATAAAGGGAAAGTGCGAATGTTTAGGGTTGAAACTTCTACCTAAGAAAATACAGCATTCAATTAAGTCGACATGGAGTGAAACAACTGCACGAGTTGTTCGTTTCACCTGAACCAGGTATTTTGGCGTAAACTAATGTACTGGCTTTCAAGTGTGTTCATACAATTCGTCTGATGTTGCTAAGGGGCTTAAACATTGCTTTGGTGGTTGTATTTACCTCCAGAGGAAGTAAGTGATTGTTTAGTATTTGATATGGCTGAGAGCAAGCCGTTCTGCCCCAAAATTGAACAGTTCAACGACTACTTTGTTCATTACTATATAACTGACGAGGCCATGTTCATTCCTACAATATGGGCCGAGCAGTCGTGTGAAGTTACTCACTACGAACGCAAGTGAGGCATTTCATAGTAAATATAACGCTTTATTTCACTGTCCATTCTAATATTTTCAAAATAATATCAGTTATTAAATATATTCAATGCGAAACTTACTTTAAAATGAATGGCATGCCCCTGCAGGCCCACAAAAAAGGATAGTAAATAAAGCACATAGGGTTTTAAATTACATTAAAAGCTACAGAGAAAGGCGGATATCTTACATTGCTTTTGTGACGTCTTTCCCATTTAAACGGGCTCCTCACATGACAACCAGCACAGTTTGTAACAGTTTTTAAAACTTTTAATCGGTAGAATTTTGACAACCTGTAGTTAAAACCGTACAAGCACAAGTTTCATCTACACCACGCGCATATTCGCATGATAGTCCGCTGTCGGAAAATTGTGCCCTAACATCGTAACGTGTTACCAACCTAATGCGAAAGTGTTGCGTAATGAATTTGAGTTACTGGCGCAAACACATTAAGAACCTAAAGCGTAATTGCGTTAGAAATCATGGTGGGTGGCCTTGGAAACACTCTAGTTTGTGGACATCACACTTTCCATATATTAAAAACACTACAATTTGTGAGTACCGCATTTTCCAGATGTTATAAAAGCTCCAGTTTGTGAGTATCGCACTTTCCATGTGTTAACAAGCACTCCAGTTTGTGAATACCACACTTTCCATATCTTAAAAACGCTCTAGTTTGTCAATATCACACTTTCCATATCTTAAAAACGCTCTAGTTTGTGAATACCATACTTTCCATATCTTAAAACCACTTCAGTTTCTGAATACCACACTTTGCATATCTTAACAAACACTCCAGTTTGTGAGTACCACATTTTCCATATCTTAAAAACACTCTAGTTTGTGAGTATCACATTTTCCAAATCTTAAAAACGCTCTAGTTTGTCAATACCATACTTTCCATATCTTAAAAACGCTCTAGTTTATGAGTACCACACTTTCCATATCTTAAAAACACTCCAGTTTGTATCACATTTTCCATATTTAAAAGCACTCCAGTTTGTGAGTACCACATTTTACTTATCTTAAAAACAATCCAGTTTGTGAGTACCACATTTTCCATATCTTAAAAACAATCCAGTTTGTGAGTACCACATTTTCCATATTTAAAAACACTCCAATTTGTGAGTACCACATTTTCCATATCTTAAAGACCGGACTCTGGCGTAGAATTTTATAGCACGATTCTGACCAGTTATTTGTTCTTGAAACTCAATTACACATAATGCTGTTAGTAAATATTTTGGAAATTGAGGAGGAAATGATAATCCTCATGTGCTTCTTCAACAAATATAGTTAGTTTTGAAATATTCTGCTATTGGATGGAATTCCTCTGGAACATCTCTAACAAATATCGAAGCTATTAATAACCTTCACTGATGGTACAAAAATTAAGGACCCTTAATTTGCGTTGCTTTTATGCCTTGTTTTTTATTCGTTTTTTATTCGTTTTATTTAAGGATGCTCTTTAACATCTCAGGTCATCAACGTCCCATTCTATTAAGAGCATGAAACGGCCGACAAATTTTGCTCAGAAGCCTCTTCTTTCAGGCTTGAGGCTCTTTTTCGTGGCGTAAATGTACGACATGGGACCCACGGCTTTACTTACCTTCCGAAGGAGGCCATATTTAGGATTTTTACGCCCGAAAAAATACATCGTTCCTGGCCGGGTTTGAACCCGCGGCCTTGGATTTAGAAGGCAAGTATGGTTACTACTACACCACCAGGACCGACTACTTTTATGCCTTATTTTTATAGTTTTATTCAAAATTGTCTGGGTTTCAAAAATCACAGCACACAGTAAAGACGAGAAAGAAAAGGAATCTCTTTTAATTGTGAAGAACAATTCTCTCAAAGTTTTTCCACGTCGTGTTCAATATTTGCACCTTTTGTCACTGCAGAATCCACACGATAGACCATACACGCGCCGCAACGTGTAAACGGTCATGCTTCTTAAAAAGGAACTCTGGTATGCTCCTTCAGATTCATAATACTAGTCACAGTTAGAGTATGCACCACAGACTTCATTCCTGACTTATCCAAAACCATTTTTTGTCTGATGAAAATGGTGACCGAGTTTATGACGCGGAGAAAAGTTCACTTGTTTTTTCTTTACACAAGCACCTCCGTCTCAGCAAATTCTGCCAATGGAATTGTCGAAGAATAGAGAGTTTGCAAGGATAATAATCTTACGCTTAATGCATTACTCATAAAACTTTCGCAGAAATCAAATAACCGTTTTTAATAAAACTGTATTATCATTTTTGCATCAATATTCCCGTAGACTGTGTTCTGATAAAACGTTTAATAAGTATAATTCTGTTCATATGGAAGCATTTTTATCAGAATCTGTCAGTATTAATTCAAAGCTAGTCATGTGTTGAGGCAATGATTAGCAATAAGCAGAATTTCTAGGAGGTAATATCAACAACTATATAATTGCACTCTCTATTTCTGACATTAAACATGTATAAACAAAAACCCTACTGCTTTTCTTCCTTTGGGTTTCAGGTGAAGCTAGTTCACTTCATCTTTTTTTCCAACTAGATACATTCCAGCATTGTTTTGGTTTCTGTTTTCATCTTTTACTTTCAAATATCCTGGTATTCATACCAGAACGTGTTTTTTTCTTTTCTTTTTCTTTTTCTTTCTTTCTTTTCCTTTCTTTCTTTTTTCTTTTCTTTTCTTTCTTTCTTTTTTCTTTTCCTTATTTTTTTCTTTTCTTTTTCTTTTTTCTTTCTTTTTTTCTTTTCTTTCTTTTTCTTTATTTCTTTCTTTCTTTTTCTTTTTCTTTTTTTTTTTGCAGGGAAAATCATTAATCCTGAGGAGGTTATAAGAGAGATGACTCATTCCTCTGACAAGGAATGTTCGCGAGTGAAAAGTTCTTTTTTTCAATGCGTAAAGCCGCTTGTCCAAGTGCCCATGCAGGTGTTTTCTGCTCTCTGATGTCCAACGGTTTTTGCTTGGGCTGTATGCTTGTTGCTAAACTAACTGCTTCGAGGCTGGGGTGAAGCTATTGCCCTGAAAAATTTTTGGGGGAGTGAAAGGCTCCCTGTATATGAAAAGCTTGCAAACCACCTCTCCTTTGGGTATTGAAAGGTTTCTGCCTCTGCGTAATGTGTGCACCGTCATTAATGTAATTTTTAAAAACTCTGGCAATGACTCCGCAAAATGACATAGTGTGTAGAGTGTTAAAACACAATTTTCACGGGGGACTGAGGGCGATAAAAGTGGCGTGTTACTAACGAGGAGACCAGCGCAAAATAGTGGAAAGGAAAGGTGTGAAATGCTACAATTGACATTTTAAAAGTTATAATAATTTTGAGCGGTTTAGTTGTTACTTGCAGAAACTGTTTAGTTGACTTTGTCTATTACTTGGAATAAAATGGCAGATGTTTTTGTAGCATAAACATTCAGATTATACTGAACATCTCAATTAAAATAGAAGAAGAATACCATTGAAACAGGTAAGATGCATGATATTTTTGTGTGAAAAGATTTTCACTTATGGCTTAGTCCACGAGCCGCCACTGATGCGCATATCAAACAACTGGCAAAATGTTCTAGGGACTGTCGTACCATGAACCATTACTCATCAATAAGTAGTACTGAGGCAACTAGTAATTCTTAGGCAAATATTATTTTATTTGTCTTGATAAAGGAACTCCCAAGTACATTTAAAACTTTGAAGGTGGTAAATTTAACGCATACTTAAAATTTTATAGCAAATAAAAGGCTAAAAATATAGTTAATTATAACTTCAGATATTTGCATAAAACTCGTTTTTAATGACATCATTTTAACAGAAATCCAATTTTAAATTTACTATCACCCTTCAACTTGTGTTTCACGTCATGTGGCTGACTAAACAGTATTGCCAAACACAGAACATTAATGCTCATGTAAACATCGTAATGTAGGCTATTTGTGTTATTAGAAATGAGCTATATCTAGCATAGACTGCCCTGTTTATAATTTCAAGACAGTATAACTGTATGCTGGAACGAGTTTTGTATACATTATATCTTCACCCTGTTTCTTTTTCATTGGCTATACTTGAGAACGTGGCTAATTGCGAATGCACAACTGATGCTTGGACTCGCCTTGTTCCTCAAAGTTCCCATTAATAGAAAATGTCTATAATGCTGATAGTCGTACATTAAAGAGAACGGCTTATTTACTGAGATGTGAGATCAGTGTAGCATCTGCAGCCTGACACTGTCGACACATCAAAATATGATATATTAGAGTGGTAGCATGAGAGAAAGCCATTGTGTTTGAGCTCTGAACTCAATGAGAGCATTGACCTCTGACCTATGGCCATTACACGTTTGTCGTTTGTGATCGGTATTTGAAACAGTTAAAACTTACGCATGTACTTGTCAAAATAAATATTGTTGTAATGTTGCATCAGTATGCACCATTTCAAATCTACTTTGCAGTGTTACATTATAGCCAGTGCCCTTTTGTGTGCTTGTACGCGGTTTTGTCGCCTGTTTCACGACAGCTGGCGGGCCGGCTGTCAGAGCGAAATGTATCGCGCAACAACCACACTGCAAATAAGCACTATGGTAGAAGATGTTAGAAATGCTAATGTGCTAAATCCACGTTTCTGGCATATTTTTAGAAGATTATCATTCTCACGTATTAGTTCTTTTTTCGAAATTGCGTCAACTTAAACTTAATGCATTTGTTCAAAATTGCAGGCTGTTAATCCTGGTATTTGGGAAAAATTCTGTAATTGCATGTTACGGAATGTTAATGATTAAGTAATTGATCCACGCTTAATATTTTTTACTAATGCAGCATGGTTCCATTTACGAGTTCATGTTTTCACGCAAAATAACAGGTACTGTGGTATATAAAACCCCGATTTTATACTGGAAATTTGGCATGACAAGAAAATCGGCGTATGGTGCGCAGTAAATGCATATAGAGTAATAGGGTCTATTTTTTTGAGAACGTCATAAAGCAGAAATATACATAATGTCAGTATGTAATTTTTATTTTTGGAGGAAGTTGAAAATTAAACAAACTGAAAGAAAATATCAGGCGAAAAACTGGATCAATATCAGAAGATAAACTGTTGCATGTAAATGATAAACTTCCAAAACTGCGCGGTTATGTTGATAGTTACCCCTGTGACTGCCTACAAAACCATAAAAGACCCTGCAGTTTCACACCTTGGCGTAACTTTTCACTATGTAAGTAGGCTCTAAGATAAATTTTAAAACAGATGTACGAGGGCAGGTCTATAAGTTTTCGGCCTAACCATTTTCTACGTATGATAAAGACAAAAACCCTTTATACACTTCTCACATCTTTGAATTAACATTACAACCCCCCCCCCCAAATAGTCAGAAGTATTATCTGCAAAACGGACATAAACAGCATCCATCACTTCTTCGTCTCTAGTTAATAACATCCACCATTACGCTCAGAAATTCAAATATGAAAACTAACACTAATATAAAGTTCTTGAATTTTGAATATTATAATATATATATATATATATATATATATATATATATATATATAGAGTTTTAAGGAACTACACCGAAATAATTTTAGAGTGTAAAGTAATTCGATGTAGAAAACTTATGGCTTATCTGTTCAAATTTCGAAGCTATGGCTATAAGTTTCTGAAACGCCAGTACTTCACTGGCTAATGAAAGCATAAATCACGCTAACGAAAGGAGATTTCGGAACGTATCACTCTGGCGCTATGGTTATTTTTTTTAATAGTGTTTAACGGCCGTGTTTACTGCTGAGTTGCCACAGGCGGTGGACACTGATAATATATGACATAAAATGATATATTGGGAAAGGATTTTTATTTTAGGAAGGAAACGTACCAGGCCTAAGTTTAGGGTATCTTCCCGGCATTCGCCATTTATGAGGACTGAGAAAAAACCTGGAAAAAACCTCAGTCATAAAGGACGGTCCTGGTAGGATTCGAACTCCAGACCTCCCGCTCACGAGTCCGCGCATTAACGACCTCGGCCACCAGTGGCGGTACTATGGTTATGACATTAGCTTTCAAGTAAGAGGTAGTTATTTGTTTTCGAGTTCGAGTCTCGTTCATTACTCCCCCCTCCCCGTTTTCTGGGGATTGGGCCTAATAATAAGCTTTTAACCTATGTTTGAAGATGATATTTTACTTTGTATACTTAAATCTTAATATATCAATTCATATAATTAGAACTTTTGCTTGCCAAAGGTACAATTATATATCAGCTTTTGCATTATGCATTATGCCACACAAACAGTTGAACAGCTACCTCTAGAGTAGGGCACATAATGCAAGAAGACAGTTAATAGATGTTCAGCGTCGCACTATTTTTAATAGTGTTTAACGTCCGTTTTCACTACTGAGGCACCAGAGGCGGTGGACACTGGTGATACATGAAATGAAACGATAAATTGGGAAATATTTTTTTTTTAATGAAAGAAAGGAAGCGTTCAAGGCCTAAGTTTTTAGGGTACTTTCTCGGCATTTGTCATTTATGAGGATTGAGGAAAACCTGGAATAAACGCCAGTCAGGGAGGACGGTATTGATGAGAATGGAACCCCAGACCTCCCGCTCACGAATCCGCGCCTTAACGAACTCGACCACCCGTGGCAGTCATTGTCGCACTGTCAAATGATTAGTTCGAGATTTGAGGACTTTTTATGACTCTAAAACATGAAAACGCTGATAACGAACTGCGCAAAATCGATATTTGTATGCTCGCAAGGCAGTTTTAAAGACATCCTAAACCAAATTTTTCACCTGGCTTGGCTTTGGCACCGACTTATCAGCACCTGGTGCAAAAGTGTTTAACACCATAAGTTACGTCATGTTTAGTTGTGGGCCATACACTGCCTATCACTAATCGCTTGTATATTGCCATCGCTGCACTCTCAGAAATTATTTCGGTATAGTTCATTAACTCCCAATATATGCTTGATAACATGGATAACATAACATAAAATATAAATGGCGTATATAGATCTGCTGAAAGGTTTACTGGAAGCCGTTTGCGGCACTCTGATCAGATTTACAATCACACGATTTGCGGAAATTTGGGGATTGTAGAAAATGAAAATCCAGAATAAGTGAGAGTCCGCTTTTTGAAAATGATTTTGAAGTTAGGAGTGGCACATTAACTTCGAAATTAAAAGTGAATTTGGAACTTAGAGTGAGAAATAGAATATAAATTTAGAGCGGTGAAATACTGCCTTCGAATTATTCTAAGAAATCAATCTTTAAGCACAGATGTTCTTCTATGATTGGAAGGGAATTGGCCTTCAATATGAGAAAGGAATGAAAACAATAGGGTTGGGTAATATTTGGATAGCGAGTAAAGGAAAGAGGAGAAATGTATAGAGGAAGTTCAGGAACCGCCTGATGGATATGGACAGGCAGCATGCATCCGCGCAATGTTAGGGAGATCAGCTTGAGGGAAGTAATAATCGGGGTTAAAAACTGAGTGGCCGATGAAGGTGTGTATCAAAACAAGGGCAGAATCATTTAAAAGATTTAGGCTTCGGGCATGGCGGCAGATCAGGATCTCTGATGAAAGCAGATTGAGAATCTCTCCTTTATTTACTGGTGGCCCAGGTCGTTAAGGCGCGAACTCTTGAGCTGGAGGTCTGGGGACCGTCCTCCCTGACTGAGGTTTTTTCCAGGGTTTTCTCAGTCCTCATAAATGGCAAATGCCGGGGAGGTACCCTAAGCTGCGGCCTGGTACGTTTCCTTCCTTAAAAATAAATCCTTTCCCAATATATCATTTCATCTCATGTATCATCGGTGTCCATCGCCTGTGGTACCTCTGTAGCAAAAACGGGCGTTAAACACTTTTCATTTTCCAAGGATGAGGAGCAGGTAGCAAATTTCTGTTCAAGGTCAAAATAAAGGCTGAAAGCTGGGGCGAGTAGAAAGGAACTAAATAAAAGAAATGTATTTATATATTCTACTGATGTTTGGTGGGGTTAGTGTTCTGGTTGTTTTAATAAGCTAATGTTTGGACTATGTTTACTATTCTTATTATATTAATTAGTGTAGGTAATATTTATTTACTAATTTATTTAAGGAATGTACTTTTTGTGTATTATGAAAGCATATAGGACCGCGAAGCCGTGCAAATGTTGCAAGAATATTATTATATGCTAACTTAGATAAATACATTCATTCACAAACATGAAAGACATGTTGAGATATATACAACTCTTAGTTAACGTTCGGAAAATGTAAACTACAATTATGAGTAGGTTTCGATCCCCTTTAGACGTACCTAAAAATTGCAAACCAGCACGCTAGCCACTACACCACAGAAGTAGTTAGGTAGTTCCGGAAATTGTTCTATTAATGTTGCTTGTTGTCCAGCAATAAGTATATAATTTGCTATTAATTGCTTCAACTATATTACCCCTTAAAAGACAGAAAACGAAGGAAAAAAAATAATGAAATAGGGCAATCTTGTACGAACGCAGAATGTTTTTTTGTCGGCATACGTATTTAGTGTGCGAGAGTACAAGTAACACTGAATCGCATTATCATTTCAATCTAAAACTCATAGCCAAATATTTCAATAGCAATCGGCATCGCCGGAGGAACCAGAGACGCCAGCGGAGAAAGCCCAAGTTAAGTGCACGCAAGAAGGGACTAAGTCTGACTCCGTGACAAAACAAAATATTTCCTCATTTTTATATACTCTGAGTGAAAGTTCCTTTTTCCTCTTTTTGTGAAAATTTTAAAGCGGAACGTCAGCTGGCTGCCGTTGAAGACAAGTTTTCCATTTGCGCTGATAGTACTCTTGTGTGGAAGGGGATCTGTCAGCAGAGCGCTTTTATCTGAGAGTGACGTCTACGTTGTTATGACAGAGCAAATGGTACAGGTTAGAACTGTTCTGCCTTTGAACTACAACGGATTGCGTAAAGTATCCTTTGATTCCGAGTAAACGCCGCTCTGAAAGCTCTATTGTCAGGGTAACAGGGAAGCCATTACCTCCTAATTACCTCTCTTTAATGTTTGCTAAGAAGCTCTAACTGGGCATCCTTTCTATTAAAGCACCGGTTCTTAGAAAATACTTCTTTGTGTTTGGTTACTCCCCAAAATTGTTCCGAGTGCCTTTCTTCTGCATAAAGCTGTTCATATTGCACGAGAGGTAATTGACTGTTTGCTGAAGAAAAGTTATGTAGTCAAAGTGCTTCTTGGGCGCTAACAAATGTGTTTACTCATTTCATTGTTTGCCTTAAATTCCCTCGACAACGGATGCCCAGTTTATGCAGTCTTGCCAAATTTAAAGCATTTAATTGAACGAAATTAAAAGTACAGTCAATAAATTACAATCGTTCATTATTTATATGGCATTATAAATATTAGTAATAAACTTTTTGAATATAAAACAAAGAAAACTGTATTCCAGAATTCCAGGAAAGCCGCCTTATAGTCTAGGGAATTTTCACAAAATAGTTAATCATAGTTTTTTTTATTTGCATATTTTTATGTTAGTAGAAAATTGAATATGAACGTATTTTTTCTTTCTTTGTTGTAAACTCGACATTTACAGACAGTTTTTATTATAAACAAATTTACAAAGGAGGAGGGAGAACATATTCCCGAAACTAAATAAATAATCAGCAATAAAATCTCAAATCGGAGTCAGATAAAATTTATGTTCTTAAACATTTAGCTACCGTGTCCTCGGTAACATCTTCCATGTACATTTAGAAAAGGATATTTCGATACTTCAACCTTTGCCATGGGTGACCGTTTGTGACGGGGTTCGAATCTCGCCAGGACGTGCTCCCTGACTGAGGATTTTTCCAGGTTTTCCTCAGTCCTCATAAATGGCAAATGCCAGGGAGATACCGTAAACTTAGGCCTGTAACGTTTCCTTCCTTAAAAATAAATCCTTTCCCAGTATATCATTTCATCTCATGTATCATTAGCATCCATCGCCTGTGGTGCCTCTGTAGTAAAAATGGGCGTTAAAGAGCACTCATTCATCCATTTCGTTTGTGCCTATGTTCTAAACGGGTGCACCTCCGTCAGGAAAGAATTATGTGAGGGATACACCGTGTGAGCAGGATATACGGACATACACCGGTCTCCAAAATTTTCCCAGATACTCCCAGAAGATCGGGTTCCATTCCAGACGCCAGGAGAACGCAAGTGACTGTTACACCGCACCAGCCCAGTTCACCCTGACACTCTAGACTTTGTAATATAGCCAACGGAGTGAAATTATATGAAATGGGAGAGCGGAAAGTTAGTACCCATTGCAGCATTCGCCAAAGCATCCAGAACCAAACATGTAAAATTTCATCATCATCATCATCATCATCATCATGGCCGGTTCCCAGAGATTTGAACCCGGAACCTATCGAATGCGAGCTCCTAGTTTTTGCGCCTGAGGCACTCCGCTCATTTCTCTCATCTTAGTCTACGACATATATTCTCGAAACCTCTAAGTTAATGGCCGGCAAGACATTGTATCTCAGTGGTTAGAGCACAGTAGTATTACTCCCTCGGTATACGGTTCAAGCTACGTAAAGGTAGCCGCCAGGGGAAAATTGGCCTAATACGCCAATTTTTGCCGCGACATTTGAACCGTCCGCCGCAGTGACTGCTTTATTATTTTTATTATACATACAAACTTATTATGTATACAATGTGACATACAATAATTTTATACCTGATAATATACAAGTACAAACAAAATTAGCGCTATTGTCTTTTTTGAGGTTGTGTGGTGGCGTAAGCAAAAAGTGGGCAAAATTGTAAACTCAACATCAGTTGGCGGTGAATTTGAATTATGCGGCCAAACTATGAACTAAATATTTTTGTGCAAGTACATGAATATGCCAAGATCGTTCTCCAGAGAAGACATTTCCGCTAGTTTCTTTTATGCCCGTCATTTGAAACGTCCGCCTCGGGACTTTCTTTTAAAAAAATTTATTGTACACGCAGTGATTGATTTTATGCATGATAAATAACAAGTACAAACAAAAGTTGATACTGGTGTTATTTTTTTAGGTGTTGTGGTGGACGTAAGCCTTTGGAGGCAAAACTTGAATTAAACATGAGTTGAGCAATTTGAATTACGCGGAAAATCTATGAACTAAATATTTTTATGCACTTGGTGATAAAGAAGTGTAATTGACGGGGCGAAAGTCGCCTCGGTAGATGTTCACACAACGACGTCCAAGGAGAGACTGAGGGAAGAGGAAAACGGACAGGTTGATCTGTGAAGTCACATTTCCGTTCATGCTCAGCGTGAATGCTCAAGGCCACAAACAGATTGTAACACACTCAAGGTCATATAAGGCCATCAAACAAGATGGCACCGACAAGTTAAAGCCTGTCTGGCGTCGCGGTGTCGGGTCGTTGTAAACCCGTTAGGACATGCACGCCAAGTCATCACACACTTCCATAACTTCACAGGATATTCGGCGAAGACAGAATTGAACATATTAACCGCATATATCATAAGAAAGACAAGTTTCCGGGAAATAGTCTGGACAAATGTAATATCTTTTATTACAAACATCACTAGAAGCACATTCGTGTTTTAAATAAAATGGGGGGTTTACTTGATGTGCATAGTTAGAGTATCAGCGAGCAATATAATGAATAAAAAGATGTTAAGGAAATGCTGTGATTGGTGGAAATAAGTTGAATGTGGTTGATGGAAGAGGAATATGATCAGTCAGTATAAAACGCGTGGTAGGATTATGTCCGCTGTATGCATTTTTTTTAACATGTTGAGCAAGTAGAAACATACACGTACAAACATGATTAATACTTTGCAGATACACATGTAAATGTTTCGGTAAATATTATACACGTTTTATTTGTGAACAATAAAGTGAAAAGTAGTATTAGGTAATTTTCTGTTGTATTAAATTATATGGTAGGTACAACGTGTCTACATGAATGGAACAGAGAAGGATGGAAAGTATATATATATATATATATATATATATATATATATATATATATATATAACTTTGTGTAATGTAAATATTTTATGTTGGTTGACGGACGGGGTACGGCGTCCGGCGCACGAAAAGTGGTGGAAAGGCAGCTCGGGGGTGGCGCACGGTTCAGGTTATGTGTGAAAACTGTTTTATAAAACATGTTGCGAAACAGAGTATTAAGTTTGCAAACGAAAGTTATTTTGTGCAAAAAGATAACTTTGAAAGCAAAAAATATACTTTTATAACCAAAATATTACCTATGAAAACAAAAAAGCGTAATTTTATAAACAAAACTGCTTTGTTGAGACACAAAATATTAATTCTGAAATGAAAAATTATTTTATAAACACAATATTAACTTTGTAAACAAAAATAACTATTTTATAAAAAATGTTAAATTTGAAAATGATAAGGCACTCTTTTATAACAAAATATTAACTTTGAAAACAAAAAGAACTGTTTTATAATCAAAAGTGCATGTTGAAAAAAAGGACTATTTTATAAACAAAATAAATATTAAATTTGAAAACAAAAAAAAATATTTTATAAAAAACGTGAACTCTGTAAACGAAAACGATCTCTTTTATAAACAAAATATTAACTTTGAATATAAAAAAAAATATTTTATAAATAACAGTGCATGTTGTAAAACAAAATAATAATTTTCAAAACAAAAATGCATTTTTATTAAACAGGATTTTAACTTTGAAATCAAAAATCTATATTATAAAGAAAATTTTGACTTTGAAAACGAAAAAAAAAAATATTTTATAAAGAAAACATTAACTCTGAAAACAAATTGAACAAATTTATAAACAAAATCGCATGTTGAGAAACAAATTATTAACTTTGAAAACAAAAATGAACTATTTTGTAAACACAATATAAACATTGAAAACAAAAAAGAAATATTTTATAGAAAATATTAAATTTAAAAACGAAAGGGAACTATTTTGAAACCAAATAGAACTATTTTATAAACAAAATACTAAATTTGAAAACAAAATATAATCAAAAGTACATGTTAAAAAATAAAATACTAAGTTTGAAAGCTATATAGTTACACTATCTGACTTTGCAAAAAAAAATTTAGAATCAGAATATTAACTTAAAACTTGTCACAGTTGATGCTCTGCTTGTAGGTCATGTTCCATCATTTGTGTTAATTGGGAGATCTGAAGTTCATCTTGAACTTCCTCGTTAGGTCAGTGAACTGTGCCTTCCAATCCTGGCGAAGAAAAATCGACTGTAATTATCGTATAACGTGACTACAGTTAGCGGACGTGTATCCACCATTTAAACAGTACATTCCTGAACACCTTAGTATTCCAAATAAACACTTTTAATTCTATATATATTGGAAAATGAAGATATAACTAAATAAAAGGAAGGAAGACAAGAGAGAAGGAGTGAAAGAGCAGAGGAAGAGAACAGAGGAACAATGCATAGGGAGATGAGAGGAAGAGAAGAGAGGAGAGATGTCGGGAGAAAGGAGAAAAGACAGCTCAGAGGTGAGGAAAGAAGAGAATGCCGGGGAGATAGATGAGGAAGAGAAAGGGAGAAGGAGAAAAGAAAGGGGTGGAGAACAGAGATTATAACAGAGCGGACAAATGATTAAAAAGATCGAGAGAATGAGAACAGGAAGAGTAGAGCAGAAATGAGAGTAAAAAGACAAAAAGAGAAGAGAGCAGGGATGAAACAGAATAGGAAGGGGAAGAGAAGAAAACGGAGGGGGATAAATAGAAAAGAAATAGAAGAATAGGAGAAAAAGGAGCGCAGTGTAGCGATAAAGGAGAAAAGAGAGCGGAGAGGTGAAGAAAGAAGAAGAGATGAGGGCAGGGGCGAAAGAGAAGTGGAAGGGGAACAGAACAGAGGAAGAGAGAAGGAAAAGAGGATGGGGAGGAGAGGTGAAAGGTGAAAAAGAAGGAGATATGAGAGCAGGGGAAAATGAGAAAAGGGAAGAGAACAGAACAGCGGAGGAGTAAAAGTAAAGAGGATGGGATGGAGAGAAGAAAGGAGCAAAGAAAGAAGAGCGTTGAGAATTGAGGAAAGAAGAGGAGGGAAGTGGATGAAAACGGAGAGAATGAGAGCAGGGAAGAGAAGAAGAAAAAATGAAGATAGAGGAAGTTGTGAGAAGTATAAAAAGAGAGGTTTCAGGTTTTGCATTATTTTTATGTAATAGTCAGCTAATTAAAACAATTAAAATTGTTATTACGCCAATTAAAATAAAATTAAGTAAAAATAAAACATTAAGGTTGTAAATTGCGCGATTTATATACAGCATCAGGAAAAACACTATTAACTTCACCAGTAATGTTCGGTAAGTAAATTAGTAAAAACAAAGAAAGTAACTGAATATAAATAGAAGATTAAGAACGGTGGGGCTGCCAGATATTATATGCTAACGGAAAGGTGGGCGAATTGGTGTCTCAGACAAGCGACCGAATGATAACGTTAGGAACCGGTACATTTTAAATTCCAATAATTATTTTTAAACGTTCATATTACGTTTATAAAATAGTTCTTTCTCGTTTTTAAAGTTAATATTTTATATTTTTTTTTCAAAGTTAATATTTTATTTATAACAATGTTCATTTATCTTTCAAAGGTTAATATTTTGTTCATCAATATGCACTTTTATTTGTAAAATTTTTTTTTTCAAAGTTTTATTTATAAAATATATATTTTTATTTTGTAAGTTAATATTTTGTTTATAAAATAGTTCTATTTTTTTCAAAGTTAATGTTAACTTTATAAAATAGTTGTAGCTTTCAAAGTTAATATTTTGTTTATCAAATAGTTCTTTTACGTTTTCAAAGTTAATATTTGTTTATAATTTTTTTTGTATTTTCAAATTAATATTTGGTTTTAAAATAGTACTTTTTTTTCTTTTTAAAGTTAATATTTTGTTAGCAACATGCACTTTGTTTTATAAAAAAGTTATTTTTTGTTTTCAAAGTTAATATTTTATTTATAATAAGTTAATTTTTCTTTTGAAAGTTGATATTTTGTTTATCAAGTTACACTTTTTATAATTTTTTTTTTGTTTTCAATGTTAATATTATATTTAGAAAATTGTTCTTTTTCGTTTTCAAAGTTAATATTTTGTTTATTAAAATAGTTCTTTTTGTTATCAAAATAATAACTCTAACATAATTTTAGCTTTCAAAGTTATTATTTTTATAAAACATGTATTTATTTTCAAAGTTAATATTTGGTTTATAAAATATTTCATTTTTGTTTTCAAAGAAAATATTTTATATAAAATTTTTTTCCCTTTTTCAAAGTTAATATTTTTATACATTTTTTTGTGTTTTCAGAGCTAATATTTTGTTTATAAAACAAAAGGTTATAACGTTTTGTTTTTATAATTTAACATGCTAATAATAGGAACTATAATACTTAAATAATTAACTAAAGCTTTATTCGAAAATCAGTGGTATTATTTTCTCTTCCTCCGCCTCCCCCATTTCATTATATGATGAAATCAATTTTGTGTATTATTCAAATTAAAAAATCGAACCGATGATACATTTAAAAGAGAAATTCTACTAGAATATTGGCATATTTTAATAAATATTAATACTAAAATAATTGTAACTATTTAAATAAATTAGAAAAAATATAAGTCTTCTTATAAGTCTTATAAATCTTCTTATAAATCTAATTGTATTTTATTATATTGCAACATAACCATTGTAAGAGTCCTCTGCAGTTCAAGAAAATTTATCATCTGAAAATGGCACCACTAAAGTCAAATCTGTTTGGCGAAATTTACTGTGAAGCAAAACTAGCTCAATTGAAAGGCCTAGAAATATGTGGCATATAAGCACAAGTGATGTTTAGTTTGGCCTCTCACAAAACATGTTCGTAGGTGTAGAAAGAATTTCTGACATGATACCATTCGCTTTGAAAGAAACGCAAAACAAACAAAAGTTTTACAAGTGGCGCAGTAAGTTCAAACAGATGAAAATCCTCAGAAAACTCTCATATAAAAAATTGTAGAAAGTATAGACCTTTGTGAAAAGAGTTAAAACTACAGCCGGAATCACAGCGCATAAAATGAAATCACTGATAAATTCCATGGGATTCCAACATCACATAAAATTGTCTTTGAAACATGAATAGGAGTTTTGTGCTTGAAACTTTAAACCTTTAGTTTAGACTACAAAAGTATTGAAGGTCTTCAGGGTTCGAAAAGGCGTTTTTCATACAGACGTTTAGCAAGACCTAATAAATATAAACGTGTGTGTTTCTTTTTATAGATGTATGCACCCCAGATACGCCGTATAATTTAGAGGAATAGGCAACCCGAATTACGCCTCAAGTGTTGGGTAAAGCAGCAGGTGATTCAACAACACTAATGAACAGCAACTTCAGCAGGCCAAAATCACCAACCATTTTATTTATTTTTATTTGTTTTATTTACGGACACTTTTTAACCTCTCAGGTCACCAGCGTCCCATTCAATTCAAGGCGTGAAACGGCCGATAAATTTCGCTCAGATGTCCTTCTTAACGCTTGAGTTTCTTTTAAGTGCCGTAAATGTACGACACAGGACCCGCGACTTTACTTCCCTTCTGAAAGAAGCCATATTTTAGGAATTTTACGCCAAAAAAAAAAAAAAAAAACATGGACCCTGGCCGGGATTCAACCCACGATCTTGGGTTTACGAGACAAGTGTGGTTATCGCTAGACCACCTGAACCGACTTACTGACCGCTGAAAGGAGTAATATTTATTATAGATGTCGAAATAGAGTAGGAAATGAAATGTGTCAATGGTTACGCAAGATTGAATCTTAGTTTTGTAGGTTACGCGCTAATGAAAAATTAAAGGAAAGAAACGTTTAATTTTGTATATCTCTAAAACTCTTGCAAGATGCAACCAATATGTTATGTCTGCTATGAAAGCATATGAGAGTTTACGGAAGAAATGTACGGGAATTCTGGGATTACGTGAAATAAGTGTACATATATGCATATGCACGTATTAAATTGATTAATCAATATGCTGCGAAAGTAATGTTTAGAAAAAAACTCATGCTTTAAATTTCATACGTAAATACGATGTATTTATGACAGTTTTATATATAATATATTTCGTAGTATAACCACTGTACACTATATAAGCAAGGTAGATATTTAGTCATTAACATGTCTTCATATTAAAATATAAATTGCTTATTCCTCAGTTAGGGTATTATTTATAAAATAAGTAACAAAATTGGACAATTCCAAAGTAACAGAGATAAAGTCTTGTAAGTTGCTTTATAAAATGTAAGGTTCAAAGTTTGAACTACATACTACGTCCTTTGCTTTTATTCCGTACTTGGAACAGAGGTTATTTGCCTATTTTTACATACGCATAAACTATTCAAGCTTGTACCCAGTTCTGAAATTAAATTCCTCTATACATCTTGATTAAAATGAGTGAAATATAAAGACAGTTATTCCGCGCTTAATATAATGCATAATGCACTTTCTCAAAGCTGTTGGCTTTTCCACATTGAATATAACGCTAGCCCAGAATCTAAACAGTTTTGTTTGAGGCTAAAAATACTTTCTTTCAGAGATTCCTTTCAACGTTTCGTAACCCTCCAACGAACAAATCTACCAGGGCGGTAAGAGTTTTGAAAACATAAGGAAAAAATGCTTTATTGCTATGTTTCAAACTTCATTATTTTCAAAACGATAAAAACAATCGGATGTAAAGGAACATTAAGTGCTTTTTACGCATATAGATTATAGGTTTAAGGCAGTTTTCTCAAAGCGACCCTTAATTTTTACAAATGATGACGTTAGGATAAAGTTTAACCGTATAAGTTATCATATATTGTAGTACTCTCCAGCACCCGTTGTCAATTTCTCCCAGATCCCAGAACTTCTAAATTCCCCCTATTCTGTTATAGCTGGTATAATTCATTTGGTTTATTTATGGACGTTCTTTAATATCTCAAGTCATAAGCGTCCCATTCAATTCAGGACATGAAATGGCTGATATTTTTTTTTCAGAAGCAGCTCTTTGAAGCTTGAGGTTTTTTTTTCCTTTCCCCCCTCCTTTTTTTTTCCATGCTGTAAGTCTACGACACAGTACCACGACTTTATTTCCATTCCTGGAAACCATACTTAGGATTTTTACACCCTAAGGAATTGCAGTATATCTGGTTTACACTTTTTAAGTGCTTATTAAATGCGTTGCGGTCATTTAAGTCGTTTCCGTGATATGCATTTTTTCAATCTGCTATTCATTTTTTTTAATATACTACATATTTATACCCCTCTTTCACTACCAGGGGTCATCGGCAAATAATGTTTGCCCTCGAATTGATTGATTTATTTATGGACGCTCTTTAACAGCTCAGGTCATTAGCGTCCCATTCAACTCACGGCGTGAAACAGCCGATAAATTTTGCTCAGAAGCCTCTTTATCAGGCTTGAGGTTCTTTATCGCGCCGTAAATGTACGACACGGGACCCACGACTTTACTTCCCTTCCGAAGGAAGCCATACTTAGAATTTTTACGCCCGAAAGTATCCATCGGTCCTGGCCGGGTTCAAACATGCGATCTTGGGTTTAGGAGGCAAGTATGGTAACCACTACACCGCCAGGATCGACAGTTTGCCCTTGGTAATTTCCATACCTGAAGTTTTCTTTTCCAAACGTGAATGTGTTGTGTGGATATCCGGATAACAAGGAGGCTGTAGGCTCTATCCAAGTGAAATGCATTATTTATTTTCATTTTTGTTTATCACATGGATTAGTATGTTCTTTATTGTTTTAAAATCTCCAAATTCTATTCCGTAGCTTTTTCGAATGAATGAATGAATGAATGAATTGTGTTTAACGTCCGTTTTTGCTACAGAGGCACCACTGGTGATACATGAGATGAAATGATATATTGAGAAAGGATTTATTTTTAAGGAAGGAAACGTTCCAGGCCTAAGTTTAGGGTACCTCCCCGGCATTTGCCATTTATGAGGATTGAGGAAAACCTCAGACAGGGAGGACAGTCCTGGCGGGATTCGAACCCAGATCTCCCGCTCACAAGTCCGCGCCTTAACGACCTCGGCCACCCTTGGCGGTGTAGAAACGCACAGAAAAATTGTAAGGTAAATGTTGAACGAAAGCCATTGTTTTCTGTTCTTAAATTACATAATTTAAATAATTAGATGTAGAAGAAGAAAGCTCTCTGGTTTTCTTTGTTGCAGCAAGATTGAAACCAACATCGGCACGATTATGTGAAGGTGATTTCAGTTTTTTTTAAGAAGAAGAAGAAGAAGAAGAGGAGGAGGAGGAGGTTGAGGAGGAGGAAGAAGAAGAATGAATGAATAGTGTTTAACGCTCGTTTTTGCTACAGAGGCACTACAGGCGGAAGAAGAAGGAGAAGAAGGAGGAGGAGAAGAAGAGGAAGGAGGAGGAGGAGAAGGAGGAGAAGAAGAAGAAGAAGAAGAAGAAGAAGAAGGAGGAGGAGGAGGAGGAGCAGAAGAAGGAGGAGGAGGAGCAGAAGAAGAAGAAGAAGAAGAAGAAGAAGAAGAAGAAGAAGAAGCTCATAACCAAGTTTAAAACTTGAATGGGTTCATTTCTACATTGATTACTTAGCACCGTAAAACATTGATCTTTTGGAAAGACATTGGTAGTGCCAGATTTTTTTTTTTTTTTTTTTTTTTGTATCAGCAGCAGAATAACAAATTCAAAATAATAATTCAGCAAAGCATGGCAACTCTACGGGAATCCGCCGGGATTCGCTTGCATATCATCTCAAGGAAAGTTTCTTCTCTCGATTGTTGATAAAATGACATGATTTTTGATTACACAATATGCATCACCTGGAATTTTTCCATCCTGGCACTAGTACTACGTGTTTACTTATGTACAGGTGAGCTGGTTAGTTTTCCAGTTAAACTGCTTTGTGTAGTGTAGTTCTATTTTGTTCATCGTCTCGTTGGCAGTTGGCCCAGGCGTTCGAAGTTTACCACATTCCTCATTAGGAACAATAGAAAGCGTTATGTCTAATTATGGGTATAATTTCTTTATTATGATCGACTAGACAGATGCCAAGAAACCGCTAACTCCATCGTCGGACTTTGCGCACGTTGGCGCACTCTTCTGCACCTTTCGCTCAACATCGATTGTCATCTATCGAGGTTTGCATAAATATTGTTATTTTTCCATCACCTCATCTTCCCCTACTACAACACCGCCACGGGTGGCCGAGGTCGTTAAGACACGGACTCGTCAGCTGGAGGTCTGGGGTTCGAATTCCGGCAGGACCGTCCTCCCTGACTGAAGTTTTTTCCACATTTTCCTCAGTCCTCATAAGTGGCAAATGCCGGGGAGGTGTCCTGAACTTAGGCCTGGAACGCTTCCTTCCTTAAAAAAAATATCCTTTCCCAATATATCATTTCATCTCATGTGTCATCAGTGTCCACTGCCTGTGGTACCTCAGCAGTAAAAACGGGCGTTAAACACTGATCAAAAAAAAAAAAAAAAAAAAATACTACTACAATTTACAAGTTTTTTTTGTCAACAACATAACTTTTTTCGATCAATCAATTATTAACTATTTGTCCTTGACATTGTAATTTACTGTATAGAAGTTTGGTAGTGACGTAGAAGACATTGAAGCCAATTTATTTGCTAAGAGAAGTACTTAAAATTTCCCAGACATGTTTCTCAGTTTGTATGCTCATTGATTGGACAGCTCTCGAATAACTCGACTTTATATGGCGTGTACGATGTAATATGTTGGAATGTTGAGGGCGCTAGTTAGGCAGGAGGTTGTAAAACAAATCTTTTAAAGAATACATAAAGCAAAACAGAGTAATAGACTGTTATAAACATTAGAAACGTGGCAAACGTTTGTGAAGAGCAGTGGTAAAGTTACAGGTAAATTAAAATGTTTATAGCTCTCTCCTTTCAATGTCTGGGTAAACATTTTTAACGGTAATGTTACGTGGTAGAAACAAGGGTTTTTAGCACTGTTTAATTTACTTTGTTGTCTGTAATATTACCGGATTATGAGAAAAGGTCAGCTTTATTTAGAATGGTTTCAACCTCGTGTAGGCAAAAGTAAGACGGGGAGGGGAACAGAGGGGAAAAAAAAAAAAAAAAAAAAAAAAAAAACTGACTGTTGAGGGCCGTCATCTCTCATTTCACGCAAGAAGTTATGGAAGTCACCCTAGTAAATCCTGCTCCGGTTCAGGCCATGGATTTCCTGGTCTTAAAATTATAAACGCTAATGCAATATGCATGAACGTAAGCTGTATAATTGCATCGTCATTTATGTAATTAATACAATTTGTAGCCATTGTCATAATGTTGTAATAAGATGCTGCTGGATTCAGTAGATCGTGTGCACTTGAAATGCGATCTAGGAGGCAGTGGTTAGATGTTGGCATTAACGTTTACGTGTTCAATGTGAATGGTATCTCACAAAAGTGTTTCGTGATGCGTTTATTGCTGCGTTAGCGCTTACGTTTACATTGCGAATGGGACTTGAGAAGCCACGTCAGGTTACACAAACCGCCACGGGTGGCCGAGGTCGTTAAGGCACGGACTCGTGAGCGGGAGGTCTGCGTTCGAATCCCGCCAGGACCGTCCTCCCTGACTGGGGTTTTTTCCAGGTTTTCCTCAGTCTTCATAACTGGCAAATGCCGGGGAGGTACCTAAACTTAGGCCTGGAACGCTTCCTTCCTTAAAAAAAAAAAATATCCTTTCCCAATTTATCATTTCATCTCATGTATCATCAGTGTCCACCGCCTGTGGTGCCTCAGTAGTAAAAACGGGCGTTAAACACTACTCAAAAAAAAAAAAGGTTACACAATAGCAAGTGACGTCACTTGCTATGCGCACGATTTCCCAAGATTTTTTTTTAAATGTGTTATAGAGGTTTTGCCCGGCTTTAGACTAGTTCTAGTTGCAAATCTTTTATGAGTTCTCCAATGTCATAACGTGAGCCTTTACCAGTGCCTTCAGCACTAATTTCACAGTCATCTTCGTATAAAAATATATTTATTATCAAGTTTTTTGTCATGTAAATCTGGGCCATCGCAAAAGTAGATACTTTGAATTATTTTTTGTAACGTTTGCGACTCCCTCCATGGGTGTTCCGGCTTCATAAGTCTGCTACAATAACTCCATGTCAGTGGGAATGCCTAAAAAATTTATGAAAATACTTTATTTTAATAAAATAAAGTAATTTGTGTTATTTAAAATAAGCATAGCTAAACAAAACAATTAAAATTCGTAAATTAAAAAACATGTGTTTCCTTATTTGATGACTATAATTCATTAAAAAAAGTCAACCTTCTACGAAAAGGATCCTGTTTTGTAAGTGTGCGATTTGAAGTGCAGTCATGGCTAATTTATAGGGTTTTCCAATATGGGTATCCTCCTTTTAGCATATGAAGTTATAGCAGTAATTTTTTTCACTTGTTACACTTGTTGACAAATAATTATGGAACGTTGCTTAGAAATGGTTGAAATTAATTCTCAAAATGGGTCATCTATTCGCCAAGCTTTCCTTGCAATATGTGAAGTGTACGGCGGGCGTAATCGTCCCACGATTTGATATTTGATCGAAAAATTTGAGGAGGCAGTTCTGTACGATTGGTTGCATAATGTTTCCTAGATCAATTATTGGCAGATGAGGCATACACGAATGACCTGCCCATAGCCTTTCGATTTTTTTTCCTCTGGCGGTGAGAGAAGGATAACATGCAACAAACTTGATATAATCAATAAGGTGGCATTGCAAGTTGTTTGAAGAAATATGTGCTCAACTATTGGTGGTTTCAATGGCATCCAACTGAATTCCAACAAGTCCGTCACGCAGGAGCTGCATAAACGAAACGAATTCCTCCCCTAGTAGAGTAACTTTAAACAAGAATATAATTATTACATGGCCGCTGATAGACACAGCTATACTGTGTCGGTGTTTTTAAATATTTTTAAATGTAAGCAAGATTATGAACTGAGTCCTTGATATCATCTTTACATTCACTAATATAGAGAAAAATAAAAATAAAGTTTCGAGTATTTAAGAAAATTTTCGTATGTTTCAATACAAAACATGCTACTATTTAAAAATAATTACAATGTACTGAACAAATATACACAATCAATAATAAACAATGGAGTGTTTCATCGATTTTCACTGGCTTTGAAATTTAAATGTTATTGTAGTAAAAAGCAGGTAACGTAAACGTTTTCTTGAGGTTATTACAGGGCACTGTTACTTACAACTATATAATTTTCAAACATATTTCACATTTATTACCTTCATGGCAATGCTTTTGTTACACATAAAACCTATACGTCGTTATAAATACAGTTTATATACTCAATTAATTTTTCCTTTTATTGTAAAACAATAGAGAGAAAATTAAACGCAAGAATGCTCTTTAAATGTCGGTTTTCAAATATGCTCCTGCTCCTAATGATCCAAATTCCCTAATTATCAGTAATTATTTTTGTTGTTTTATTTAAATGCTGTATATCGAAATGTGTTGTGAAGAAACAAATATTAGTGCCGCTAGAGCGATTTTTAAATTTTGGGTTTCAGTTAAACTCTTACTCCTAATATTCCGATTTCATTTATTTTCAGATTATTTTCTTATTTTATTTTAATGGCATATATCGAATTTCCTATAAAATTCAAATTTCTACCTCTGTGTATTTTTTTAATTTCCCCTTAATCCCCACTTGTTTTTCAGATATACCCCCGCACCTAATGGCCCGATTGCCCTGATTTTGGAAACTATTTATATAGTTATTTTAAAGAAATATACCGAGTTTAGCTGAGAAAAAGCAAAAATAGCGGCCGCTAGAGCGATTTTAATTTTTAATTTTTTATAACCCTTACTCCCAGTGTTCCAATTTTGCTGGTTAACGAACTCAACCAATCCTTTGTTAATTTATGGTCATATGCCAACTTTCGCTAAAAAAAATTGCGACCGCCAGAGCTTGAACAGACACACACACACACACACACACACACACACACACACACACACACAAATAATTTTTTTCATTGTCATTTTCAAGCCTGTGGTGCCTCAGTAATAAAAACGGGCGTAAAGCACTATTAAAAAAGTCATTTTCGGTGTCTAGTAGATAGGATCGACGGAGATTTGAAGAAAATTTCAAAAATCGTCTCATGGGTACAACCGAAATAGTTATTCCTTCGGAATTCGCTAAAATACCAGTATTATTATACTCGTATATAATTCGGAAATAGGTTCTGGCTTATAAGACACCCTGTAGAGAGATATTTATTACCCGAAACATTGCGTTTTTTAAATTTGTCCATACTGTGTTATAAATCGAAGCCAAAGAGCATGAATTATATCGGTCGTGATATAACTGTGCTTTGCCTCGTAGACCCAAGGTCGCCGCTAAAATTCGCCCATGGTTTGTTAATTTTTTATTGCGCAAAAATTGTAATGCCTTCCTTGAAAGGGAAATAGTGTTGTTGGTTCCGCGTCGCAGATTTGGCACATAAAAGAACCTCATGTTAAAAGAACAGGCCTCCAAGCAAAATTTATCGGTGCTTCACCCCCGGAATTGAATGGGACACTAGTAACCAAAGAGGACTCTTAAATAAATGTAATTATAACACAAAAATAATAACAATAACAGCAATCCACTGCCTCCATGGTCTAGTAGTAGCATTTCAGTTACTAATCCGGAGGTCTTGGTTTCGAATCTTGGATAAGGCTTATTAGGAATTTTTCCTTACCCTGAGAAGGAGAATGACAGATAATTTGGTCTCCGAGCTCATTTACGTTATCATTAATTTATTATATCTCATTTATCTCTATAGACTTACATCTATAATATTCACATTTAGACTACAGACGCAGTATAACAGAAGTTATTCTGTTACGATAATTCTGTAGAGTGTTATATTATGTTATGAAATACTTTCATAACATAATATAACGTAACATAAATTGTTTCATGTTTATGCTCAATTATATGCTCCGAAGCGTATCTAAAACTCATAATTTCCTTGTTTTTGAAACACCAAAATAATATTAACGCTAAAATAATGTTATATATTTTTAAAGGTAAATTAAAGAAAAATTATGAGCATTTGGTAGTTTATGTTAGTATTACATAATCAGAGAATATGTCCTCCCTCAATGAGATTTTCTCATTCCTATATCGGACAGGGATCCTAAACTGAGGTCTGCTTTAAAATTAAATTCCTTGCCCAATTTATCATCTCGTTTCATTTATCTTCAGTGTCAACCGTTTCTGCTACCTCACCAGCAAAAAAGGGCGTTAAACACCATTCCAAGAAAGCACACAGAACACGTTGTGTTATTTATCTGTTATTACCATATAACAAACAAAATTACCGAAACTGGCAGCAATAATTTAATAAAAATGTGTATTTAGTACTATTGAAAATACTTCAGTGTTTCATATTCAAATTTTATCAAATTCTTTGATATCGGCAATGTTTTAGTATTTGTAGGTTTATATATTTTTGCTTAATTCTAAGAATTAATTGCTGAAAAGATAGTTATATCATGTACATTGCAAAAATACATCGTAAATGACTTCTCCCTTTCTTTCTAAGCTTTATAACAATGAGATGCACTGTGCTAAGTTTTCAGGTAATAAGGCAGCAGAGTTGCAGGTGAAAACTGGAGCGCAGAGCAATAGCATTATTTCTCCTGGGGCTGGCAGGAAAATAAATCTGTTTGCTAGCTCAGGCGTTGGTGTATTTAATGACGCCCGAGGACAGAAACTCACGAGGGATAGTGATCCAGGGGTAACGTATGAGGCAACGCTTGGCCAAGTTACCCCAGAGAGAGAAGCTGTCCCGGAGTAACGGCGCGGGTGTGTAATAACTCAGCTCTATTAGGCAGCCGTAAGTCCTGTAGTTAAATACCTGCTAGGCCGCCAGGCATTTCACAAGGGACATTGCACAGCGTATGAGTATAACTTTCCGCACCTTCAAGGTCGATAAAAGGCAAAAGGGGGAATAAAGTGTAATGAGAGAAAGAGCTCGAGAAGAATGGCATATCATAGAACAAAGAATTTAACTACAAAACGAAATTAAATGATTAATAAAGGAACTGTTAATCGACTCATGCTGAAATCTGCCTTCAAACTGCATGTGTAGTTAGGAAGGTTAAATGAGCATTACTGATGATTGAAAGAGAATATTTTAAAATATAAAACATAAAAAATATTTGTATAATGAGAGCTTTAATTATCTTTAAGGTATTGGAACCAACATGAGCAAAGTACATGAAGCCATCACAAAGAAGCTTATAAGAATCACCAGAACATTGAAACCGAGCTGCAGAATTTTGTTGCAACGCAGATATTATCCATATTGACTTTCTAGAATGTGGTACAAAATCAGCTCAAAACGTTATATTTAAGCGCTCCAACATTATAAATAGTGAATGTTGAGGTTTCGAAAGGATAACATGAATATTTTCCTGCAATACGACACTGCCAAGTATGCCATCCCGCAACAGTTCAGAGATTGGATGACTACATGCACCATACAGTCTAGATTTGGCATCTGACAATTTCCATTTTCTTCACAACCTTAAATAACACGAGACCCTTTGAAGCCAATGTACAGGTAACAAAATGTAAGTTTTGAGTAACTTTGGTGTTCAAAGTTGCGACACTTCAGAAAATTCCATGATCAAATTTAGGGAAAAACAGTTATTTGCACACTTTTGAAGCTTCAGTGCCTAATTTTCCCAGCACAATCAATGCTGAATTGTCAGATAGTTCTTTTTTATCACTAATTATTTAAAGCACAGTAGCACTTATATCCCTTTGCCTCCAACGAACGTCTTTTGTAACCTGGGAAATTGAAATAAAATAACTGAATTTCACGTCATATTTATTACAATTAATCTACTACTTTACAGAAAGCATTAACACTTTAACTAAACAATAACTCTGTGTCCTTTCTTAACATCAATGAAAGTTTGCAGGTTAAGAGTAAAGAATGACTAAATGAACACTAAACAAATATTTTAAGTCACTGAACACAGTGACACTAATAGGAACATTTAATGACTTTCAGTTGAACATGATCCATTCAGAGTCGGTTGCCAATATCCTGTCATGTTCATTTTCTGAATGACGATTATCTACTTCATGCTTTTTATTAATTGGTTTTCCAATCTTTTTGAAGGATCATGGTGTGGAAGTTTGTAGTAAAACTAGAAATATGCTGGTGGCACAAAGGGAAGAAGATTCTGCAGGTCTTTGTACTTCAGATATTTTAACTATTTATTATCAGACATGGAAGACACCGATATTTCTGCAGCAATGATGCTTTCTTGTTATTAACATTTTGAAAATATTTCAGTTCTTCATTAAAGAATTCTTTGTAAAATAAGATGAAGGGCATTTTTTTTTTTTTTTTTTACATGCAACAACTGTATTTTTCTCAAGCCTTTTTCTAAGTTCTTGAGATAATCATCAAGTCCACTTAGTGTAATGAAATCATTGGTAGTCATTGGGACTGTCTTAAATTTCCTGCTGGCTGTGGAAATCATCAATACCCAATAATTAGGTACCAAAATCCATGGGCTTTTTCTAGCAATCTTTTCAACAATTCAAAAACATTAGTCGCATTCCATTAGGAATGACCAGAAACCCTGAATTTGTCATCTACAATTTCATTGTATGTACTCTGGGTAATGTAATGCCAAAACTTTATAACGTGTTTACTTTTGCTTTGACCCCCAGTATTGTCACTAAAAGCTGTGATGTGTTTAACAGATGTGGGCAATGTACTTGAATAGTGTAATACAGGATGCAATTTCTTGGCATTCATGAGCATCTTGACCCTCATGCCAAATGTACATTGTTGCAATTTCATAGGCTATATCATGAATACAAAAATTATAGGTCCGCAGCTGTCTTGCATAATAGCTCTGCTGCAAAAAAGTGCAGGCGTAGGGATTGTCTTCTGTAGGTCCAAATAAATTGCTATTTGTGAACATCATTTTTGAACATTCTTTTTCCTTGTCTTTGGCTTCTCCTGCTGCCTGTGCCTTATGCCAATATAATTCTTTTTCAAAAATCAGTGTCCATATATTTTTTGTTAGATCTCCATCTAAACTTTCAAATTCTGCAATCTGTCACGTCACACAAGTATCAGGCGAATGGAAACCCATATTAAAGGCTGTGTTGAACACAAATCTATACTACCTCTCTTTAACAGTTGGTTGATACTTTTCTGCACAAAAAGTTCATAAAGCTCATACATTTTCATTACAGAAAGTAATATTGACTACCAGGAATTTTAATGCGACTCAATGCAAAGCTGTGCCTAACAGCAACATTATTTCTTTTCTCTTAGTTGTGGCATTGTTTAGAATTTGGGATGGAACATTTTTTTTCCTTCATTAGTATCTTTAGAATTTAAATCTAAAGTTGAAAATAATTATTTTTAGCCCTATAGTTATTTCATAGAAAAAAACCGCAAGTAAATAAAAATATGTAACTGCAGTTTCGGTGATACCTGAGTAATCAGCATGCTATCTTGTGGAATCCTTCAGTACTTGCTAATAATGAAACTGGCGTGTTCTCTGGAGTTCTTGCAACTCACATGTTAAATAAGGGTAGGTCATTAAATTATACATTTATGTGGAGTTTTAAATATTTGAATGAGGCGCCTGAGGCTATTACCACTAGATTGCCAATACTAGAGCTAAACAGTAGTTAACAAGATGTGACGTCCGTGAGTGTGTGCATTCCTCAAGCAGCGATCCGTTGTGGGCAAAATGTATGGGATCAAAAAATGATTTCCACTTAGGATGAGAAGTGTCTGTCACATCAAGCTGTTTAAAGTTGGGTGCAGAAGTTCTCTAAAGGGCGGACACGTATCGAAGTCGACCGCCCAAAGAAGATTGCCACAGAGGCGAAGGTGCAACGGATTGAAAATTAAATTCGAGCAGACATACTATAGAAATTACAGCCGCTGTTATGGATTGCATACATGGCATGACAGGTTAAGTTTTCACACTGTCTGTGCACGATGGGTGCCGCGCACTACTGCCCCACAACACAAAATTCAAAGAATGATTCTGGTATTACAGCATCTCAATCGCTACCACGATGAGGGACACGATAGGCTATCCTGAGTTGTCACAGTAACGAGTCTTGGGCTCACCGTTACCAGCCCGAAACTAAGCGTGCGTCAAATGCAGTGGAAACATCGTGTGTCGTCAGAAAAAAAAAGTTTAAAGTGATGCGTATAGTCTTCTGGGATCAAGAAGACATACTACCCACTGCATTCCTGCCCCAACGACAAACCGTAAATGCCGACTTCTACTGTAACGTCCTCAGCAATCTTTGTAAGGCCTTTCAACGGAAACAACCAGAACTCTTCACCTTACATGACAACGCTTCTCCTCTTCTTTGTTCGGACCTCTTAAACACCACCTTTCGGGTGAACATTTTCCCGACGAAGAAAGGGAAGTCACAACCTGGTTCCGACTAGGAAGATTACATTCAGCATAAAAGCTTTTTAGCCCCTTCAAATCTTGTTTAATTTTAACTGCTCACTAACCTATCATAGGTACAAGCTTTGGCTTTTGGCTTGGAACTTTTATATGCAACATTAATTTGCATCTGACGTCTTGCCAATTGCCTACCATGTGATTGTTGATTTCTACTGAACATGGATATTCAGAGCAAAGAAGCTATAAAATATTTCAGTGTGCTATTGTAATGAATTTGCATAAAAAGAATTAATTGCAATAAAATGAAAGCGATGAAAATTGTAGGTATAGGCATCATGTAGTTGGTTTCAATCCCTAATTCGTGAGCTAAGTAGTCATTGTAATATCTCAAGACTTGCTAAACGATCTTGACTTGAAGGGAAGATTAGCAAATATTAAGAATTGTCTGTCGATTTTAACACCAGAAATAATGTGTTTTGTAAAGTGCATAATATCTGGGCTTGTTGGCCAAGGTCCAGTTTTTGAATGGAGTTGTGGAATCGTTCGTTGCAAAAGACGAACCTTGAAAATGTCGAGCGCAGCTCTGGGCTAAACTTCGGTTATTCGACCAGCAACAAGTGCGTATATTATATATGCACTTTACAAAGTATTGCGCCGGCCCTGAAAGCTTTAGCAATTATGATGAAATATTTTGGTTAGTCCCTGCAGGTATTAAAGATATGAATAAGCACAAAACGAAATGCCGGTAATATTTCTGAGAATGCCACAGAATTATTCTAGCAAGTTGTGAAATTAAAAATTAAAAAAGCAAGGTTAATATAGTTTGTGTGTAGTAAATAAAACTTGTAGAATGAACATTTCGACATGTGTGTCTTACTTGACATGCAGAAGAGTTTTCGGTGAATAGAAATATCTTCAAAAACATCAGCAGTGCTTCAACTTTGCAAGTGTGTGACTGATACTGTTCTTTACATTTATTCGTGAAGATACCTGGATGCGTTTTTCAATATCAATCATTTAGCCAAGGAATGACAACAGACCCACCATTTTGTTGGAGGCAAGATTTATACACGTTTTAGGAAGTGGAGTTGAAGTACTGACGCTGCCGGCTGCGACACGCTTGGTAGCCGAGACTTAATTCATCGCATGAGCGGACAATGTTTATGTAAAAAACGGTAGTTAGATTGAGGCAAATGGGTCTTGAGCCCCAACTCCATACGTGGAATTTGGGTTGGACATTGCAGAAGCCGTAGGTAGAAATCTCATCAACGTCAGGGCTTAGAAATTGGGCTACTCTCCTGCCCTCTGTAACCCCATATGGAATGAATATAGAAAACAAACCGCATTTACAGGCTGTTTGGGTTATGTTGAAACATGGCCATTTTGCTGCTATCCGAGATGTCTAGGAGGAGGGTGTGTTAATGACGGTCAAAGGGGTTGAGAAACAGTGTCCAGTCATCCCCCACTGCATAGTCTCTCAGTGGAAATTGCACTTGTATGCGTGTTGTGACCAGTTGCACCTTTTGATAGTGAAATATATGATATGTTTAGCGATGTTTATTTCACTGACTTTCGGATTGTTACAAGCGGCTGTTGAGAAACGAGGAAAACCTTTGCAATCAGATGCAAGTGTGTAGAGTGCACACGTTATTTAATGTTTTTGAGACTAGGCAGTTAGGAATTGCCTACTGCCATGCTGAATATAGTGCTATCTCTTTCTACTTTCCATGTTTCAACTAAAAGCAACAGCACCCTGTATCAGAAATGCCAATATTTTACCACAAGAGAAACGGATTAATTTCCTCAAATATTTATTTTTCCATGTTTTATTATTATTTATTTACAATTGATAAACGTTCATCATTCCAAAATTTAATGTGGAAATTTTCCAATTTGAAAAGTAGCCTTGAAGTGTTTTCGTAATGTTTGCTAACTTGTTTTCGCTTTAAAGAATACTTTATTAATTTATCGTTTAATAAACCCATGTATTAAGCTGTAAGCGAAATTGTTTCACATATTATTATTGATTATGCTGTCAATAATGCCGCATAATTAAAATTCCGCAAAGCTCTCCGAAATTAAATTTAATTTAAAACGCGTTGTCGCTTTTAAGCTTAAATTTCATCACCACTGACTTTCTAGTACATTTTTTTTTTAAAATAGACCAATTGGAACGTGCCTTCTAAGGTTGTGCAATAATTTTCTTCTTTTCTCATGATAGACTAAAGGAGTGATAATTTGAAGGAATAAGTTTTCTTTTGACCCTACAGCCTGGGATGAGCCTTGACCTGCCAAGGCGACCTCTGCATCCTCTACCTCCGTCTTACAATTTCATTGATAAAGGGCAGTAGTATTGCGGGGATAGAAAGTGATCAGCATGCCTAACACGCGAATTTAGTGATCGGTGAATAAGCTTTATTGCAAAAATTATTGGGAATATTAATAAAAATGAATAATATCAATCATTTTCAGGTAAGTTAATTTTTCAGGTAATCACTTATGTTAATGCTAAACATATGTTCTTAGCATATTATTGAAAATATACACATGGTAATGATCCAGTACGGAAAAATTAAGTATTAAATTGAAACAATAATCTTATTGCCTATAATAATTTCATAAATTGCTTTAAGCAATATTTTTTCTTTAACTTGTGTTCCAAAGACAATGTAATAGAAGGCATTTTTAAAGGTGATATTCTGTACGCCACGTAAAGCACTCTTAAATGTTTGTTGGTCTGGAAGTAAGCACTACTAACCATTAGGTTAAGTAATTACATTCTCACGTGGCCCAGAGCAGCGTTTCTCAAACTACTTTCAGGTGGGGATTACATTTTTAAGTTTAAAGGTTATGGGAACCACTATCTCTTGCCTCGTTTGTTATATGGTTTTTAATTTTCTAAGTTTATATATACATATTTTAACAATATTTATTGCAATTTCCTTTGTTTTTATATTAAGACTAACGGCTGTAAGGAAATATATATTGATTTTTAATAACGAAATGGTATAAAGACTGTTTTATAACGCAGGCCTATAAGGCATTTTATAACATCATTTGTACCATCTCTATGTTACTAAGGGAGTAAATGAAATAAATGTAGTTCATTCTTCTACCTTGCCCTCATTTCGCTACGCAATCGTAATTAGTACACACTAGTTCAAACCTTCGGTAGATGCGCGATTACCGGTAAGACTGGAGTTAAATTCAGGATTATAACGATGTTTCAGTTGCATTTCTAAAGGAAAGCATGTTAGCCTTTCTACTATGAATTTGTGCATTGTAGAATATGCCAAAAATATGATTGTTAAGTGCAAACGAAATTGTACAAGTACTGTAGAAGAGAATTTCATGATAAATTTCCAGGAGTAACATCTTCATCGAAAAGTGCAAATTTCAGTTTGGTATACAAAAGTTCGAACCCAAGGCGTTTTCAATGACAAGAAGGCGAGATCAAGGGAACAAAAAAGGATTTTAACACAGGAGAAGCTTGATGAAATACGCTATCGATTAGAAACCTCTCCTCTGAAGCCTTTAACACGATTAGTTCAGCAATTTGGTGTATCTGTCGGTAGTGCGTATAAAGCCATTCAGCTGTTGCATATTCAACGATTTAGGTCTGTCCCATGTCGAGCATTCATTATGTTAGTGATACAATATTGATTACTGCTTGCAATAAATAAATAAGAAAATGCGATACAATGTATTTGAATTTAATTTCATTCCAGTTTCTGGAACTAATGCTTGATTTTACTAAATATATTTAATCTAGAATCTGTAGGGTCATAAGGCAACCACTACGTGGACCATAGTTTGAGAAACGCTTGGCTGAGTATTGCATATCTAGTGCGTTCTTGTTAATCATTAATGCCAGATATAGTGTTTTCTCTACATCAATTTTAGCTTCGTATAACTGTTCGAACGTGTTGTTAAAAACGTTATTACATATTTTAAAATGGATTTATAATTCCGAATGGAAACGCTTAAGACGAGTTGCAAATTCTTGGTAAGAAAGCACAGAATTAACGAGCAACACATAACAAGGCATGCTGGAGTATTCAAAGCATGCTGCTAATCTTATACATCTATTTGCAGGCTATTATTACGTTATTTACTCCATTTTGTTGCTGCCCTAAAATTCGGAAATCTTGTCTGAGCTCACGTAACTTATAGCAAACTACCAGTGTTATAATATATGAGAGTCAAGGTGGCTCTTATGAGGAAAACGTACATTAGGTTAAGATTGAGTAACGCGCATGCTCTAAGTAATATTTTGGAGATAAGTTACAATAAACCAAATGAGGGCAATAAAGTCCGTGTTGTCCGCTCTCTAGAAAAACTGCAAACCGCCGTGTTTTTTTCCCCCTTCCGGTAATTACTTTGACGAAGAACAGATGACAGACGATAACAAAGGAAGCTAATTTGGTTAGAGCTATAGGTCAGAAATTTCGTATATACAGCTTCAAACTTGTTATGTATCACAATACAATTCGTTTTGCTTGCTTTACAAATGCAATTTAGACCTGATTTAGCGTTTAGTAAATTAAGTCCTTAAGTTGTGTATATTTTACTTTTGCATATGTTATTCTTTACTGTTTCCTGATTATGTGGACCATTTCATTTATGTGACGTCATTATAAAATCAACCATTGAAATAAAATAGAATTTTGATCAATCACAGCCCGATATTGCAGTGAAATTATCGTAATGTTTTATCAAATCCTTTTACCACGCGAAGTGCATTTGTCTTCTGGTCAGTGTAGCCAACTCTACATCCCCACTATAATTCCTGAGCATCATACAGATTAATCAAGAATGCAGTTCTGGAATCGTTCGTTGCAAAACACCAAACTTTAAAATGCGAGCGTAGTTCTCAGCGAAACTTCGTTTACTGGACCACGGCCAACAAGTGTGAATATTATGCACTTTATGAAGTACTTGACTATGTCCGATGACATTACAGACCCTTCATTCAAATTTGATAGCTTTGTTTTCAATGATTGCAAATTAGCTAAGTAATGTGTATTCGCTTAAACAATTGTTTTTACGTATTTAACCAAATAGTCTGAAATAATTTTCTAAATTATGCAACAATATCTGCCTAGTACAACTTTTTATGCCCGAAACTGCTAAATGATGCTCACCCGAATGAAAACTTTGGCATATATTAATAATTGTTTGTCAATGTTAACACTAGAAATAAGGTATATTGTAAAGTATATAATATCTACCTAAGCAACCATTTATTTTAATAAACGCGTAGTTAAAAATGGTATAATGTTATCTTTGTTTTGTTTTTCTCAGTTGGTATTAGTAAATCGAACGGCAGTGAGTGTAACAGTCGACTGTCCTTTGTTATGTTTCGGCTACCAAGCGTACCGAAGCTGGCAACGTCAGTATTTCAACTGCACTTTCTAAAACGTATAAACCTTGCCTCCTATAAAATGGTAGGTCTATTGTCATCCCTCGGCTAAGTGATTGATACTGAAAAACACATTCTGGCAGGTATCTTCACGAATGAATGTAAAGAACAGTTTCAATCACACACTCTCAAAGTTGAAGAACTGCTGATGTTTTTGAAGGTATTTCTATTCTCCATATCAAGTAATGCCAGAGCGCATAGGTAAAAAGAATAAGATCTTCTGTGAAGTCGGTCCTGGTGGTGTAGTGGTTACCGACTTGCCTTCTAAACCCAAGGTCGCGCGTTCGAACCCGGCCAGGATCGATGAATTTTTTTCGGGCGTATGGCTTTCTTCGGAAGGAAAGTAAAGCCGTGTGTCCCGTGTCGTACATTTACGGCACGATAAAGAACCTCAAGCCTGAAAGAAGAGGCCTCTGAGCTAAGTTTGTCGGCCGTTTCACGCCCTGAATAGAATGGGACGCTGATGACCTGAGATTTTAAAGAGCGTCCTTAAATAAACAAATGAAAAAAAAAACTGATGAAAGACACACATATCGAAATGTTCATTCTATAAATTTATTTACCGCACACAATCTCTATTAACCTTGTTGCTTTTATTTTTAATTTCACAAATTGCTACAATAATTCTCTGGCATTCTGAGAAATGTTACCGGCATTTTGTTTTGCGCTTATTCACATCTTTAATACCTACAGGGACTGAGTGAATGTTTTCGTAATGTTTTTCCAAACACCGTATTTCATCATAATTGCTAAAGCTTTCAGACCGGCGTAATGTTTATGTAAAACCCGGTAGTTAGATCGAGCAAACGGGTCGCGAGCCCCAAGTTTCTTTATAGGTGGAATTTGGGTCGGACAACGCAGAAGCCGAAGGTAGAAATCTCCCCGAAACCATGGCTTAGAAATTAGGCTATACTCCTGCCCTTTGTAGCACCATATGGGATGAATATAAAAAACAAACCGCACATACAGGCTGTTTGGTTTATGTTGAAACATTTAGGAGGAGGGTGTGCTAATGACGGTCAAAGAGGCTGAGAAGTAGTGCTCAGTAATCGCGCACTGCATAGTCTGTCAGTGGAAATTGCACTTGTATGCGTGTTGTGACCAGTTGAATCTTTAGACTGTGAAATATGTTGTATGTTTAGCGGTGCTTATTTCGCTGGCTTTCGTGTTGTTACAAGCAGCACTTTGATTTTTGGCAGTTATGTTTCATTTTTAACATTCAAATGATATATATCTAGAGTAAAAGTAATTATATTTATTTATTTATTTATTTATTTATTGAAAATATGAATAACACCTATACTAGATATTAATGTAACTGCACGATAAAAACAGAAATAAAGAAAAAGCTCTATTTACGTTTCTGGAGAATTTTACGTTCCAAGCTACCGTTTAGTATTCTTGATATTCATTGTTACTATATCTGCCTATTCCCTTCTGAACAAGTGCATCGTTCAGTGAAGAAATTGCCTGATATGTATGAAGAAGGTGCTGTTAGTTTTGAACTATATTTGAGTATCTGACAAAGTTCATCAAGAAGGTAATTTGTGGTTATCCCTCTTTAGCCATTTTTTCGTAGTAATTGTTATAGATCTCCAAAAGGTACTGGAAGGTACTTCCACTTACTATTCATAGACCAGCAAAATGTTTACTATAGCGTGTCAGTGAATCAATTATTTGAGGTACTGTAAACATTAAGAAATAATATCTTGCTGGTTCACTATACGAAAATTAATGTTGGGAATAAGAATGTCAACATTAAAGAATTGAGCCAGGACTGTGAATAGCAGCCCACTTTGTTTAAAATAAGTCCCTAGAAGTGTAAAGAAAAATGTCAAGGAATTAGAAATAAATCTACGAGATGGTATCCAGAATTTTCGAGGCCGGTGTTGCCATCTGGTCAAAAACTTACTTTGAGACTAATGACCGCCGTCACCCTCGAAGTAGTTCCCTCCAACACGTATACACCGGTCCCAGCAATCCTGCCAGTTTTCAAGTGCATCTTGGAAGTCATGTTCTTTGAGGATGTTTAGCACAGACAGCGTTTCTTCTTGAATCCTCTCAATTGTGTCGAACCGACGTCTTTTCAACTTGCTTTTCAGTTTGGGGAATAGAGCTAAGTCGTAGAGTGCCAAATCAGGCGAGTACAGTGGGTGGGGACAACCGTCTGGTTGTTTTTCGTCAAAAAGCTCCTGGTGAACAAGGAATTGTGACAGACGCATTATCGTGATGCAACGCCAGTTCCCCTGACGCCAAAGTTCGGGCCCTCGTCTCCGCACATTTTCACTGCGCCGTCGCAAAACGTCACAGTAGTACGTGGAATTCACTGTTCGATTTGGTGGGACGAATTCTTTGTGCACAATCCCCTTGGTATCTAAGAAATGGAGGAACATAATCTTGACATTGGTCTTAACTTGTCTCGCTTTTTTTGATCTTGGTGAGTTCGGGCTCTTGCACTGGGAGGATTGTTGTTTTGCCTCAGGGTCATAAGTGTATATCCAGCTCTCGTCGCCGTGATGGCCCTGGACAAGAAGGTTGTGTCATCGAATACGGCCTGACGAAGCTCCGTGCAAAGTTCAACACGCTGCGCCTTCTGATCAGTAGTCAGGATCCTTGGCACAAATTTTGCGGCGACACGATGCATGCCCAATTATCAGTTAAAATTCTTTGGCATGTCCCATAACCAATTCCCACTTCATGAACAAGGTCTTCAGTGATTCGACGTCGGTCCTCACGAACGAGGCGTTGAACTTTGGTAACAATGTCAGGCGTTGTATAGCTGACGGACCTATCGGTGTGAGCATCGTCTTCAATAACTGTACGGCCGGCCCTGAACCGTACGGCTCATGCTTTGTCCCTCAAACACTTGTTGAATCATTGCGAGGGTCTCCGTAGCATTTTCCCCGAGATTTGCACAGAATTTGATGCACACTCTCTTTCTAATCTTGGATCCGTCGTAAAATCGCCACACATTACACACAGAGTATCATGAAAAGTACTATAGAATCTCAACACATCTGCACAGCTGCAGGAAACTTTAAACACTCACTCATCAGATATGCTAGTTTTGCCGCCTAGTGGTACAAAACTATACTGCAACTTCTGTCTAGATGACAGCACCAGTCCCGAATATTGTGGATACCACCTCGCGTATATATACCGTGCATTTCGAGGAAGATGAGATCATTTTAAGATAAAAGCTGCATGATATGATGTAGAATATATGGCAAGGAATATGAGTAATGGGGACCTTCAAATAATTGAAAAAACCTACCCATGTGGTGTCGGTTCAAATTCAACAGGCATTTTATTTGAAAATGATATCATTAAGACAAATGGAATGTCAATATCTGGGAACAACAAGTAACCAGAAAGGTACGTATGAAGCATGTAAAGAAATGGATTGATGCTTTAAACTCAATACTTTGGAATAAATGTATTACATACAAAGTTAAACGTGCCACATATAAAACAAATGTAAAATAACATTATGAGACATAGTTGTGAGATGTGGCAGATCCTTGTATAGGGGAAGATTATAGATGTAGACATGATTTCCTGCACGAGTTAGCGAAAATTTCTAGGTGGATTAGAGTTCATAGGATAAGAGACATAATGAAGACAGATGAAGCAAATGTTGTTGAACGTGTGTAAAGCAAACATCGATATGATATAACACGTGTAACCAATGGAGGAAGAAAGACTACCTTAATTAACAATGATTCGGAATTAGTCTGAGAGAAATAGAAGAGGTCGATCTAACAAGCCTGGCGTGAAGGAAAGATGGTAGTGATGTAGTAGTAGCAGCCTACTATGCCTCCTAAACCCAATATCACGGGTTTAAACCTGTCATTACCGATGTATGGCTTCCTTCGGAAGGAAAGTAAAGCCGTGGGTTCCATGTCGTACATTTACGGCACGATAAAGAACCTCAAGCCTGAAGAAAGAGGCCTCTGAGCAAAATTTATCGGCCGTTTCACACCCTGAATTGAATGGGACGCTGATGACCTGAGATGTTAAAGAGTGTCCGTAAATAAAACAAATCAACAACAATATTACGATGGGGTTTGAAACCGGAAACAGAGAGATAGCTCAAGAAGATACATTATTAAAATAAACTACAATAATAGTGCATCTTCAGCCATCTAAGATTGTGCTGAACCAATCCTCTGTTTCTAATATTGCAAGAAGTGATAGATAAACAACACTCTCAATAGCTAGGTTGGATTAAACCTAGGTAGGTACTTGGAAACACAAACTAGAATTATACAAAACATCAGAGGAGATATTTTACATCTTTTCAACAGAGTTTGGTCACCCCATTGGTAACATTTTGACTAAGGAATGTAATATTATTTAAAATAAATTCAGAACTACTTCGTTTCTAAATTTGACTCCACTTTGTCGCTACCTCATGATAGAACATTATTTAAGGCATTGCTATATTGTAGTTGTAGCTTACTTTTTTTGAATATTCCATATTACTCGCTCTTCAGGATGCCCAATGGTCGAAGACCTCTATGAATCGAAATAAAAATCGAAAAAAAAATCGATTTACTGAGGTTTTTTTTAGTAAAAGAAACTTAATCTGGAACACTATCAAATACATCGTACATTCCCATCTTCCTTCAAACTTCTTCTTCTTCTTCTTCTTCTTCTTCTTCTTCTTCTTCTTCTTCTTTTAATGAGGTCATTGTAAAACTTTAGTAAGTAGTGCAGCGGTTGTAAATAATGAAACGGTATGATTGGTAATTAAATATGTATGGATGGAGGAAGGGATTTGGAAAAAGGAAATTTGATTGGTTTGTTTTTTATATGGAATATCAGGGGACAATGATAATTCTTCCTCTTCGACGATTGATTTCCGCTGACTTATATTTTGGCACGGCTGTTGAGACCCTGCTGCTGGATAGGGAAAGGAATATATGGAGAATTGATAAGACTTTTTTATTATAGGAAACACAATTTATTGTTCATAAACTATTCCACATAATTGTAAATTTTCTGGAGAATATGTGTCACTTTCGCACTAACTATGACGATCGCTCTGACGTTTCTTATTTTGATAAAGACGTTCCTGAAATCAACTAATCCTGAAACGCAACTGTACTCAACTGATAAGGCTCTTCCACTGAACGGAACTGAACTGACCGTGCTTATGTTCCATAATGAATACTCTCCCAAAACTGTCTACAGCTTTCCACTAACTGAATTGAACTGAGAGAGCCCTTCCACTGATAATACCCCACCAAATAATCTGCGGGCCGCAAAATTACAAGACTAAATAAACATGAATGAATGAATGAATGAATGGTGTTTAACGCCCGTTTTTGCTACAGAGGCATCACAGGCGATGGATACTGATGATACATGAGATGAAATGATACATTGGGAAAGAATTTATTTTTAAGGAAGGAATCGTTCCAGGCCTAAGTTTAGGGTACCTCCCCGGCATTTGCCATTTATGAGGACTGAGGAAAACCTGGAAAAAACCTCAGTCAGGAAGGACGGTCCTGGCGGTATTCGAACCGAGACCTCCCGCTCACGAGTCCGAGACTTAACGATCTCGGCCACCCGTGGCGGTCTAAATAAACATGGCCTACTTGACTTTTTACATGTAGATATCAACTAAAGCTGCTAGCTTCTTCCCTTGAGAGGTTATCGGCCTGTCTTTTCATCCCTGTAGTTGCCATATGTTTTATTGTGCCTACCCTGCATTACAATTCTTCAACAGAATACTAATAAACATCTTGATCAAGGGTTCTCCTTTAGAAATTTCTGCAGAAAACTTCGGTTTGCTGGGTCAACTTTACAAGTGTTGTTACAATAGGCAACAGCAATTCCCAGGTCAGATTGTATGGCTTTCTGCACTCTTGCAAGAAAATAACATTTTACACACAATAATTGGACACTTGTATAGCAAAATAAGATGTCATTACACTCATGACTATAATAAGGAAGTTACATAAAATTACTTGCTATAATTACTCCAATTAAATATGGGGGTGGCAGCGTATAAATGCTGTCTCACTGGACAAGGCAGTAAATAGTTTGTTACTTAAGATGTGGCATCCTTGAAAAACATGTTTCGTAGCAAAATGTTGCATCAGAGAAACATTTTTGTTTTAATGTCGCGTGCTAGGTCCTAAAGTTTTCTTTCACTAATTAACGGTATAGCACAACTGCACCCACTGCAGTGAAGAAAATCCAAACACTGCAAAATCTGGCACTCTAGCACGTCCGGAACTCTGACTTTGGCACTAATCGATATTTCGCTCCAGTTTTCATAATTCCTTCCTGAACTATTTTAATGTTTTTACACTTGAATTCATAGTGACAGAAATGAAAACTATAATAAGATGAACTTAATGGAATATAAGCTGAAAGCGCTGTGGAAAAGTATACATATTTATTTCCAATGCACCACATGCTATCATAATGAAATATGGAATTCATTATCTATACTTAGAATACAAATTCGAGAATAGAGCTTCATTTTTTGGTCATAGCTGTACTTTTCAACTTTCATTCTCGCTTGTTTTATCGTCACTTAGATCCTTTCAAAACCGTTACCTAAAAATAATAAAATTTCCAATTAACCTAGTTATAAACACAATATTCTGATGATAGGCCCTAAAGAAATTGAGAATGTATTTAGTTCAGTTTCAGAAGTGAAAATGTTCCTCGAGTATATACTCGTCGAAGGCTTCCTTCTCTGTGAGTTTGGGTACATAAAAGGTCACTTGAAGCTACTATAAATGATTTCTCGTATTACTCTGCAGCAAGCTTTGATTTTTTCAAAAATTGGAGTACTGACTGTTAAGATTTATAGTATACGTTGTGATAATACAAACGAAAAGTACTAGTTTCACACCCTGGAAAGGGAAGACAGAAAAGCTTTATTGGAAAGAGGTAGGTAAAATTGTTTCATTGCTATAATCTTTAAAATAATAACATTTTGGTAAAAGATCCATAAGATGAATAATAAAACCTTGGGACAAAAATTTAATTTTAATTAACTTAAGAAACGTGAAACACAAAAAGCAGTAGCTTTAAAGTTTAAAAAATTCAAACGATAAGCGATCTATTCATAGAACCTTGAAATGTAAAACAGAAAATGAAGTGTTGAAAGCAATGCTGTCCCCTTAATCATGGAAAGGCAGCAAAATAAGAAAAACATGAACAGAATGCAAGGAGAAATGAATTTTCTATGACGAACCAAAGGAAGCATAAAATTGATTCGATCAAGTACGAAGGCATTAGGAATGATTTGCACGCCTGTTTATTGCGTTGTAAAAATACAACAGTAGGGCATTAAGCAGCGTTTTTTTTATTTGTTTATTTAAGGACGCTCTTTAACATCTCAGGTCATCAGCCTTCCATTCTATTTAGGGCGTGAAACGGCCTACAAATTTTGCTCAGAGGCCTCTTCTTTCATGCTTGAGGTTCTTTATCGTGCCGTAAATGTACGACACGGGGCCCACGGCTTTACTTCCCTTCCGAAGGAAGCCATACTTAGGATTTTCACGCCCGAAAAAATCCATCGATCCTGGCCGGTTTCGAACCCGCTACTTTGGGTTTAGAAGACAAGTATGATTACCACTACACCACCAGGACCGACATTTATTAAGCAGCATGTACATAGAAAGGAGCAAATAATAAACACAGGATTATGAGGGATTGGAAAATATGTAAAGATGCGCTGAATTTGGAACAGCCGATTCGCCTAGGCCGTTAATGACAAAAAAGAAAAGTGTATTTTAATACCTTTAAATGTATAACGATTCGCAAGATGCCTACACTACTGTACTTACTACGCTATCAATTTATGCATTCAGTGCAGTATCTTGGGGGCATACGTCTTTTATAAGCACTCCAATAAACTGGTAATCTTAGAACCAGTTTCCATGTATGCTTAGGTATTTTGTTACAAATCAGCTGATCTACATTTACATTAATTTATAAAAAGTAACTCTAAATATTTAATTTGTTTCAATAACTACAAACATGTGATTATGCCTATCCTAGTGGTTCACTTACATCGTAGATCCAAGGTTGCGGGTTCAAACTCTGTCATAGTCGATGGATTTTTAGTTCATAAAGCCATTGACCCCCGTGTCTTATATTTACGACACGATAAAGAACCTCAAGCAGGAAAGAAGAGGTCTCTGAGCAAAATTTATCGGCCGTTTCACGCCCTGAATTGAATGGAACGAAACGACAAAAATGTTGAAATGCGTGCTTAAATAAACGTAATGAAATTTAAAAATGCGTCATGCAGAAGTTGTGTAAACTAAGCGAGTTCCTCAGCAAGCTAAACATTGACGCCATCAAATTAAAAATTCAATTTCATAATCGTAAATCAAATGTAAAAAAAAAAAGTCTATGTACTTTTTCATCAACACTTTTTTCGAAACAGCCGCCGCAAGAGTATTGTTTAGATTTTGGTTTTCAGATATACCCCCCACTCGTAATGGTCCGATTTCCCTGATTTTCAGAAACTATTTTTATTTTATTTCAAAGGCATATACGGGTTTCATTGAGAAAAAACAAAAATTTCAGTCATTAGATTGATTTTTAAAATTTTCTTTTAGGTTAAGCCCCACTCCTAATGGTCCACTTTTGCTGGTTTACGAACTAGTTGAATTGTTTGTTAATTGATCGTTATATACCGAGCTTCTTTGGGAAAACACGCCAGAGTTTTAACAGATGCACGTGTACGTACATGTTCTTCATCGTTATTTTTGGTACCTAATATATAGGATTGATGGAGATTTGAAGAATGTTTTCAAAAATCGTTTCATGGGTACAACCCCAATAGCTACGTTCCATCACTAAAAAACAATGTTGGTCTGTTTGAAGAAAATAGATTTGATTAAAGTTTCAATACAATTCAAAGCAACACATTTTAGTACTCTAAATACTCAATCTCTCTTTCGAAGCATGCGTAGAGATAACTGCAACCGAGGCGTGTCCTGAATGACAGTTGCGGTTTGGTTAGATTAGCAGCATGACCCACATGATTTTATTTCCCAGTTTCTGAACGTGATTGCGGGCAATGGCTCTTATGTTGACCTACTTCATATGTTTGCTCAGAGCAGAAAAAGAAACGCTTAGAGGATTAAATGGGGTCTCTGGTGCGTCCTAGTTATCCGCTTTTATTTGTACTTTTGTTTATTTATCTAATGTGTGTGTATTTATCCCTAAACGCAGAGAACACATATAAGTAGGGCTGCCACGAATGGAAAGCAATAGCCCTCTCACGTACTATCGTTCTGCATTCTTTTTTCTTTTTATTTACGAACGCTCTTGAACATCTCTGGTCATCAGCGTCCCAATCAATTCAGGGCATGATATGGCCTATATATTATGCTGAGAGGCCGCTTCTTTCAGGCTTGATGTTCTTTTACGGCATTAGCTTTATTTACTTTCCGAAACTTACGAGTTTTACGCCCGTTCTGCATTCGAAAATCCATTAGACTTTTTAAGGGTAAATAATCCAATTAGAAATTAAAGAATATCAATAGGACATTTTATTGATTAATAACCTTTCTTTCAACCTATGTGTGTACACATTCAAAAGAAACCCAGTGGTCACAATAAGTTTTAAAACTGAACTAGTTTTGCCTAAATGATGATGATGTTAGTTCTCTACGCCAGAAATGATTTAATATACCAATCGCTTCTAGAATGCAGACAAATAAGAGTGCATTTCCATAGTATTTAATTTTTTAAAGAATTTACACATAGCATGATGGAATTTTCCTTTTTAGAGTAACTGCAAGATCTTATTTTCCCAAGGTAAAAATTAGTGATTTCATGCTTTTTCACAAAACCTATATATTTCTATTGTCTATTCTTACTGTATTGTGATCCACAATCAAATACTTAAAAATAACTCACAGGTTGACACTTTTTCTTGCTCAGAAGTAGCCCGAGGACTAAAATTTGTCAGAATCTAGCATGACTCTACTTCGTGGTATTTTGTATCCATAATACCGTCATTCTGTACACTTTTTGGTAAAAAAAAATCTTAGTTTCTTGTAAAGTTATATCAAAATTTGTTTTATTTTATTTACGGACGCTTTTGAACATCTCAGGTCATCAGCGTCCCATTCTTTTCAAGGCGTGAAATGGCCGACAAATTTTGCTCAGATGCCTCTTTTTTCAGGCTTGAGGTTCTTTATCGTGCCGTAAATGTACGACACGGGACCCACGGCTTTACTTCCCTTCCGAAGGAAGCCATACTTAGAATTTTTACGCCCGAAAAAAATCCCTTGATCCTGGCCGCTATCTTGGGTTTAGAAGGCACGTATGGTTACCACTACATCACCAGGAACGACGTATATCAAAATATAAACTGACTTCTTTATATACCCAATTTTGTTCTCTGTGCGCTGCCTATCATATATGTCCTATGTACTTGCTGCGCATAGCGGAGCTACAACGGCAAACTGTTGCAACTTGCGTGGCAAGAATGTAACTGTTACCTGGACATATATCGTGTAGCACGCACTTGTAACATTGAATACTTGTAATTTAAATAAACTTGGAAACTTTTCCTACGAATTGATACCCAAATAGTTTTCTTCTGAAGTGTCAAATGAAAAATTGTTTCAACAAAGGTTTTTAACATAATTTTTGGGTGACCAAGATAAATAGGACACACTATATAGTTATTACTTTCTTTATAATAAACACGCAATAGTGTTTCTTTAATTTAGAATAACCTTCTAATTAAGGTCCTCACCTACGCTCCATCTAATTAGTTCTTGTGTATACTGCTTTATAACACCACAGTAGATTTTCTTTACAATTAACTTGTGGTCTTGAAGTCAAAGTTAATTCTAAGGCTATTAAGAACAAAACATTTTGCATGTTTAGCATATGATACCTTTAGGTGTTTAATACACGAGGCACGTTCAGGAATTATTTGTAATAGTGATTTTAGTATTTTATTTATTATGCAACAGGGTTCGATACATATGAAATCTCTTAACAACGTCAAATCACCGTTGTCATCTTCCTCACAGTCCTATTATGATACCACAAAACCCTTGTTTAGGAATGCCAGAATTTTCTCATTGTTGCTGAATTTTTAGCTCGCAGCGAGACCTTCATGTTGTCGAATAAGGAAGGCATACCGAGAAGTACCACAATCCGGTTTGTATGGTGGATGCGGCACAAAAACAAACCCCTGCGATGAGAAAGTAGTGTTGCTCTGTGGGGCCGCACATTGTCATGTTAGAGGAACACTCCTGTCGATCATTTTCCCTTTCGTCGTTGCTGAATCCTGCATCTAGCCATGCATGAGTCTGACAGTACACCTCGCTGTTGACAAAGGTTCCTTGAGGGTGTCAGTCCACTAGCAGTATGCCAGAAATGTCCTAAAAGACAGCGATCATTTGTTTTAAGCATGAACTTTCTTGTGCCGGGAACAGGCTGGAAGTTTCCATTGCGTGGACTGGGCTTTCTTCTCTAGTGTGGGATACCATGGTTCTTCCTTATGCGTTTCCAACAGCCCACGACAGATTTCAACCCTTTTGTCCTTCTGTTTCTGTGTCAAGTCCCGTGAAACGAATGTGCGCACACGTTTTTCATATTCAAATCGTGTGAATAAAGGTGTGCACCGAAACCTGTCTGACATTTCATTTCTTCAAAGGTTTTTGCGCCTATCAGCCATAATCAATTCAGACATAACCTCAATGTTTCTGCGAGACCGCGATGTTGTCACTTCCTGTGTGCAGTTTCCCCTCCGCTGGCGAACCGATGTTCTGTGCAGAAGCGTTATAGTCGCCTTCCACCAGACCCACGTCTTTCTCTACTTGACAGCAAAGAACTCTGTTCTTTCGGTACACATATTGTTTATAACCGCCATCTAGCTATGGTAGTGCCCATAGACTGCGTGGTATTTATAAAACACCGCTATTGTCAATCATTTTCGAACTTCCCCGTGTTATAATGTGCTTAATTTAATTCACTAAATACTATTAAATGGATTGACAATGAGCCTATGCTTTAACATTCGATAAATTAAAGCTTAGTGAGTCAAGGAAAAGATATTGTTTATATTCAAGACGAAGAATATTTCATTCAGTAGCAGAATTTTATGTACTGGTAATATTATAAATATAAATAACGGTTTAGATTAACATTTGTTCAGTTTCAAATGTAATAAAACATTTATCATTCATTATCTGAATCATCCAATTGAAATAAATACGTCTTACCACCAAAGAGGCACCAATCTGCATTGGTTTGGGACAGGAGCAGGTATCCTGATTCATTACTCTTGCTTCATATCCTTTTGTTTAAAAAAAAAAAAAAACGTGATACGAGTAAGCGTATATTGTAAAGCACTTATCTGTTGCATTCCCATGTTATACCCGTCGATATGAGTAATCTGTCACGTTACTTGGTAGTCCCTTAAATAATTTGAAGCACAAAATAAACTTCCTGTAAGCTATTAGAGTTGTTTATGGATAGAACACGAAACTTTAACTGTGGTTTCTCATGAAGAGAAGAGGAATATATTGAACGCATCTAAAATATCTTTGCTGGATTGTATACTTTCCTTTTAATGTATTTTTTTATTATTGTGTATTTGTTAGAGAAACAGAAATGAGAAAATAACAATAAAAACTGGATCGCTATTCAGCAAGGTCAATAGAGTCATTCAACGGTCTCTCGTGTTGCTGCTTTTTTAGGTTTGTACAAACGACATCATTAGAAGATATAATGCAGAATATTTTCCTATTTATGCCGACGATCAAGTCATTATAGTGGATTCAGAATGAGCTCTCAGAGAGGGATTTTTAAACTAGAAATAATTATTGCTTCAGAATATAATTTAAATATATCAGCTCAAACGAAACCTGTGGCTTTGAATGGAGAAGCATCTTCAAGAGCAAAAGTAAGTGTATTTCAGATATTACATAAAGTTAAGAACAAAAATAGCAGTGAAAATTTTATCAGCAACGCTTAAGCATTGCTCAGAATCTGGATCATCACCTCAAACTTACCGGAGTTGATTTTAAAGAGGTTTTGTTCGTCATATGTGAAATGCAAACATTGAGAATGAACTGGCAATCGAAATTACTTGTGAGAAGTCTTTTAAACCATAGGGAGAATTCATAGGCTGGCCTTGGATAAATCAGCTTGAACTTTACATTGAGAAACCTTCAAACATGGGGAAAATTCACAGACTGGCCTTGGATAAATCAGCTTGGACTTTACAATACTTACATTACTTGTGGGAAACCTTCAAACATAGAGAGAATTTTTTAAATAGTTTAACGCCCGTTTTTACTACTGAGGCACCCCACAGGCGGTGAACACTGATGATACATGAAATTAAATGATAAATTGGGAAAGGGAAAAAAACCCAGTCAGGGAGGATGGTCCTGGTGGGATTCGACCCCAGACCCTCACGAGTCCGCGCCTTCATACCTCGGCCACCCGTGTCGGTAAACATAGAGAGAATTCATAAAATGACCTTGGGTAAATCAGCTTTGACTTTACAATATTTAATATTCAATTTGGACTTTAAAATGTTAAGTTAGTTGTGAGAAACCTTCAAACCATAGAGAGAATTCATAGACTGGCCTTGGAAAAATCAGCTTGAACTTTACAATACTTATGTTCTGCTTTGAATGACAGCGTTTAAATTTTTTCTCTGATGATTCGGGAACTTATGTGCTGTAGCTGTGTCGGGTGTGCGGTGTTAGTAGTTGAAACATGACGAAGAAAAGAATAATTATGTGATACTGATAAAACAACATAATCAAATTAGTAGATAGCCTTATCACGCTGTGAACAATAAACATACTGTCAAAAGGAGAGTTGGAAGGCCAAGGAAGTTTTAAGAAGAATAATTTAAATAAACTGCAACAGGTCAGGCCTATACGGTCTAATCCTTGTAATTTAACATAACAAGAAAGAGCGTTTTATTATTATTTTTTCCCTGCTAACCCTGATAAGTTTGTTTATATTAGTTACCTTCTGTATTTGAAGTTGATTAAAAGAAAAAAGGAGGGGGGAGAAAACAAACGTATCAGAATGCAATCCCAATGGTTAACTGTTATAGTTAGCAACTTTAGGTTACATCCGATAGTGCTATTATATTTTACTGACCCCTAAAATATATTAAATAAGTGTAGTGAAAATACCACTCGATTACCGGGCCATTTAGAACACCCAACATTCTAGAATATTCGTAAATCGATATTAATGAACTGGATTCATGGTCTTGAATGGCTATATGACTGACCTAGTGGCGTTAGAATGCCTGGATGCTCTACTAAGAGTCCCATGTTTGATTCCTGATTAAACATAAGACATTTTCTTAGTTGCATGTGTATGTATATGTGCGTACGACTAACGTCTGCACACCTATAAATGCTGCAAAGTTAACCGAGGGAAAAAAGCATAATGTATTCTATTTACAATTAAACATTACAACACCAGAAGCTAAAAGGAACTTAGCGTTAACCTCGCTCTTTTTTGAGGCGAGAAGGACGGTCTATTATTTATTGCAGAATGCGTTAGTTTAAAACGTATTCTGCTTTGTGCATTTTGATAAGGAGTGTGAAATATGAATGTGTGCAAAAGCTCATTTGAGTCGGTGAAGTTATTTGGCGAAAGTCTTTAAACCTTCACGGTAACCTACCGAAATAGCCACACGAGTGTTTTCAGTCACCTAAACCATCTCTTAGCAATGGCAAATACATTAGAAGTTTTTTATTTTAATATGTTGTTTATGGACGCTCTTTAACATCTCAGGTCATCAGCGTTCCATTCAACTCAGGGCGTGAAACGGTCGACAAATTTTGTTCAGAGGCCTCTCTAACATTAGAAGTAAATATATTTCTCCTTATTAAGCTATATGAGCGTAGAATGTTCTCCTTTGGACCCCAAAGTCGTGAATTCATAACCGGTCGGGGTCGATAGATTTTTCATGGCGTTAAAATCTCCAGTTCAAATACTCCGGGAGGGACAATAATCCACGTGTCGCGTGTTGTAGGTTTACGGTACATTTAAGAACTCCATACATGTAAAAAGAGAACTATTGCCATTTCACGTCCAAGTAATATCTTAGTTCCATGTTAGATGGTTTAGGAAGCGATGGTGCTTACCATCTGCCCCTCTACCCTCTGCCGGGAAGTAGTATTTGAAGGTCTTGACAATTGAAACTTCCCTTATGGTATGTACCCATGCTCCGTGAAATTATTAATTGTCAAAGCTTAATATTCTCTCGGCAAGTTTTTGACACACTGCTGCTAAAGGCCTCAATAGATAAGAACAATAAAGAAAGTATGTATATATATATAAATTTTAAGGGAGATACTAGCATGTGAATATACAACTAATAAAAAGCGTTTTCTTCGTTTTGTTTTATGCCTAGTTATTATTTCAGTTCTGTGTGGTTTTTATTACATTATCAGATTAGACAAAGTATTTAGTAAATCTGAGTGTATTAACGATGTTTTGAGACACTTCGCAATATAAAATACATTATTTCATTTGATGACTGTTGTTTATCGGTGAGGACATTTAACCATTCTCTTTTCCTACTTGAACATATATTTAATTTTTTAAAATTTATAGTCGCAACAGGACAGTTTGCATAACTTATTTTATGCCATTTTATTCATAAATGAACAGTTTCATTATAAACATTTATGTTTATTGTATATCTTAATTTTAAAGTTTATAATTAAACCCGAAACATGAAAACCATATGATCTTTTGAAAATATTTAACACCGGTTGAAAAAAAGAGAATTTTTTAAAATTATTATATTTTTGAATTATTATTAATTTTGTACAGTATGTATTCCTTATATGTCATGCTTTGTGACACTATTTGCTTGAATTTATAGAGAAAAAAAATGTTCAAAGTGGGGCATTTTCCGTTTAAAAGACGCGGCAGGCCTCTGGGTAGGAAGCCATCAGATCTGCGCACGGCAGCAAAAGGGTTAAGTGATTTCCGGCCTTATTTTCGTGCGTGTGTACCAAGCTCCGTTCGCGGTTGGCAAGTGGTGCGTGAGAAGCTACGCCATCTTTGCATAGATGTGTAGCTTGGATTCAGTAAACATTCGGTAGCGATCAGTCATTTGCGTGCTGCAATTGAAAATTCCGCCAACAGTGACATAAACACAGTAATGCGTTTCCTATTGTCAAAGTGTTTAACTACTGCTGAATTTTACCATCAAATCACCGTTCTTTATTGTTTTTAATGCCCTTTTTTACTACTGAGACACCTCAGGCGGTGGACAGTGATGAGATTTAATTGAAGTGTGTGGAGAGAACATTATGGGTGAAAGAGTCATACGATACGCAATGGACGCAATAACGTCCATGATGAAGAAAGATGTGGCCAAAAAGACTATCACCAGCTTTAGTAGGTACCAAAACGTCTTTCTGAAGAACACAAAAGCAAGTGGATGGAAGTGGCGCTAACATTCCTTCTGCCCTACGAAAGTGAAGGCAATGGTTTCTCGGCTGCATCATTAGGGGAGATAAACGGGGTCAAAACAAAAGCAATCCGTAAACTGAAGTCGCACCATCCGTTTTTATTAATTAACGCAAGGTTTATTAAGAACGCGTTTAATTCAGGGCGTGAAACGACCGATAAATTTTACACAGAGATCTCTTCTTTCAGGCTAGGGGATCTTTACATATCGTAAATCCACGACACGGGACCAACGGCTTTACTTTCCATCCGAAGAAAGCCATACTTAGGATTTATATGTCCGAAATAATCCATGAACCTTGACCTGGTTTAAACTCCAGACCTTGGGTCTACCCAATCCTTTTCAGCCAAGAAGCTCAGGGCAATTGTGTTTTGGGATAACTAAAGTGTACTGCTGGTGGAATTCATGGAACAAAACGCCGAGTATACCGCGAGGTATTAAAGAAATTGATAACAGCTTCAAAATATACGACAGCGGCAAATGTATGTCCTTGAGGATTACTTTCCTCCAAGACCATACTCAGCCACATATTTTGTTTATTTTCAGAAATGGGTAATTTTTTAAACAATAAAATATTTAATTTTAAGAATGTTATATTCAAGTGAAAGGGGCAAGTTTAAGCAATTTCTTCTACCCAATTGTCCTTGATGTTAATACACTTTTCATTGCTTGAATATTCGTTGCTCATAAAAATCTGTACCGCTAGGTGACACTCTTGTTTAGCTATTCATCACCGTAAATGTCCAGCATGACGTGCTGCAATACTCCAAATGGAAGTTGTTTGATTATCCTCCACTTTGTTCCCAGTGAATTCCATCTTTTCCAAAATTTAAGAAAAAGATTTAGGAGGCGGAGGTTCCACGATGATGAATAGCTAAAGAAAATTCACTGGTGCGGTACGAATATCCAAGCTTGTAAAACGTTGTCTTAATATTAATTACAATGGCATAGAAGAAATGGCTTAAACTTGTGCCTTTCACTTAAACTTAATAAACATTCTCAAAAGTAAATGCTTTATTTTTTAAAAGGCTATTAACAAACCAGCTGATTTCTGGTTTGTTAATATCCTTCAACTTTTTGAGTTTGGCTTTGTTATGTAATTTTAAATATATGTGCTTTATATTTATTTTAATTACTCTTTAAATGGACCTGAAAGGTAAATTTTTTGTCTTGGTTTGGAAGATCAGTAGCTACATTGTTTGAGACTACAAATGTACGGGTGTCCATTGTAATTGTAATATTTTCTCGAGTTTTTGAAGTTCAATAATCATTTGACTGTATTCTCTAATTTGGATATAAAAATTTTATTCGAATTTATTGCTGCTTTGGAGCCTGGTAAAAGTAACTTTCTAGAACTCGTCAATCCGATATAAAAGTTAAAAAAGTTATATGGAGATCTGTTATTTTAGCATCAAAATTTGTTGTATTTGATGCGACTGCACATGTTAGGTATTCCTAACCCAGAACTGTTGTATACGGGTGGGTGCCTTTTATTCACAATTTTCAAAGCTTTTATAAAATTATCTTAGGTATTTCAGATTTGGTAACTGGTTCTTCTAACTCTGGTTGGATGATTCTCTATTCAAAATTCTCTTTTTTGATGTAGTGTTGTTATTTTGAAACTTTCTAACGTATTTCTTTGAATTATTTTAAAGAAACTATTTTATTAAAAAATATATCCGAGTAACTTAAAATAATACAGGTTTATTTAAGCTGTATGTGTTACTAATACTTTTTTAATAATGTTTACGCATATTTTTACTGCTGAGACATGGGCATTGGTGATAAACTAGATGAAACCAGAAATTGGAAAAGTAATTTTTTAAGCAAGCAATCAAGCGTCCGGGCCTAAGAGTTACCTTCCCGGCATTTGCCATTTGTAATTGAGAATAACCTGAAATAATAAATAAATAAATAAAAAAATCAGGAAAGACGATCCTAGCGGGAATCGAGCTCCAGATCTCCCGCTCGTATATTACTTGTTTACATGCAGGTAATACAACTACTGTATGTGTTTAATAATGACTAAATCACACAATCCTTGGTCATCGGTTGAAAGTTTCAGAGGGATAGTAAACCTAACCTAACTTAAATGCCAGTCAATCAAAACACTAATATAATAGTTTCATTTAAACATTTTTCTGTATTGAAACAATAAAAAGACGTGGTTTAATGGCTGCTTTTGTTTAATTTTGAGATCCATTTATTCAGAACTGATTACCATACATTTGGTTCGTTTTTTCTCTACATATGAAGTTTAAGAGAATGTTACTTATTTTCTTAAAGCAAGAAATAGCTCGCTCGAAGTTATTTATGATTAATCTGACTGTTTTTGACGCATATCCCTTCGGGACCCAGCCTTTAGAAGCAATTGATTTCACCCAAGTCGAATCTTCACTCGACCGTGTCTCCCAAAAGGACGCCACTTCCATCTTTCCGGATTTGGGCGTGGAAGCACTCTTGAGCTCAGAGACTAGAATCCTACATTTCTTAAAGGAAAATCAAAACAAGATTTATATAATGTCCCATATTTTTCAAGCGGCTGATCATTAAGATGAAATAATCACGAAGAGATGAACACGAGAGCGCAGGAGAATAATTTTAATGAAATTTAATCTGGTAAATACGAAAAACCCCAAGAAAGAAATTTGAAAAACTCGACTTTTGTCGCTGCAAAATAATGCTCTCGAGCCTCGAACCGTGTTCACAGGTTTAGGCACTCCCTAAACTACCCTACCGACGTATCAGGTAGGTTCATGCATAAACAGCTGAACGTTCTTGTTTCTTTCCTTTGGTAGTTTAATAATGGAGGTAGGCGCGTTTATATAACCTGGAACAAAATATTTTAAACCGTGTTAAGCTTTCTCATTTTTATTTGTTACACGATTTACAATGTAACTTTGAGTTGTTTGTTCATGCAGTAACTTTCATAGCTTCATTGTGCTATACGCTATAGGAGAACAAAAATCGTTATCTATTATTCCCGGAACGTGGTCTGTGTAGATTTTATGCCATTGTTCATTTTACACAACATATATAAACCCTTAGCTTTCGTGCAATGGTATGGAATAATGAGGCAATTAATTTCTCCCTCAATAACATATCCGATCAATAACAAAGAACTGCAAAGCGTTCACAACTGTCAATATGACTTAAAGCTCATTTGTTTCGAAATTTACAGGGTTCGTTTAATTTGTGGAAAGTAAAAAGGAATAATTCTATGTTTAGGAATTGAATTAATCGAGTTGTGTCAGGTGACTTTTGGGGAGGTTTTATTCAGCTGGAGGTAACGAATTCTGAAGTACGAAGAACTCAGACTGTATGTATTATACACTTATTACCTAATATTCCAAAACCGCTGATTAGCTCGATTATAAATAGCCTCATTTGGAACGAAGGAATACGAGAATGGGGGATAAAATGCTTCCTGGCAAAAAATTGGTTTATCGCGTCAGCGAAATGGCGTACAGGGAGTTCAAAAAGTAGACACATACATTTCGAGCATTTCAAATGTGATGATCAGCTTTTCAGAAACTATTTTTGTCGTGGTACAGCAAACATAAAAACATGCAGTGAAAGACTTTAAGAATAATACACGCAATAATTATTCACAGGACAACATATCGGTAATAATTAAGCTAATTTTGTTTAATCGTTCTTCAACTTTGTGTACTTCGAATACGTTTGACAAGAATGTCATTTATTCATTATCCAGCATGTACTACTTACCGTCTAACGAAAGTTGAGATACAATAACCCTGCATATAAAGTGAAAGTAAGGAGCAAGCAAAAACACACCATGTTAACCATAATACAAACGTCATACTTATCCATTGTGACATACTGCAATCGAAAACTAAAAATTTCGATCGTGTTCACACTACTCAAGTCCCCTCTCCGATGTTTACTTTAATTTCGCGCTTCTGGGGGGGAAGGAAAAAAGGAAAGGTTCGACTCCTTAGAAGGCAAAATACGAGAAGAGGAAACTGAATCGTTAGGAAATATACGGAGGGTACCAAAAAATGTATACACACTTCAAGCAAAGAAAAAACTGTGTTAACATAACAAAATTGAATTCACACAAACAGAAAACATGAGCACTAATCATCTTAGACTGTTACAGTTACAACAGTTGCTCAAAATGCCCACCATCGACGTCGATACACTTCTGAGTACGTTCAACCACTGATTGAGCAACGTTTGCGAAAGTGTTCTCAGCGATTGCAGCACATGCATTCTCCGATCAGGGCGATCTTCATTTAATGCATGCAAAAGTCTTGGGATGAAAACTTACAACTTTGCTGTTTTAATAACACGAGTACGCTGGTTGTGCTAATCCCAGTCTCACGTGCACATTGCTTTGTAGATTTCTGCGGTGTGTGCTCAAAACGTTCCAAAACCATAGCCGAGGACGCGGAGCTTGTTGTTGTGCGAGGTCTCCCAGATCTGCCCTTGTGAACATCGCATACGGCACCAGAGTCTCAAATATGTCTCGAATGCGTGCAATTGTTACTGACGTTGGCGGTTCTGTTCTGTACACACATCTCCATTGCCTTTGAACTTCAACAACATTCTCGGTTTTCCAATTGCTTTCAATCGCTGTTCAAACGACAATCTTGGTTCTATTTTGTTGTAGCATCACTAGCATAACGTAATGTGAGTCACATCTTTTACAGAACATCATACAATAATCTTGGCTTCATTTGTTCACTGTTGATTTACCTGTCACGTAGCAACGCTATTATAATTTATATGAGTTACAGCTGTTTACTACACATTACTGTTGTGTTTCGGCCCAATTTTGAAAGTGTGCAAACATTTTAGCAAAAATTTGCTAAAATTTGCACAAAATTTGCTTACCTTATTGCAATTTTAATTAAATTAATCAAAGTTTAGAGAATAGTTTGAACTTGAAATATTGTCATTTCTTGCTGTTTCAAATACTATAACTTACTATTAAATGCACGTTCAAATACATGCAAGAATGTAAAACAATCTGGGTAGAGTGTAAATCTAAAGCATATACATATTTTAAATAACTAAAAAGAGAATAAAATAAAAGCAAAAATATGCAACTATCCTTGGTCGAACTGGACATCTCCTTGGCTTCAAAACACATCTATTATCAAAAACTCTAGAAGAAAAATATTTATCTGGAACAGACTAATAAATTCATAACGTAATTTACTAATTTAGAAACATTACAAATGTGTGAGCAAACTACGTAGTGCTCAGGAGACTTTGAGTATGGTGTTTATCCTTCGAAAACTTGGAAATCAGTCCGTTCTCTGTGCGCACTCCTCGCAAGCCAATCAACAAGAATGAAGGCGGCTTGCGCGTCAATCGTGACGTTATATGTTACATCGTTGTAAATTGTTCACAAACCATCTGCTCAGGTTTAATTTACAAATAAATTTGTTAATCTGTATGTTACAATAAGACGTTCTTATTATTTTAATTCTTTGTGTACATGGTGTGCATTCTCTACATTGCTTTATTAGCTAATTCCAAATGAATTATTGCGGCCGGACCCGGACCCTATTTTTTAGTGAATTCGGAAGGAATGTAATCTGTTGTGATTGTACCCATTAAATAGTTTTAAATAATTTATTTAAATATCGATAGTACGCACACACACACAAATACTCTATAAGTGTGTGTGTGTGTCCGTTAACGCTCTAGCGGTCGCAATTATTTTTTTTCCTCAACAAAACATGGCATAAAACATTCAATTAACAAACGATTCGTCGATTTCATTAACAAGAAAAATTGTACCTAAAGCGAAAATGATTTAAAGTTTTTAAAATCATTCTGGCGGTCGCAAATTTTGCTTTCTTCTCAAGGAAACTCCGTGGATTGCTTTAAAATAAATTGATATATGTAGTTTCAAAAAATTAAGGTAATTGGGCCATTAGGTGAATATACCTGAAAAACGAGTGAGGTTAAAGCTAAATTTACAAATCGCTGTAGCGGCTGCAATTTTATACGTTTTTAAATGTAAATCGGTAGATGCCGTTGAAATAAAATAATAAAAATAGTTTCTGAATATCAGTAAAATTGAACTATTAAGGGTTATCTGAAACCCAAAATTTAAAAATCACTAACGGCAATAATATTTTTTATCATAACGAAACTCCATTTATATCACTTAAATAAAATAAAATAATAATAATAATAATAATAATAATAATAATAATAATAATAATAATAATAATAATAATAATAATAATAATAGCTTCTGAAAATCAGGAAATCGGGTAATTAGGAGTGGAAGTTTACCTAAAACCCAAAATTTAAACATTTCTCTAACAGCACCAATATTAATTTTTTCCCAACAAAACTGAACATGTAAAATTTAAATCAAACAACCAAAATAGTTTCAGAAAATCAGTGAAATCATATTATTAGGAGTGGGGGTTTACCTTAAACCCAGATCGCGGGTTCAAACTCGGCCAGGGTCGATGGATTTTTTCGGGCGTAAAAATCCTAAGTAAGGGGCTTCTTTCGGAAGGGAAGTAAAGCTGTGGGTTCCATGTCGAACATTTACGGCACGATAAAGAACCTCAAGCCTGAAAGAAGAAACCTCTGAGCAAAATTTGTTGGCCGTTTCACGCCCTGAATTGAATGGGACACTGATGACTCGAGGTGTTAAAAAGCGCCCGTAAATAAAACAAATAAAAAAATCTTAAATCCAAAATTTGGAAATTACTCACGCGGCACTAATATTTGCTTTTTTGCAATGAAACTCCGTAAATACTATTTAAATAAAATAAGAAAAATAGTTCTGGAAAATATGAAAAATCGGGACATTAGCAGTGAAACCCAAAATGTAAAAATCGCTCAAGCGGCACCAACATTTCTTGTTTCACAACAAAATTCCCCATATATCATTTAAATATATATAAAAATAGTTCCTGAAAATTAGAAAAATTAAGAGCATGGGTATACTGAAAACCAAAATTTAAAAATCCCTCTTGAGTTTAATTTTCTCTATATTGTTTTAAATTAAAAGGACAAATTAATTCAGTTTGTAAACCTTATTTATAACGATGCATATGTTTTATATTTAACAAAAGCATCTTCGTGAAGATAGCAAATGTGAAATAATTTATCTAATGTTTTTTCAGAATTATATTTCTATGTAAGAGCGCTGTGTAATAACCTTCAGACGTTATATGTTTTTACTACAATAACATTTAAATTGAATTTCAAAGCCAGTGAAAATTATGAACCTTTCGATTGTTTATTGTTGTCTGTGTATATTCGCTTAGTATATTGTAATTGTTTTTAAATAAAATCAATGTTTTTGTTTTATTGAAACATACGAACATCTTCTTAAATACACAATTTAACTCAAAAATATTTTTCTCTATTTTAGTGAATGTAACGATATCAAGGGCCTTAGTTCATAAATATGGTTATATTTAAAATGTTTACACATACACACACAGTATAAATCTGTCTATCAGTGGTTATATATTTCATTTTATTAATAGTGTACCATTGATTTGTGTTTTAATCTCAATAATAATAATAATAATAATAATAATAATAATAATAATGCTAAAAATGTAGTTTCTCTTTTGTTATTGTAATTTTTGTAATTGAAAGAATTGTAATTTTTTCCTCTAATACCACACATTTCTCCTAATGCTTCATAGCTCACCTGCAAGTATATGACCGTCACGATTCTTACCCAACAGAAAATCGCACGTGTTGAAGGCAGTGAATAACAATTAGCGATAATACACATTTTCTTCCTCTCACTCCCTCTCTTCAGAAGCGGAAGTGGGTATATAATATTTATTAATATTATTTCTGAGCTAGAATAAACAGATATTACTTTATGTGGGCATTGTCGATATCCTGCACACACTTTCATAACGGAGTATGATGATGTCATACTTTGAACGCCGTTTTCTTCAAGTGTACTTGTCATCCTTTCTGAATAGCAAGAATGCTTAAAAAATATTTGGACTTTTTAGACACTTTGGTAATCAGAGAAGCATTTCGATACATTTCTTATAGTTGTAAGCTTTTCCTGCAATGACTGTAATATATAGACGGTCAAATGAAGCCTAACTGATTTTGAGTATCAACTTAACCACATGGCTACAAAGAGCATTCATCCACTATTTAGCTATTGAGCCTAATAAGATCACCTTACTTATTAAGACAATGGTGTCAGATGTCAGCAATTTTCTCTGTATTCATTATTTATTAATAGCACGACCACTCTCCTAACTCATGACGAACCTCTTAATCGAGATGAAGGCGCCCAACAGGTGTTAATTTCAGAGTGAGAAATACCAAGATCACGTGAATAGTCAAGAATCATCTCGCTGAAACGTTGAAAGACATTCGTCGTTGTATGTGCCGCAATGAGTTTTTTATGATTTTGAGACCAGCTTGAAACTCTATCTGGTCTTTCACTTACTGTAAGGCCCAAGCTTCATGCAGACAAACCTCCTCAGGAAATTTATATTGCAAGAAAATGAATGAAATTAATAACGCACTCAGCGATACACTACAAGGGTTTTAGTCACTGATATATCGTCGCGGCGTTGCTGTGTGTGAATGTACTATTGTTAATATTCCGAATCTTATTTATAACTCTCAACCTGCCAATGTGCTTTTTAAATTGGTTAGACCACTTTTTAGTTTATGTAACTCTGTTGTATTGCCTCCAAAAGTCGGGGAATCCTACCATATTTTTTCCCCTAAAAATCTCCTGCTTCTGGCAAAATTGAATGAATAAGTCACAAAATTACGCATGCGCATAAAGGTCTCCTTTACTAAACAGTTTGTTTTCCTATGGTTGAATATATCTCTTATATTTTTGCATGAAACAACCTGTAATTATATCTCAGGGTCACTCAATGCATGATCCACTCCAAAAACCAGGTCATTATTCTTTAGATAGGTGCATTAAATAACACAGCATATGTTAAAATATTTAACATTTTTACATTAGAATCAGATTGGTTCCGTTTCCCCAATCACTGTGCTTGATAATCCTGGGAAAAGCTGTACCGCTCTCCTGTAGGCAATTTCAATTTGTTATATAGCTGAACACCGGAGTTAGTGCTATCGGAGTAATCCACCTGTAAAATCTCACTTTCCGAACGCTCGATAGAACATTTGCAACCCCAGTAAATTTTATGGGTATTAGCAAAACTGCCGATTGGCTGGCCACCAGCCTGCATGCGCTACAATAAGCTGTTTCTGCTAATAGCTACATAAATAAACAAAATCTTTAGCGAGGAAATACAGCGGATTTGGAACTTGAATCTTTCCTGCTGCATTTGAACTTTGAACTGTAATTCATTCAGGTTTTAGATCCACTCATCTTCTCCATCTCCTTGATTTGATAGATCAAATTTGCTTTGGGAATGGTCTGTCTTCTTTCTATGTAACCGGCACGGGTGGCTAAAGTCACTGAAGTAAAAACTGTTCAGATCTGCTGATCGATCCCGCTAGACCCATCTTTTCTAACTGAGTTACTTTTTATGTTTTCCTCAGTGCTCATGCCTGGGAGGTATCCTAAACTTGGTTTGGAAAGTTTCCTTCTCAAAATTCCCCCTTTGTTTTCTACTTGTGGTTTTGCACACCCTAATTCCTTGGTTTTTCCTACAAAGTATTTTATACTGTGCTATGCTTCTTAAGTGTTAATTTATTTTGTTGAAAAGTAAAACGAAAGTAGATGTTACAGTAAAGGAAACCCAACTTGAAATAGACAGTGGTGATCTAAAATTTTACGAATACTCGCTTAGCTTCTGCAGCGATTCTATATCGGGTATTAATGAACTATACCGTAATAATTTCAGCGGTATCTTAGACAGAAATTTGAGATAGGGAATCTACGTTCTGTCCATTCAAATTTAAAAGTAATGCTTTGAGTTTTTAAAGACCAGTACGCTACTGCATTTAAAATGGTAAAGTACGGAAAATAGGCCATGTCTTGTTATGTGCCGTCAATAAATGGGTATCACTGTGGTCGAATACGATTTTATCGGTTATTAAATTAATTATTATTATTTCTTATATCTTAATCATAAACCTAAAAATAAAAAGTTGCATTTACGATGCTCGAAATCACGTTCTGTTGCTTTATTCATTAAGTCAAACAGTGCCATATTATATAATTAGGTGGAGATTTTAGAACTTTATAGCAATAAATCGTGGGAAAAAAAACCCATAATGAACTATTGAAAATGATTATTTTCTTACTCTAGCAAAATAGGTTTGAAGACACTCTAACAAGTTTTTACTCCATGTTGTTTTAAAAGTCAATTATCGACATCTAATTTAAACTTCTTTATCACTATATAACTCCATCATTTTTCTCCTTAGACATAGATTTCTTTCCACAAATTGTTTGTTTAATTGTGAGATCCCCTTTAATTATAATTCGTTAGCTCGTTAACAGCCTGTATATTAGCTTTGATCGCAAAAGGGCAACTAAGAAACACAACCTTAATGAATGGGTGACCAGAAATTGTTCTCTGGTTATATTTAAGGTTAGTAATTTCAATTTTTTTCAACTTTAGTACCTGAAATGTTATTTATTTATAACGCTTATTTATTTGCAGTGTATAACTATAAAATATTGCGCAGTTTATGGAGTGATATTCTAATTGTTATTTATGGTTCTAGCGAATTAAAAAACAAGACCGGTATATTCACCATACGAGGCGCTGATGTGCTATTTTCCGCTAGTGGATTCATTTGTACCACATATTTTTTTTTCCAACATCTGCTTTAGAGCATTAGGAAAATAGTATTAAATGGCATGTTTAGCAAGAATTCCATTTAGACGGTTCGCGTAAATAACACGCTTCTTATCAAATGATGTGAACATTTTAAAGTATGTTAGAATCATGTATAGAACGTGTTATAGAAAACTCTAAAATTTTCCGTGAGGTGATAAGATATCTAGATTCAAATGGGTCATATAGATATTTTTCACAACACAATAATGCTGAAAATATTGTTGTTAATATTTATGTTAATTTTTCATAAAAAGGAAATCTCATTTTAGGTTACCGCCACGGGCGGTCGAGGTCGTTAAGGCGCGGACTCATGAGCGGGAGGTCTCGCCTGGAACGTCCTCCCTGAGTGAGGTTTTTTTTTTCCCCAGGTTTTTCTAAGTCCTTATAAATGGCACATGCCGGGGAGGTACCCTAAACTTAAGCCTGGAACTACTCCTTCCCTAAAACATCCTTTCCCAATATATCATTTCATGTATCATCAGTGTCTACCGTCTGTGGTGCCTTAGTAGTAAAAACGGACGTTAAACAATATTCAAAAAAAAAAAAAAGTTATTTCATTACATCTTGCAATTCACAAACACACACAGTAGAAAATCACTTTCTACAAAAGTTCAAATGAAACAGTTGGCGTCAGAAACAGGACTGAACAATCTCAATTGCCATTATCAGCATAAAGGTATTCCGTTCTTGTTGGAAATCGCGTGTGCACTTAAGGTCCTCCTGTTTCCAACAGAATATATAAACTCCGATTGCTTAGTGGAATGATTTATTTTTGTTGTGTTTATTTACCTACGCTCTTTACCATTTGAGGTCATCAGCGTTCCATTCAACTCAGGGCGTGAAACGGCCGATAAATTTTGCTCACAGGCCTCTTCTTTCAGGCTTGAGGTTCTTTATCGTGCCGTAAATGTACGACACGGGACCTACAGCTTTACTTCCCTTCCGAGGGAAGCCATACTTTGGATTTTTACGCCCGAAAAAATAACTTATCCATCCTGGCCGGGTTTGAACCCGCGACCTTGGGTTTAGAAGGCCACTACACCACCAGGACCGACTTAGTAGAATGAGAGTACGGTATTTTTATATATGCTTATTGCACGTTAAAAAATATAAGTTTTCCTCGTTAATATGTATTTTTTTCACAATCTATAGCAAGTTGCACTTGTTCACATTTAATATTCATAAATAGCTCAAATTCACAATTAAAAAGTTTAGCATTATATAGGCATGAATTAAACATAGAATCATTATTTTATGCATATTTTTGTTCAGATTCCGAGCCATATTTATAATGCTTATGCTATATAATTTCTGAGTTATATTACCATATAGCAGGTATGGGCTTTATTGGACCGATCTAGAACTGGCGAACTTAGTTTCGGACATTGTATCTTGTATTGCTATATTCTCTGAAAGTACCCAAAGAGAGAGGAATGTTTCACGTAAATTATTTAATATTAGCAAATAAAATATTGGGGGGAAGTAGCAGGCATTGCTTTCAGATAAATTGAGAAGTATATAGTTACCACTCCCAAAGTCGTTATAAAAATGCCACAGTCAATATGCTATGCAGCAGACCTTCCTATAAACGTACTCGGTATTTTTACTTCAAATATGGAATTATTACCTTGTCTCTTTCTCTTTTAAGGTGGTGTTTTATTATGTTAAGATTTGTCGCATTCTACCCTTCACGACAACCCCCCTTTCTCACCCCACATCTGTCAAATGTTGCCGCCGTCTCATGGTTGTTCAATGCTGTTCAAAGCATGCTAATGTGATCTATAGAGGAACGTCTTGCGCTTCCCTCTTACACTAAGAAAAGGAAACATTGTGAAGTCAAGAAGGGAGTCACATAATAGTCTGAGAAGGGAATTTAATAACGTCCCTGGAACTTACAAGACAAACATGTATGCTAACGTAATATTTTGTGCAATATATTCCTTTATTTTTATTATACACTTTTTGTCATTTACATATTTCTGTAACTTAGCCAATTAAAATATACGCTAATGAGATAAAATAATGTTTGTGACAATTATTGTTCTAAGCTGCCAATAAATTAATTTCTTCTTCGTCAATAGTAGGCAGATGGAACTAGAACATGAGAACAAATGCTAGCGGCCAGAGGGAGTCCTAAGAAGTACTTAGGAAGGACCAATATCCACTCAATTACGTTGCCATGGCGACCCGTCTTTAATCCCGTGAACCAGTCTCAGCAGTATATCAACATTAGAGGTGTTTGCTGTAGTGCGTGTCATCATGGCGCCTGCAAGTTAGATGCGAACACAGAGGAGGAAATGTCAATGTTTCCAGTTGAGGAACAACAGTAAAACGCGCGCTCATGGCTAAAAATAAACTTAAAAACACACCTCAAACTAAAAATATACTAATATATTGCAATGGAGTTGCAGTTCTCAGACGAATATAATGATAAAGAATAACCGAAAGCATAATTGACTGATTTCTGAAAGAGCGGTAGATGAGTACATCCTTATAAATGTAAAACAAGCTGATAGACAAAATGAGCAATGGTGAAGCTGAAGGAGTTATAAACCCATGTTGATAGAAGGCTGAGTGCACAATTATAAGTTTCTTGTAGAGCTCCCACACAGCAACTTTGCACTTGGAGTCTGTTATTGAGGGAAAGAGAAATCTCTTCAGCGAGAGAAATAGAACCTTTTTCTCCACCGGCTAGGAATCATTTCTACGGATATACGCTTGTGCGAGAAAAATAAACGCGTGCCAATAAGTGAAAGTAAAAGTTTAGTTTATGTAATTATGGGTTTATTTTACATTACGTTCCGGCAATGGTTCGAACAGGTAGTAGAGAAACCGGCTCTAGCTGTGTGACGTAGGTCGAGTGCAGAGTTATCGCGCGTCAGTTCTATGAAATCAGCTCAGGAATGTCCTGCCTGAATAACCTTTAGGAGCAATAGAAATAAATTAACTATTAATTTTAAATGTTTCTTTGTTCAATATATTATCAAATTATCAACTCCCTGTTTCAGAAAGCTGTTATAACTGAAGAAATATTTCTGTATGGCAATTTCACGTCATAGTCATCATCATTAATTTTTTGGGGTGCTAAATCTAGACTGTAAGGGGATGTTAGATCTCCTAAAAGTCAAAACCCTTCACTTTAACTGGAACTGAAGCAGCGTCCTTCGTTTCTTTTCAAAGGCATTACTCAGTTTGTGCAGCAATGAAGCATAATACTCGATGTTCAAAGTAATATTCCAAAATCAGGTAAAAGTCACATAATGCTTGTTCTGAACTGCAGAAGAAATTACCCACCTTGCATGAATTTTACTAATGTGAAACTTCCTTTGAATGTCTAAGATCAGTTGCAACAGAAAACACCTTGCTGGGATTTCTTTGAGCTTCATCGCCTGTTATTCAGTAATTCCTTCTCAACGTGGGAAAATGTTTTTCATCCATCACATACGAAGGCCCATCATCATGAGAATCAGCTTCGATTGCCTCTATTTCTAGACCAATCTGTTTAACTGGTCAAACGATTGCCTCCGGTTAAACAGCGCATGTAGAGTTGAAATTGGTACATTAGCCTCCCTAGAGATGGTGCGTTCTAAAATTTTGTATGTGGGTATCTACTAAACCACGCAGTCATAGAAGCATAACGATCTCTGAAAGATATTTGAAAATATCGAAATCCTCGCCAACAGCCTCTATCTCTATATTGTTCTCTAGGCACATAGCCTATAAACTTATCACAAATGAACCTATATGTCGTATACTTCTAGTATATTTCAACGAGTAGCATTTTCTGACACGTGACAATAATATAATATTAGACAATAAGCATGAACATCCCTTAAATATAAATATATTATTGTTACAATTATATTGAAGGGTGTTTTAATAAATAATTATGTAATATATATTTCTAAAAAGGACAGTTAATCACAATATGTCATTATATTTAATTGGGCACTAATTTTTTTCAATGTACTAAATACGTATAACTATATAAAATAAACGTTATTCTTTTTGTATTATTTTAAACATTGTTTAATACATTTCAACGTTCGACAAAAATATATTTGAAAAATTAAAGACATTGCTATCATGTTATGTCATTAAGAAGTTGTTCGTTTATTTATTTATACTAAAAGGAAGAAAAAATCCTAAATAATTAATCCCAAGAGCACACAAGTTCAAGTTGCGAAGAAAACACTTTTTACATTGTAAAAATTACCAAGAATTACGAGACATTATATAATTCTGATGAACTTAAAATATACCTCTCTCCCCTTTTTATAAATCGATATAAATAACATAGTTTAATTAATATATTGTTAAATTTGAAATGAATATCTTTTATATGAATAAATTTTTAAAATAGACTTATCCAAATTGTATGTACTGACTACTCTTTGGGGAAAAAAGCAGAAGCCGGGAGCAAAATTGTAGTAATAATGGGGAAACTAATTGATGTAACGTGCCTTTGTCAGTTTTTTTTTTGTTATATTTAGAAACACCATATGGGAATATATTATTTCTATTTAATTAAAATACAGAAATGTAAAGTGATACCTAGCGCATAATTGCATTCAATAGCTCTCCATTTAAATGGGGCATGGCCGACCAGGCTGTTGTAAATCATTCCAGTTTAAACACTCAGCTAATGCAGGAGAATTAAAAACTGAGGAAAATGCACCGTATTTTATTTATTTATTTTACGCATCTATAGCTTCAGGCCCAAAGAATGAACTTGAAAAATCGAATAATTTTAGACCAGACTCTCTAGTTAACCACATAGAATTAACTGATAACTGAAACAATTACAAAAAAAAAAAAAAAAAGTTACTAAGAAAAAAGAGAAGAAAAGGAGATCACATGTTTAAGACTTTGCTAAAGGGCATCATTTGATGGCTAATTTTAGAAACAAATAATATTTTACAGCAGTTAATAAAATCTATATTGAAACAAACTTAACAATAGTTTTATAAAAATAATCAGGGTATGGCACAAAGATGCAGTTTATAACTCCTTTTTTTAATATATACATGGATGAGATCCCACTCAAATGTAAGTAAAAACAAAGCAAAGAATTTCCCTAGGATAACTAACCTACATCAACAAATTACTATACGTAAATAATCAAGTTACTGTAGCATAGATTGAACATGAATTGCTGATGAACACACCTCAAATCAGGCGTTTCACTTGTTCTCGGCCTGTAAGTTTCCTTCTTCTTGTTCTTCTTCTGCCTTTCCATGGATTGGGTTTATCCCGTTCAATGCCAAAGGTATTTTACTTTTTAAATTGAACTTTCGACCGTACCATATCCCGTCTTCCATTTGGTTTATAAAGAAAAGCTTGCTATGGTAGTCTGTCAGGGTCATTCGATTGATATTCTTTTGGTAGTGAATTACCTCTTGTGCCATACTATTTCTTCCACCCAGTTCCATTCTTATGTCTGTACTTCTAAACCTTCTCACAAATCTCACTTCTAAGGTCCAATTTTATTTTTGTCACCCCCCCTCTTTTTACCTCATTAACTAAGTTTCACTAATATAGAGTGGCATTAGTTTCGATGCATTATTATGTAATGTGAATTTGTCCTCCTTCCGCAAAGAATTTCCCAATTGATGTATTGAGTTAAAGTTTATTACATTGTGTCTAGATCTTGGTTCAAATTATAGATTGGCAGGTCACATCCATGATATTTAAATTGTTTCACTTGTTCTATTTTATTTAACTTTGTTACATTCTCTTGCAGATCATTCTTAGATTGGGCCAGCTATACTTAGTCATCAGCAAATAGTCGGGTATTTATTGAATTACCCGAACTCAATCTAATACTTTTGTAATTTAATGTTTGCCAAATATATATATATATATATATATATATATAATATTAATGAAACATAAAAATAAAGAAACACTATTAACAATGTAACAAATTAACACTAATAATAAAAGTAGATAAAGACAGGTCTAGCTTCTTGCCATTGAAGAACTCGCAGTAGTTCGAAATATAGCAATTCAAGTGTGACTCTTTCTCTGTGTTTTATCTTTATCTACTTTTATTATTAGTGTTAATTTATATATATATATAATATTAAATAAAAATAAAAATAAAGCAACACTATCAACAATGTAACAAATTAACAGTAATTATGATAGCAGAAAAAGATAAAACACAAAGAAAAAGTCACACTTGAGATCGCTATATTTCGGACTCGTGGAGTCCTTCTATGGCAAGAAGACAAGTTCGAAATATAGCGATCTCAAGTGTGACTTTTTCTTTGTGTTTTATCTTTTTCTGCTATCATAATTACTGTTAATTTGTTACATTGTTAATAGTGTCACTTTATTTTTATTTTTCTTATATATTGTTTGCACCTCTGGTGCTGCTTTTAGCTTTGCTTACTAAGTTTAATTTGCTTTTGCTTTTACTTTGCTTATTAAGTTTAATTTGCTTTTGTGTGTTTTCTTTTGACTTCTTTACTATTTATCTATTATTCTTTTAATTTTATTTCTTACTTTCTCTGTGTTTTCTAATACACTTTATTGTTTATTAAGGCCACTTGTCTTCTTGCCATAGAAGGACTCCACGAGTCTCAAGTGTGACTTTTTCTTTGTGTTTTATCTTTTTCTGCTATCATAATTACTGTTAATTTATATATATACAAATGAAAAGTAATTTAATTCTATTAGCAATGTAACTAAAATAACAATAACTAGAAAAGCAGAAAATGATAAACACTAAGAAAAAGTCACAGATTAGTAATCGCTATATAGAAGACGTAATTCTTGCCATAGAAGCAGTTCGAAATATCGTGATTACTAGTCTGTGACTTTTTCTTAGTGTTTTATCCTTTTCTGCTTTTATAATTATAGTTATTTTATATATCCAACCACCTCCAACCACATCCCTAACACCTTGGTTAACTTTAAAAGAGAACCATGTTTAGTAATATCTGCGTATTATGTTATAGTGATTTAATTACATTAATCATACTAAAAGTAACGTTTAAGTAGTTTAATATTTCCCATAATTTCTTTGTATCTACTCGGCCGTATGCCTTTGTCATAATGTAAAAATATGATAAACGCTTATAGGTTTAAATTCCCCTGCTTTTTTCATTTGTTGTTTTATAACATTTCCTAAAGCCACATTTTTCCTCGTATAGGAATTCTTCCGTTATTGTTGTAGCTTGGATTTTATTATCGCTGTATAAATGTTTAAGCTGACGATATAACTCTATAATTAGAGCAGTCTGCACTATTTCCTTTTTATGTATATTAATTATATTTATTCTTTTCCATTTTTCAAGTATTTTACAATTATCCCAAATATCATTTAGCAGCTGTATAAATCTTCTGTTCTATTTTAAACAGACATATTTTATTAATTAAGTATTTATATTGTCTACACACAGAGACTTTCTAGTTTTTCCCCTTATTTCAAGGCTTTTTCTAAATTTGTCATATTAATTGCATTATATTATATCGATATACATATTTCCCCCCATTTTTCTTTAGTTACTGCATTAATTTGTGCTTTAACGCTTTAACGCTCACATCTTCTCCCTTTCCTTAATAGATTTAAAACTGATGGACGTAGTTCAGCGACAATTGATGCGAACATAACTTGAAATGTTCATCTTGTAGTTAACGTAAAGATATGCCTGCACGTTACAGAAGACAAATATCAGTGTTACAGCCTCCAATTCTCGACGTCGTTTACGAGAGTCCCGTAGTCAGTGGCGTGTTACGATATTCTTTCCCATTCGGCATTTTCCATAGAAAGAAATCCGGGTAAGACCAGGCGACTGGTCAAAGTCCTTCAGAAAATATGACACGATTTTTAAAGAAGAAAACATTTCCAGCTAAGCTGACATTAAGGCAACATCCTGCTGAAAATAACCATTGCCGAATTCCTCATGGTTGAGCTGATCCCAAACTCATGTAAACTGCTGTATTCAGCGTTAAATGCATTATGTGCATATACATAACGTGCAGCTGAATGGGAGATTTTGTTGGTAGTTTCCGGACACCAAACAACGCAATAGTCTTTGGCCCTCCTTTATTAACAATAAGCACGATTTATTCCATTGTGTGCCGGTTAATAGAGCTGCGTTGCTTCTAACACACGTACGGTGACTGTTACTCTGCCACACTGCTACCGTGGATGACAAACGCACAATCGACCTGCATGGGCTAGAGAGAAGCGCCGGCACTTTTTCCTTGTTTCTCATACAGCGAGCCTCGTAAACTTCAAGGAATTACGTCAAATAATTTGAGATTCATATGGAAGAATCAAGGGCCGAGAGCGAGTGAAGCATCCAAAATGTTTTTAAACTTTGAATATTAATACACAGTGATAATGTTTTAGGAAATGTGACAAATAAGGGTAAAAATTTTATAAATAACAATAATAAAAGCATAGAATAGTAGTGTAGAAAACACCATATCTTCTCAATATGAGATTATATAAACAAAATAGTGAAATTCAAGCAAATGCTTGGAACCTTAAAATTTACGTTCAGTTAAAAAATACGACGTATAGAGAGAGACAATTGATTCTAAGTAGCAACACCTTCAAATTCTCGGTGGTACAGAAGTATGACGAAACAAAAAATTAACAACTTAGGCGAGATTTCTCCGTTTATAAAGAACTGCAAAAGAGCACATCTAATAAATTAATTACATAAGATCTCAAAATGTTAATGTAGACAAAACCTACACTTCACTACCATTCTATAGACAAAAGAGATTTGGGCATACCCAGCAAAACTGACTGAAATTGGTACAAGTTTTAATAGCTAATCTATGTTCAAAATGATGGAATATTATTTTATTACAGGAAAAAATGGTAATATGGCACCTACTTTTGTTCTGGCTCTTTGAGAAGAACCCTTAACCGTTATATTTTCAAAACATACATTAGTACATAGTATATTTTGCATAGCATGTAATCGTTTAAACCATGTATGTTAAGTTATAGTAAAAATATGTAACTATTCTCTCACAACCAAATGTGTTGGAAATATGACCCCAATATATTAAGTACAATTACTGAACAGGAAAAATAAACAAATAAATTGAACGAGTTAAACTATATTTCTATGCTTTTCTAAGGCACAGGTTTATCTAAAACTGCATAAAAAGATTAAAGACAGCCTTAAGAAGAAAGTGTTACATCAATTTCAATATAATTTACAGTTATTACAAATATAATCTGCTCCTTCATATCCAACACAGGCACTTTAACACCACATTTCACACATGACACATTTTACCCATTGCTCTCCTCGGTTTTATTTCAAAAATGTTCCATTGCAGAGAAAACATCCTGCCTCCTCCTCGTTTGGAGACAGTTCTCAGTAGCAATGAACACATGATCATCACAAACTTCAGATTCGTCATATTTATCATGAAGCGTTCTTTTCCTCCTTCCTCTTGCATTTTTTGCCTTATTCAGGAAGTGATGCTTGAGCAGACCTACCTTTCTTGGTCCTGCGTTTATCTCCCTCTCTGCTAAATTCCTTTTTTAGGGAGTGCAGGCTTGAGGACGGTTTGAGGTCTTTTTCTTTGGCTGAGGAATAGAGAAACATGCCCATTTAACAGCTGAAGTGGAAGGAACATTAAGACTGACTTCAGCATTTGTGTCATTTCGTTCAGCAAGTTGATAACGGGCGTCTTCTCTAGAGCAACCATAACATTTACTTTCCATAACACGCAGATACTTGACGAGTTCTTCTTCTAAACCAGTATACAAAATTGTCTTCCTACCAACTCCTTAGGTATTACGTCCTCTGGAGATGTCTCGGTTTCTGCAACCAAACGTCTTAAAGTAGTCTTGGAACAGAAAACTTTCTTTTACCCCTGACGGCCTTAACAGCTTTAATCATTGCTTCTGGATCCAATTGCTTTCTTTCCTTAGATTGCCATCTCGTCTTTAAGCTTCAAAAGCAAGCGATAAGAACCATTATTGGCTTCTCGAGAAAAGAAAGCTGTAGAAAACATTTAAGGGTCTAAAAATATTAACAACCTCCTGTGCCTATATAAAAGAAACCCTAACCTATGTCCGGACTAATCATGATGATTTTATAAACAATGCCCAGATTCATTTACATAATACTCGAAACAAAACTAAACTCCACCAACATATGCATAGCACAAAACTATACCAGAGATCCTTCAAATACAACTGTTTAAAATTGTATAATGCCTTACCACCTTATCTAAGGAACACAGTGTCGGTGCTGGTGGTGTAGTGGGAACCATACTTGCCTCCTAAACGCACGATCGCGGGTTCGATCCCGGCCAGGAAGATGGATTTTTTTCGGGCGTAAAAATCCTAAATGTGGCTTCCTTCGGAAGGGAAATAAAGCCGTGGGTCCCGTGTTGTACATTTACGGCACGACAAAGAACCTCAAGCCTGAAAAGAGAGAGACCTCTGAGCAAAATTTGTCGGCAGTTTCACGCCCTGAGTTGAATGGGACGCTGATGACTTGAGATGTTAAAGAGCGTCCGCAAATAAATAAACAAAATCTAAGGAAAATAACAACAAATAAAACATTTAAAACTGAAATTAACAAAATCCTATTTACAAACCCGTTCTATACAATTGAAGAATTTACCAGATACCGTATTGACATGATTAGAAGACCTTTAAGTGCCAACTGCCTAATTGAATATTATTTAAAATATATACTACTGCGGTGGAGATACTGTGCTGCCCTGTTTTCTGTATACAGGAACCAAGACGCCAAAATTGAGATTTTTCTTTCAAGAATACAGCTGCCACTCTGCACTAATCAGTATTTTTATTGTATTATCACATCTATGATTATGTTTTATGCATGTATATAGTTCTACTATATTGACGAAGCCAAAATTTGTACAAATTCTTATAGTGAATACATTTGAATATGTATCTGCGCGGGGTCAAACTGTTTTCTAGTCATATCTGAAATAATATAATTTCATCACTTGTTATTTAAAAGAGCAGGCATCCCAAATATGGAGGGATGCTATATTACTATCGCCGCCATGTTGTACAGTAACCTAAAAGAAATACATTTTCTACTAGCTATGCAGTATTTCGAGTTACATTATTGACAATGTACTATATTTCTGAAAATGCAGGATCCTCAGTAATAAACAAACCATGATATAATATGCAATTCTTTACCTATCAACAATAACTTGAATAATCAGTGAAACAGAAAATCGCACCATGTGTGTACAATACTTGCAGCGGCACAGCTGGTGTGTAGACGGTCCCGATAAGAATTGAAATAGCATTCGCTAGATGTCAGCATAATACAAAGCCAAAAACAGTGGTGCCATATTTCCACCTTCTCCTCCGCGTTGTGAATCAGGGTAAGAGTTATAACTTTCTGGTCTAATTCCAGTATTTTTTGTCTTTGTTGCAGGTAAGCTGCAGAAACAGTACATTTTGTAATTAAATTATATTCTGGAGGGAATACACAACACCGGAGCACCGAGAAATAAAATGATCAAAGGGCTTTGGTGGAAAGGGGAAGAGATGCCTAGGAGTAAGTAGTTTATGTTATTTAGTATACTGTTTTGTGTCCTTAACTTGTTCCCTGAATAAAAGTCACTACAACTCAGTTAAACATGAGATTTAAGGATACTTCTCTCATCTTAGTTAAATGTTGTTTTGTTGTTGTTGCCCTGCAAGGGTTTCCATGTCTAATTGTACATTTCGTTTCCCTTTAGATTATTGCCTTTGTGCTTGCTTGTGAATGGAAAATGTGTAATTGGTTTCTAGAATTGGTTTATGAAAGAGGATCAAGAAATTGTAATACTGTTCTTAAATTGTACACACTTTCTGGTTTGTTCTATAAGTAAAAGATTGCTAATATATAGCTCAGTTACAATGGAGCCACCTTTGAAGGCCACAGTGATGAAAGTTATCTTGCCATTGCCATTATTTGGTTCGAGACGGACCAATTACATAGTAAAAGGAACCTAATAATTGTTTGAAACATTATACTTAAATTTAATTAGTATTTGTAGAATGCATAGCGACTAAATTTGTATAACTATGACAGAAATTGAAAGAATAGATTTCATAAATGAGAACCGAAATAGTTTTACTGCAATAGAAGCAAATGCATGAATGTTTAGAGAGCTAATCAGATACAATAGGAAATGGAAAGAAGTGCAGATAGTAGCAAAAAGCTGAAGCGGTACAAAAATCTTAAAATGGTACTGTAGTTTTAGGAATATGTGAGAAAAAATTTAGAAACTACATAAAGATTGTGTGAGCACTCTGTTATCCAAAGGATATTCCGTAAGATAAATCCCAAGACATTGCTGGCAAATCCTTTTCTGAATTATAATCGGGAATAAAAGTTAAAAGTAATAAAAATGCTCTACATAAAGGAGAAAAAAAAATAGGTTGGCCTATACATAAATTATTATAGGTTTCATTTGCAAACACAGATTTATTGCTCAAGTATTGCGTAACATATTGCTTATTAACGAAGAATTGTCTCAAAGTGTCCTATTTTTTTTTTTTAATACAAAGATGACATCTGTCCAGTACTGTATATTTTGGTACTCCCAAGAACGAAAATTTAATCAAACAATTCGTCAAAAGTTTCATTCAAAAACTTCCTCAGCGAGGTGCCATATCTCTTGCTGCATTTTCTCCCTAACTAGTTCCAAGTGTTCAAAGGTGGTGTTTAAATGTTCTCATAAATTTTTTACTGAATAATATATATTTCGATATTTCTCAGAATGAAAACTTCAACAGAGCCAATGGTACAATGTCTGTCCAACCATTCATACAAAATGTATTAAAATGTCCTCACAATCCATAGTGAGGTGATGCTGTCCCTCCTATCTTGCTGTATTTTTCCCCCCTAATTGACTTCAAGTGTTCAGAGAAAAATTTCTTTCCAGTATTGGTATCACTTTATAAAACATTTCGAAATAATTTTCAGTTAATAATCTGGTCAAAATAATCGCTTTCGACAAATTCACCAGAAAATATTATTTCGCAAACAATTATGCCATGTGTGGATTCACTAAATTCCAATTAAATCAATTTTGCCTGCTTATTCTCCTATTTACCTTACAAGTTGATTAACAAGAATGGATTTGAAAAGACTAACATTATCTTCATGTCGTATTTATTATGTACCATCACAAAATTTAGGTCTATTAGAATAATCTTTTTTTAGAGCCTGAAGTAAAATACGCTTGTTCTAGATCGACCATCCACATGCTTTTGATGTCGGTTTCGTAGGTTACTAAAACGTAAAGAGTTTCTTCTAGAATTTGCTATCAACCCATTCTCTTCAAAAGGTCTGCTCAACTTGTGAATACGTTGTCGGAATGGGGAGATACGGTGTCTGAAATGCGATTCACAAATAAAAACACCACTGTAATTGTGGTAATGTTTTTATTAGTTCTGAAGTACAAAACCATGCTCTACTGCGGATATATTGTACTGGTTCACTAAAGTACTTTTACTAGCTACCTTCACGCAATTCACTATCATCCAATAGCTGCAACTTTAATCTAGAACAATGCAAGTCATAGGTAAACAACTTCTAGCATAAACTGATTGAAGGACCACTATAATTATAATATATATAAACAATTATTCTGAGAAATATGTCGTTCTTCAGTGTGCTCTCGAAAAGTCATGAGAAGTACACTATATGCATTAGTGCGAATTACACTTTGCCTAAGAATGTAAATACGCGATTATTTAATAAGTAACAAAAGCACTAACTCCTAGCGCAGTAAGGAAAAGGAAGAAGATTAAGAGAATAGAGCGAAATAGATTTCTGTATATACACGCAGGAAGTGCCAAAATGATTTTACATAGCTTTGTTTACATTTTGCAGTGGCTTGCAAGCATTTTTTTTCCATCACCAGCCTTCTTATAACCAATTATCGTTTGTTTATTCTTTTACCCTCAATAAAATGACAGAACAATCTATGCATAAACAGAAAATAAGGAAGATTTACTTGAAACAACCGTACGACGTCGATGTATTTCGTTACGTATATAACTTGCTTAAACATAAGTTTGGGTCAAGACCTTACGACATATTTCGGGGAAGTAGATGTTTTAATTCTAACGGAAACTTATTTTTGTAACTGAGGATTTATTACTCTGTATCGAATAGCTGTTGACATGTTCGGTTTAGATGTTGTGGTAACCACGTTGCCTCAGGACGACGACTGAAGTCAGCTGTTGGATTCGGGTTGGTGGCTCACCACCTGATTATGAACTAATTGCCTAATGGCAAGGAATGACGAATATTCTTAAAATACATTTGCAACTGCATTTATAACTTTCGAAATGGCTTATTTGGGTTGAGTAGGTTACTGTTTCAACACTGATTGTCAAACATAGCAGCGTTCAGTTTGAAACGCACGGGTGAATGTCTTATGCACATGCATTCTTATGCAGAATCAGCAGTTCCCTTTGTTTCCTCATAAGGACTTCATTTTGTGTGTGTGTGTGCACGCTTTCGGAAGCATTGTCATCCCAACCTGACGACAAACCACCATAAACTGATATAAATGCAATATTTAAGCATTTTTCATCATTGAATGTTATTAAATACAGGGTGCTTTACTAATATTCTATGATTATTATTGTGAATACTTAACTAATGAAAACAAGGAAATTGTTTTCATAATAAACCCCTAGGCATATACGAGAATCCAATTTATATACTTTCACGTGAATCGTGTTATTGTTACAAATGCTGCTTAGTTTATATCCGGTTCCGGAATGAAGTTCGCACTTCTCGTAACCCCAGCTGCGCGGTGTCAAAGAATCGTGAACATGAACTTCGGTCCACTTGATCCTTCACAGCGGTGGGATTTCAACCTCTGTGATAACACAATGGATTATTCAGAAAACAAAAACGCTACACTTTTTTAATGGTTCCAAGGGTGTAAACATCCTGTACATGAATAATTTCTGTGACTTTGCTTTAGAATGTAACAGTATAAATCACAACGCTCTAAGCAGATAGTTCTTGAGTCCTTTGTGATGAAAATAGCGCAGTATATTTCAGTATATAAAGTTAAAGTGCGATATTAACTGATACAGTGTAATGCCTCAGAAATAAATTCAAAATTAAAATCATCTTGTAGCGACGATGCAAGAGGACAGTTGTTTAATATGCAGTATTCAAGCTCTCGTGAGTAACGCTGAGGAGAGCTTATTCTTCACTGAAGTTAATGAGGTAATTAAATGTCACTTGTGCTTTCGTACGCATTTTTGCGTTTAAACATTGCAGATGATTCCTGAGCACTGCACAGAAAAAATATTAATGGTAGCTACAGAATTCTCTCTCCGAAACTACGATATTATACCACTAATAGGCGCCTGCCTTGCAAAGAAATAATTCCTGTTTAAAGGGAAAGTATTACATAAAGAAACAAACATTATATCGTTTATAACAATAATTACCTTGATGTCAAAATAATAATGCATACAATTAGTGTGATCGCTGTAAAATCTAACACACTTGTTAGCCGAGTTTGATGTCGTTGTTTCAACTTGCAGCTCGACTGTAAGGATATTAAAAATCTATGAAGATCGACCAGTTCGAGTACTGATAGTCAATTGTTTTTTCATGCTTTTTGCAAAACGCTTCTTAACTTTTTACTTTAGTTTAGTGTGTAAATATGTGTGCTGTTTGCATTACAATTCATTAAAGAGGCCAAACGCGTACTTTTAAATGTAATATTGTAATCACATTTGTACCTTCCACGTCAGGATAATGACTTTAAAAGTCGTTCAAATGAAACAATCTCATTTATATAAAAACACGAACTTTTTTAGCAAGTTGACTATGTGTTTATACGGAGGGTTGTTTGCAATCTATGATAACAAATTTAAACAACTTTAACATGAAAAAACATGTGTCCACCAGCTGTGGTTTTCTAAGTGATGACATCGAAAGTGAGATATCGCTTCACTCTAGTGTGAAACAATGATCTCCATTTTATTCCAATCCTCCTGGCAGACTTCCCAGAGACCGTCCGCAGCGCGGCCTTTTGCTTCCAAGAGTTCCTTTCAATAACCGGAGTGCATAGAAATCCATTGGTGATGCACAAGGGATGTCGCTGTAAGGAGTGGTTGATTAAAGTCTTCTATTACATAAGCATGGATACGCTGCGTCTCTAACTCCCATACGACTAAGTGTTAAATCTCTCTCGTTTTACTCGATTGTCTTACAGTTAATTTCTAATATATTTGTGTTATACTGTTGAATGATACCTTCTGCGTCTGCTCATGTTCTTCTTTTTGCATTAGAAGACCCAGGTCAGGCAGAAAATGCATACTTTTGAGACTACGTCAGTTATAGTTACGGCACTTTCGCGTAGTACCGCATCCGAACTCAGCGGCCAATGACGGGGTCATTTACCGGCAGAGGAAAAGGCTGTCATCGGTTAACAGAAATCGCAATATTAAACATGCCTGATTAATTACATCTTTTTTTTAATGATGTTTTACGCCCGTTTTACTACTAAGCCACCACAAGCGTTGAACATTGGTATACATGAAACGAAATGATATTTTAGAAAAGTATTTTTAAGGAAGGAAACGTTTCAGGCCTAAGTTTAGAGTACCTCCCCGGCATTTGCCATTTATGGGGACTGAGGAAAGCCTGGAAGAAACCTCAGTGAGGAAGAACGACCCTGGCGGGATTCGAACCCTAGACCTCGCGCCTTAACGACCTCGGTCACCGGTGGCGGATACATCATTTTAACACATGAAACTTAAAATAAGAATTTATCTTATTTTGCTTTTCACTATTTCAATGAATTTTGTAATGCATTTATTATGCATTAATGCATTCAATTTAAATGTTAAGGAGAAGTAATTAGGATTACATTTTACTTTTCAACCCCAGCCAACCCCACTTTAAATTTTAATTGCATCACAAACTTATGGTATATAATTTTAAAGAAAATTATGACATTTAATATAATAGTTGTATTAGGCAATACATTATTACCCTATAAATAAATATGTAAGTGGATTAGTCAGGAGTAAATAGGCTGTATTGCTCTAATTTTGTTTTATTCAGTGCAAATTCAAAGATGATGGCAATAACCCAAGCTACCAAACAGCAATATAGAAAAGCTGTGAAAATATTTTAACTATCTTAGGTAGGGATGTCATTTGCAGTTTCAAAGTGGAGTGGCATGACATTTAATACGCAATTTTAAGCTTCCCTCTTGGAATCTGAACTGGTATTTTTTTAAATTAAATTACATTAAACTGGTAGTTAATAAAACTGACAAATGAACGCCCGGTGTATTAGCCTGAACTGACAAATGAACGCCCGGTGTATTAGCCTGTGTAAAAATATATTGTGTTATAATACTAATTTAATTAGCAAGTTTAAAGAACAAATAACACATCTAAGCCTAAACGCAATAACAATAGTTTGCTGTTTCTCCTGTTGTTAGAATTGACTGTGGCTAATTTTACAATGGAAAGGAAAACATTTAATTCCAGTGAATCAGCCAATAATGCCGAATGCCCATGATTTATCATAGCAGTGGAATATTGCTATTAATGTTTATGCATGACTGGCGTTTTGATTCTGCCCCTTGGGATATTACAGAAATAATCAGCACACATAATATGAATTGAATGCAGCCCGCAGAGTATGAAATTGTCTTCACGTGTGAGTGGGAAAATATTTCTATTGGAGCTACAATTTGTTTTCATCAAAGTGCTTTGTTGCTTTTGAAACATAAGCTAAAACTTCAAAGTAATGAAAACGTTGCTACCGATATGTTTTGGGGAAGTGACTGAATGCTGGGTTCTCTGATAAAGATAGGAAGACGAAAAGTCCTGAGCACATTTTGCGTGCTGATCCGGTGTACCAAGAGTCCCCGTTTCCGCTCTTCATTGCTGGTTATTTTTGGCGAGTCGAGTTTTTCCTCCGGATCGATTCTTCATCTGCCCGTTCATTTTCTCTTTAGTGCTCTATCTGGGAGGCAGACGATGTTCAGCCACGGCAGATAAACTAGAGAAGCTATTGACGTAAAGACTAGTAATGGGCCTAAAGGAAGAAAGGATGTGTCCAACCAGTAACAAATCGGAGTGTGCGGATGAATGGTTGGGTGGGCAAGAGGAAGGAACGCAAGACTGACAACCGTAGAGAAGCGAAGAACGTGTAGAGTTAGGGAAGAATATTTTGCTTTGCGAATTCCTTTCCTTCGTTATTTGAAACGTTTGCTTAGTTCACAATGCGAGAAACAAGTTAGGCGCACATATCTCCAGGCTGTGTGTAATTGCCAGTACACTGTGGACACAATTGTGGACACTGGTGAAAGATTCCTCAGAAACTGCGTCATTGAGAGCAAATTGAAAGAGAGAGAGGGAAAAATTAAACGGCGGTTTTTTGGCACACAAAAGAATGAACTGCCGAAGGAAGGAAACCTTTCGGAATGTGTACTCAACATGTATTCCCCTGTCTGCTCACTTTGGATACACTTATTTGTCCGTCAGTCTTCGCTTTGAAAGTAGAGCACGGTGGGTCATAACAATTCAAACTAAAGTATCTCTCCACTACTACACCGACAGGCTTGTTATATAGCAGAGCGTCGAGTTTAGACTTTGTTTTTCTAGCCCTTTTGCACAGTACCGCCAAGCAATACTCCATGCACTGTTATACTTTTTCTTCTTGGTATCCAAAAGCAGAACTGTAGTTATAGTATAGAAGATAGAAATTGATGACTGTCATTTATTTTTTTTTTTTTTTTGAGTAGTGTTTAACGCCCGTTTTCACTACTGAGGCACCACAGGCGATGGACACTGATGATACATGAGATGAAATGATAATTTGGGAAAGGATATTTTTTTTTTAAGGAAGGAAGCAGGCCTAAGTTTAGGTACCTCCCCGGCATTTGCCAGTTATGAAGACTGAGGAAAACCTGGAAAAAACCCCAGTCAGGGAGGACGGTCCTGGCGGGATTCGAACCGCAGACCTCCCGCTCACGAGTCCGTGCCTTAACGACCTCGGCCACCCGTGGCGGTACTGTCATTTAGATTAGAATGAACTAAGATTACAGATTGTACTTAGAGGACAGCAAAAAGTATCCGTTCAGATTCTCCATACCAGAAATAAAAAAAATAAATAAAAAAAAACTCTGTTTAGGCGTATGTGATTCTAAACATTAATATTAGAAACACGATTTTTGTACAAAGTCCAAGTGAATGTTTCTACTATTTTAATAACTATCATAAATCTGCTTTTTTATTTAAGACTTTGTTAACAAACCCAGTGAAATCTGCAATGTGTGACATTTTAGGATTGCGTTTGATTTGATTCACAGTTATTCATTATCAACAATCTTTAAGCACGAAATTAATATTTAAAGTTTTTGCTGATAAATTGCTGGAGAATTTTTTTTTTTAAAAACTAGAAAAAATATATGACCTATAATATCACAGAACAGAATAAAAAATGCGATAGAGTGGAAGAGAACAGTGTTTGCTCTTATTAAAGGAACAGTAGATTATAATTAACATTGTCTCAGATAACGATTTCGATTCACTATAAAGGACTCTCTATTTTATAAAATAAAATAATATTAATAGTGTTGTTATTAATTTAATTCTTCCTGATAAACAGTTTTGCATTAAATTGCTTTTTAACAGATATATAAATTATATAACATGTTTTACTTAATTTGCCTTTTATACAACAATAATATTTCTAATAATTGTAATTTTAGGTTTACATATCGTTCAACAGAGCCGCTGTTTTCCACTCAATATTGATAATATATACATTTTAATGTTAAATTTGAGTTAATTTGACAAGCAAAATGAACTCGTCATCAAATACCTGGTAAATGTTCACTTTGATATTATACGTTTTTATATGTTTATATGTTTTGCATAGAGACCTGGTTTTACTCTCTTCTTCTTTATATTTAGCACTTTAGATGCTTTTCTGCATACGTGTTGCTGTATATTAAATGTAGAAGGAAAAGTGGAGCAGCCGGAACGCCTTTTAGAAACAAAAAAATACACTACGAAATTTATATAGAGCTTTGTAGTGCCCTTCATCTTAATTTATTGGAAGTTAACTCAGTAATGTCATGCTGTACCATAATTACATAGGTCGCTGCAGAAAGCTCGTTTATTGAAGCAAGCACTTGATTATTATCTCTCGGTGTGTTTAACAGGATAAAAGGATATATATAGCAGCAACTGCAGAAACAGAAAAAGGATAAAACACTTAGAAGTCACAGATTTGTTTCACTATATTTCGAACTACTTGAAATCTTCTAAGGCAAGAAGAAGCTTGTCTGTGGCATTCTGAGTGTTTTATTCTTTTGCTGCTTCTCTAGTTATTGTTATTTTAGTTACATTGTTCATGATGTTACATTATTTTTTCATTTATGTATATGCCTTTGAAGAAGAACACAGGCTATTCGAAACTGAACGAAACATTGTGTGCCAAGTTAAGTGCTTTATCCATTTTTGCTTCTCTAGTGTTTATTTTAGTTATATATAATTTATAATGCATTATAATGCTCGTTATATAGTGCTAATGACTCGCAGTGGCATATCATATTTCCATAACATTATTAGGGCTAATAGAAATTCATAAGAAAACGTTTATTTACTACTGCTATATCATTTAAATCAGTTATTGTTAAAATGAATAAAGTTCACCTAATTTCTTCCGTTATAATCAGACTAAATATTACTTTCTTCACCAGTGTTTGAATTATTGTAAATTCCCAAAGAGCAGAGATCGTTTTTAGTTTCGCGTTTATTAATGTTCACACTGTTTCACTATAATTTTTCATTTAATCAATTTACCATTAGATATCCCGCTTTCAGTACAAAAACAAAAGAGGTCGGGAGAGAACGTTGCGTTATAAATAATTTTCTGTAAAAATAAACCCGAACAAGAAAATGTTATTCTGCATTCGTTGATATAGCGTGGAATAAATTTCTATGTTTTTACTTAGTTAATCCATCCTTTAGTTTCTGGCATTGAGAGACAGAGCTGTATTAAACATAAATAAAATAGTGGGGTACATTCTTGCATTTTTAAATCGTTATTCCTAAAATTAACTTCCTCCAACTGAATGATCTCTGTCATGCCCCTAGCTATTTACAAATATTCTTTAGGGGGTTCTGTTGTATATTTTTATAGTGTGAACACTGATGATACTTGAAGTAACATGATAAAACTAGGAAAAGAATTTTGGGAAGTTTTCCAAGTCTTAAGTTTTGGGTATTTCTCCCACATTTGCCAGTTATGAGGATTAAAGAAAACCCGGGAAAACCCTCGGTCAAGAATGACGGTTAACGAATACGTACCTTATCGACCTCATCCATCCTGTCGGTATATAAAATCCCGTTTGCGTTTGCACATACACAATCCGCACGCGGTTCAAACAAGTTTTGTAGTAGAAATGCCAATCTCCTCTGCGCGCAAGTTTAGATAAACCTGATCAAAAGAATAGGCAAAGCGCTAACCCGACTTCGAGAGAGGTTTCTGTTTAAGATCTTCCCAGAAATAAAAGTCGCACATATTGAGATTAGAGAATGAACTGGCCAAAGTCTACTGCTGAGCAGGTCGCATGTCTTCAAATTTCTTTTCTGTAAAGAATGGCGTTACTGAAAGCTATTTCCTTCAACGCAGAGCTTGTTTCTTGTCATTTTTAATCTAATTGCGAACATAAGGCATTGATGATAGTATGAACCCGGACCACACAATCACTCAAGCAGACTAGTCGAGTGCCTAACAATACACTCTTCTCAGAGGCTGGTGTAGCCATGATTATAACTAATACTCTATTGGAGCTAGCGAAAGCGGCGTTTGTAAATAATGCACTTGTATATTCCGTTGAAAAAATGAATGAATGAATGAATTAATGAATGAATGGTGTTTAACGCCCGTTTGTGTTACAGAGGCACCACAGGCGATGACACTGATGATACATGAAGGATATATATATGTATATATATATATATATATATATATTGGGAAGGTATTTTTTTTTTTTAAGGAAGGAAAGGTTCCAGGCCTAAGTTTTAGGGTAACTCCCCGGCATTTGCCATTTATGAGGACTGGGTAAAACTTCAATCAGGGAGGACGGTCCTGACGGGATTCGAACCCCAGACCTCGCGCTCACCAGTCCGCGCCTTAACGACCTCGGCCACCCGTAGCGGTCATATTCCGTTGCCATGCTACTTATAGATAGCACGCGCCATATACCTTCCTTAAAGGGAAAGAGAGTAATGGGATTGGGGGATAGTCCACGAATTCACCGTTAACGGGCTCTTCGCTCTGCTCCTAAACATCGGTAAACTCTTGGCTAGTCCTCACTGTATTTTATCTTTTCGCGTTTTTTGTTCAATTTTTTTTGTAATAAATGCAGCCCCTTCATTAAATCAAGCCAAGGGGAAAACTTTTTTCTGATTGAAGTAGATTTACATGTTATGCTCAGTACGGTAAATAATAATAGAAATGCGACCCGGTTAGCCTGGACCTCTAGAATTGAGTACTCCAGGAGGAATTGATCTTCGTCTTGTCTCTCCATAAACGTCTATGAAACGTTAACTTTTAACATAGCCGTAAGCCACCGCCTGTCTGTACGAAACGTCAGCATTAAGACGCGGCAGCACCAGAAAGCCAGCTACGATTTTAACTATATAGTCTACTAACTTTATCCTAATGACTCTACCAAACACAACATTTCTCTCACTGCATCTAAAATCACGAAGAGCACACTTTGAAGAAAGTTTGGCGCTACGTTTACGATAAGTCCCTAAAAGATACCGGGGGTAAAATAAATGAAAGGTCAATACTATCAGTATCTCCTGCAGTTTTATAATGTATTTGTTTCCATAAATAAATACAGAAACTACATAAATTCATGATGGATAAACCTGCCAATCCACTAGATTAAAATGCCGTTAGCTGGTTGCATAGCGTTATAATTACCAACAAGCCGGTCGATTTTTGTAACTGACGCGCTGTATAACTATGAGGTTTCCAGGGGAAAATTGTTTGACTCTGTGTAGAGAATTTAATAAATGGAGCTGTAATAAGTAAATATAAATTTTAAGTATATATGTGCACGAAAACGTGTTAACTGTCATCCCATTTCCGCAATTGATTATTTATTTTACATAGGTTGGACAACACTTACTACTTGAACGTTTACTGTTACATTGACATTTGTCAGTTGCGCGCTGTTCGTCCCCCTCATCTGTGCTTGTTGAAATAAATATCGTAGCGCGATGAATTCCATGTTTGCATGTCTCTCTTGTCTCGTATTCTGTTTGATTTTGCCATCAGAGTCAATCGATGCATAAAGTAGAAACCAGCGGCTCCAAGCAATGACGTTCGACATTTGTGGAGCAAAAATATGGAAAGTTAAACTGCAAATTATTGGTTGTAGTCAGTGAAGTTGATACAGTAAATGGAGAGAAAATGCTAATATTTTAGTTAAGATGGAAAATAAATAACTAACGGACTTGTCATTAATTAGAAGATGATTTATTGTGTTTAACTTTCCCTCTTCCTATTTTTTTAGCGAGAGATAACAAATTTAATTCCTAACATTCTTACATTTTATCACATTGTGGTACAGAATAGCAATATAACCATACAATTCTGTCCCGCTTGTCTAGTGATAGCCGTACTTGTCTCTTAGAGGGTTAAAATCCAATCAGGACGTAAAAATCCTAAGTACGGCATCCTTCCGAAAAGGAAGTAAAGTCGTTTCTAGATGTACGGTACATAATAGAACCTCAAACCTGAAAGAAGCAAAAATTATCAGCCGTTTCACGCCCCGAATTAAATGGCAAGTTTTCCCTGATACGCAAAAGCTTATTGTGACCTCACGTTTAAGCATGAATGGACCCTATGGTGCCACAAGTCTCATTTGTCACTTCAAACATAAGTCTAATAATTTTAAATCAATATAATCAATAGGAATCGAAATTATTACGTCAGGTAACGGACATTCAAACTACATGTCAACACGAACAAACCACGAACACAAGCTCTGAGTTACCGCTCAGCAGGTAAACAAGAGCTGCTGAGTAACAGGCTTAATGGGAGTTAGTGGTTTGTAGTTTGTGATTTATTGTACCCCTCACATCTGTCTACAGTCAGTACCAACATAACTTCATTCTGGTTTTAGTGCTTAGAATGTCCGATGTCTAGTGAGCACTTTGAAAATCAGACATGAGATGGGGAACTTCTGACGTTGTTTAAAGAGTATTGACTAAAACCGACAGATGCCATAATATTCTCTGGCTTGAAGGACAGAGAGAACAAAGTGGAGAGTAAGGTGGGATCGAGGAAACGGAAAAACCCTGAGAAAAAATAAAACCTTTTATTATTCACCGCAGCACCGAAATTGGAACTAGCCCTAAAGTATTTGACGTGCGCTGTATATAATGTGCCAGTAGGTGAAGTGAGCTCATACTATTTAAAATACATTAATGAAGGAAATTTAGTTACTGAAAGCATACTATATTTAAAACTGATAATGAGCACTAAACTTTGTTAAGCAGATGTTGAAAAGGATGCCCCTTAGCAGCAATACGTTGCCGGCAATTCCTGTATTTCATCTAATGTTTCTTTCTTAAGAATACGGCAGTTTGAACATTTTCTTGTCACTGAGAGATCCTGTCTCTCGTAATTTTTAACAGGGTGAACAGTTTCTCTGTTTGGAACATGATTGCCAAAATGTTTTCTTGCCAATCCTCTGCAAGAATCAGTTTACACTTCTTCTAGACTGTATTTGTGTATTGGCATAACTAATGAAAAACAATTAGTACGCACTTTACACACAATGAAAGCTCCCAGTAAAATATGAACGCACAAAATCTACCTCAAACTTACAAACTGCTACTTGCACATGCAGTATACGGCCTTGGCGGCTAGCTTCCGTCATTATGCAACCGCGTAAATCAAATGACCTCACAGTATTATAAAGTATAAGTTATAATACAATTAGTACATCATTTAGCTAAGGTTATTATAGAAGCGTTTTTCTTACAGAAGAAGTTTTATTACAAATGTGTGCATAAGTTTCGTAGATGTTTTCTGCAATTTACAATCCATCATAAAAAGTGGCGAGAAACAGTTTTCGCTATTAAAAGAAATACGAAAATAATAAAATGCTTTCTGTTAAAAAAAAAAAAAAAAAAACTTAGAGGACAGACGTGAGTTAAAATGATTCAGAATTCAATTGAGAATTTTTTATTGTTAGAGAATCAGTAGGGGGACTGTGGTCCTCTCAGTACTTGCAATGTTTTATTTTTGGAGGAATATAAAGAAGAAATTAACAGCAGAAAAGAGTTCAGCGAAACACCGAAAGCATTTAGTGTAAAATTAAAATTATTTTCAATATTAATTAAATATTAAATTTAACGCTTAAATTATTATTATTTTTATTATTTTTATAATTATTATTATTATTTAAGTATGAATTCAGGAGTATTTAAGCCATATTTATTTAAAGGTTTCGGTGAAAATATGCTCAGCAGTTTCCTTGAACATTCCTTTCTCTTGTTCTTCTCTTCATTGGTTAGGGAAAGTGGAATCCATTTTGCACACATTTTACGCAACTTTAAATGTTCATATAGTATACTCTTAATGTTGTTATTGTTGACATCCATGCATTGCGGTATATAATTTTAAACGGTCGTTTCTAGTTTTATTTATTTTTGTGGCGCTGAGCTTAGGCTCCAATAATTTCTTTATTCCTCAGAGTTTTCATACAACGCTGAATTAAAGTTTGCTGACTTGCTTTCCAGTGGTTTGAGGATGGACTCTTTGCGAGTTGTTCCTTTATTTAGTATCTCAAACACATTTAATTAAGTGTTAGAGCAAATTGTGTGTAATTTAAGTTCGGTTAAGATAATTGCTAGTTCAAGTCTCTCACCGAAATATTTTCACCCGCACCTCTTCAAATATTATGCACATCTGCGAGGGAATAGGCCACTCTCAGGTAGAATAAAGAAATTATGATACGACGTAATATTACTGGGTTTATTTTCCTTTAGTTATTCCAAAGTACTAGGAATAAGGTCTAAAATCCGACCTTCAAAAGCAGCATATCTCCGTTCATTGTTTCAACTTTTATAAGTTTGTTAAAGCTTAGCACAGAGCTAAGTGGAGAGTTTTGCCCATCCCAATCCTCGGACATTGCACCGTGTGAGTTTAGTCTTTAGAGAAGATTAAAGTTTGTAGACATAATCCCCATACTTTAGACGAGCTGAAAACAAACACTCCCTGGAAAGTCCATCTGGAAGAGAAATTACGACTAGTGAGGTGGAAGATGGGCACTTTCCACGCCTTCTTTATGGTTAGGGGGGAGTTGTCTGGTTTAAAATAACGATAATGAGTTTGCCATTCAGTCGCTTTTAATGTTAAGTCAATGGCGACAAACCTGGCTAAAGCGCTTATGAACCGTATAGTAACTGTAATGCATAATGCACGAGAATGTAGTGTGAATTTATGATGACAATGTCACTAAACGTCCATATACCGCTTAACTCACGGAATGAAATGAAATTAAGTTTTGTTTTCTGATACTTCATACGTTTAAGATATAACATTATTAGCTTTTCATCTATCGTAATATTAATACCGCATATAGAGCTTCATTGAAACAGGTGGTTTGATTATTTGAAGCGCTATAGAGCTAAAACTCATAGAGGTTGGCTCCAAGGGGCGGAGGGGCCTGGGCGTCCCAAAGTTTTCGCAGAAGGGCTAAGCTTTCCAATATTTCCAAAGGGGGTAACTTTTTTTTTTTTTTGAATGATTTATTTACGGACGATCTTTAACATCTCAGGTCATCAGCGTCCCATTCAACTCAGGGCATGAAACGGCCGAAAAATTTTGCTCAGAGGCCTCTCTTTCAGACTTGAGGTTCTTTTTCGTGCCGTAAATGTACGACACGGGACTCAGGGCTTTATTTCCCTTCCTAAGGAAGCCATACTAAGGATTTTTACACTTGAAAAAATCCATCGATCCTGGCCGGGATCAAACCAGCGATCTTGGGTTTAGAAGGCGAGTATGGTTATTACTACACCACCAGTGCCGAATATATATATAAAGGAAGGAAGGATTTTTTTTTTTTTTTATTTATTTATGGATGCTCTTTAACATCTCAGGTCATCAGCGTCCCATTCAACTCAGGGCGTGAAACGACCGACAAATTTTGCTCAGATGCCTCTCTTTCAGGCTTGAGGTTCTTTTTCGTGCCGTAAATGTACGACACGGGACCCACGGCTTTACTTCCCTTCCGAAGGAAGCCATACTTAGAATTTTTACGCCTGAAAAAATCCATCGGTCCTGGCCGGGTTGGAACCCGCGATCAAAGGGGGGTAACAATGTTAATATATATTTAAATAATAGTTTGGGCAAGTTCATATTAAAATATGATATTGAAAATATTGACATTGAATAACTACTGGCGATAGTAATTTCATTTATCTCAGTTTCTATACTCACCGCCCCCCCCCCCTTACCAACGATCAATCTCTTCACTTGCATCATGCTAAAGGTGCAGTAGATTCTATAGCTGCCCCTCGCATCTTTGCTGCTCCTAAACATATGTACCGTCGATTTTTTAAAATTATTTATGTTTCAGCTCAACGTCGTCGACGTCTATCTACACTTGAAAGTGTTAGGCGAAATTGAACCTGACAATTACACATCGCAACATGATGATGGATATTTTGAAAAAGAGGTGAACAAGAACGCCCTAGAGAACCTTTGCTCAGTTGTCCAGTTTCTGAAAAGTAAAAACTGTGCGTCCGAAATTCTTCCGGAGTTAACAAAATTGTATACAACTGGTTTTAACTGTTTCGATGTCAGCTGATACAGCTGAAAGATAATTCTCGAGGCTTAGAAAACTGAAAAACTACTGAAAATCATCAGTGGTACAGAGCCGTCATAATACAATCGACATTTTTAAGTACCACCGAACCATCTTTGGATTTCGATAGTAAAGGAGTGACTTGCCGTGTCAGATGTTCACCTACGTACGTTAAAATCGGCAGTTATTGATTTTTTTTTTGTTTGTTAAAATATACCTATATTCAGTTTATAGATCTAATATCTAATGCTTGAATTATTGAGAAAATACTTATAAATGCCATTAATAAAACATGAATATTTTTATTTACATTGGAGTGAACATTTGCAAATATGTATTTGTTGATTATGCTGATGTGTATATTAACAAATCTCACAGAGGGAGGTTGGGCTCCCCCAGTTATTACAAAATTCGGTACATTTGCGTGGTCTAAAAGGGGGGTTAAGAGTGTGTAGTTTTGTGAATGACAATAGAAATATAATCGTTAATTATTTTATGTTCTGTGTTGAAATTCGTACGAATTCCCTTTAAAATACTATCCAGTACAGAGTGTGGTACATACGGTCCTAGAATGTAAGTTGCTGGTCTAATTTCACTAATGACATTCAATGCAATTCTTGAAATATGCAAAGAGCAAAAGGTTTTTCTTTTGCCTGTATTAACAGAAAATACAAATAAAATATGTATGAATGAAATTGACATGTGGAAATCATTAGCAGATTAATCTGTTCATAAAATTTATGCATTGGCAGTTCTTCTAATGAAGTTAATTGAAACACGTTAATAATGCCTTAGACGGTATATGTTTACCCCCTCGCAACATTCATTAACCGTGTTGTAAACAGATTATCATTCTGGTGATGAAAAGGAAAACTTTGTTTTTATTTCTGTTATGGTTGTTAGGTCGAATTTGCTGATATTGGAAGAAAACACTAAATATATTAATAATTGCAGGAAAGTGTCAAAGTTGCAGAACAGTTTTAATAATGATGATTATAATAATAATAATTTTTCTTTTGCCTGTTGTAGTTGATTTGGTTTATTTATGGAGCTCTTTAACATCTCAGGTCATCAGCGTCCCATTCAATTCTGGGCGTGAAACGGCCGACAAATTTTACTTCGAGGTCTCTTTTTTCAGGCTTGAGGTTCTTTTTCGTGCCGTAAATGTACGACACGGAACCCACGGCTTTACTTCTTTTCCGAAGGAAGCCATACTTAGGATTTTTACGCCCGAAAAAATCCATCGATCCAGGCCGGGTTTGAATACGCGATGTTGGGTTTAGAAGGCAAGTATGGTTACCACTGCACCACCAGGGCCGACTTCTTTTGCCGGGAAGAGTTAATACCATAAGGCATTCTCTTGCAGTCAACCGGGTTAAACCAACATATACATAAGTAAATGAATAGATACATGCCTAGATAAAGGAAAGATAATAATACAAATATAAGCTGTTAAAGGGATAATAAAGACAACTTCTAAGCAACATTGGGCGGAAGAAAATACAGCGAAAGAAAAACCTTTAATACGACCATTAAGTAAAAATAATTAATTTTACATATTACGTACGTTCAGGACAAAACAAATAGATTAAGTGGATGACAGAGACACTGGCAGACTTAACACCGATACTTCTACATCGACACGGATGGCCGAGATCGTTAAGCCACGTACTCGTGTGATCTGGCGTTCGATTCCCGGCAGGATCGTTCTCCCTGAATGATGCTTTTTCAGGTTTTCCTCAGTCCTCATAAATGCCGGAAATGACCTCTAAACTTAGACCTAGGGCACACTTCCCTCCTTAAAAATAAGTATTTCTCAGTTTATAATTTTATATCATGGTATCGTCAATGTCCACCAACGTGGTGCCTAAAAATGGGCGTTAAACACTATTAAAAAAGAATTAAGTTCTCTAGTTATGTTGCTGTTTTACATTTTGAAGCCTTTTTGTGTAATTTGAATGTGCTGATTTGCATTTAGCTGTATCACAGACCGTTCCTTGGAACTTTGTATACCCTACTTGAAATCAAAAGTCTGTTTTATAAACTAAAATAAACCATTATTTCCTTAAACCAATTCCAACTATTGCAATAAATGTACTTAAAAGTACTAGCTAACTATTTTTATATAACAGGGCAGCACATCCCTTGCTAATTTCACCATTCAGTTATTAGAGAGATTAGATAATTGTTGAAAAGAAAATGTTGCTTATACTTTCTAGTAGCTACCTGAAATATAGTGAGAATAAAGTATAGAAAGTATTCCTTAAATAATCATAATTCTTTTTGTTGCATTTATGGCAGTTTTGTTGATAAAAAGCAACGACAAAAGTAGAGATAATAAAAATATAATAATGGGTTTAGTTTAGTAAATCTTAAAAAAACATTTTATCACATTAAACTTGGTGCCATGAAACAATTTGTGAAAGAACTTGAAAACGATGCAAACTGCCCTTTAAGATGCAAAAATAAAGGAAGGAATATTTTTGTGGCTCCGCAAACAGAGCTTTTCCAAATCTTAAAGACAAGCATTTTGAAAATGCAGTGACTCTTAAAGAAAAACGAGCTTGGAATGCATTTAGGGAGCTCATTGAAACGCGTCTAGGGAATAATATACATGCTGATTATGCTGAAGTTATGAGATAATGTTACAGAGAGTCCTAGTTTTGGGATGCAACAGCAATCTCAAATTACCGTTACACGTTTACACCAGTAAGACCAGACATATCTGAATTTGATAAAGGGAGTTTTGCGTCCTACCGAGAGTGTGGAACGTCATACCGAGAAATTGGTGTATTTTGGTCGAAATGTGCCCAGAGCGAAGCGAATATGAGATCAGTGGATCGAGGTAGCAAGAATAAGAGACGTGAAGAATCCTGTCAAATGATCGAACGAACATAATTTCTGAAAGTTCTGAAAACCCCTGGACAGCAGGGTGAGAGGCTCTTATCAAGATATTCGAAAACTGGAGAGATATAATAAGGGCGATGGAATACATATGAGGGTAGATCTATAAGTTTCCGGCCTAACCATTTTCTAGGTAAGATAAAGACAAAAAGTATATTTCACTTTTCAATAGTGTTGCCCTTTATTGCAATACATTCTCACATCTTAGAATTAACATTTCAAACCCCCCCCCCAAATAGTCATATGTCTTGTCTGCAAAATGGGCATAAACAGAATCCATCAGTTCTTCGTTACACTTAAATTTCCTTCCTCGAAGGTCCTTCTTGAGTTTTGAGAGGAGGAAATAGCGCTGGGAGCTACATCTGGGCTGTAGGGTGGATGGTCGATCTCCTTGAAGTCACATTTCTTCACAGCTTCCTTTGCAACAAGAGCAGTGTGTATAGGCGCGTTGTCGTGAGGAAGGCGCACACCACCACTCAGCTTTCCTCGCCTTTTCTCTTTGATGGAAGCACGTAGTCTATGCAGTAAGCCAGCATAGTACTCCCCATTTACTGTGGTGTTCCTCTCCTTGAAGTCAATGAAGAGTATTCCTTCACAGTCACAAAAGATTGTGGCCATGATCTTCTTGGTTGACTGAGTAACCTTGGCCTTTAGAGGGGGTGCTTCGCGATGTTTACGCCACTCCATTGATTCTCTTTAGACAAGGGATCATAGTAGAGGACCATAGTTTCATCTGCTGTAATAATGGTTTGCAGTTGCCACGGCAGAGTTCCAAAAATGTCTGACAACAGATGACTCGTTGCTGCTTTTGGACTGAGGAAAGAAGTCTAGGCACTCATCTTGCACATGGAGACGAAGAGCGTGCAGACCGGTTCTTGGACTCCTGAAAACTTCGCTCTTGTGGAAGGAGAAATTTTGGAAGACCCGCGGCTCAAAGTTATAGAAATAGCAACAAGGTTCGGCCTCTAAAAAGTTTGGCCCATTCTTTTACGGTAGAATATGAGGGGGATGCTTTCTCATATATACCGTTCAATCGCTGTTTTATTTCATTAGGAGTAAGTCCTTCTTTTGTGAAGAACTTAATAACAGCTCCATACTCCATTTTGAATTTGTAACAATTTTCTACACATAGCATTCTTTATGCAACTATATCTGAACAACTGAATAGAGCGAAGCGGAAGTTACAGCTGCAATTATTTACGTAATAGATAAGGTATGCCAGATAAGGGTTTGTGAAGGCGATAACCCTAATCGCCGAGGTCGGGAACTTATGGACCTCCCTCGTAAGTTCTTGCGGATGCTCCAAAGAGATGCGGACACATAAAAAACAAAATCGAAGAGAAGAACATTCCAGAACGAAAGAACAAGTTTTTATTGTAGTGTTGAGAATACTAAAATGTGAAATTAGATACTAAAATCATAGTTATAATCAATTATAGGCAATTCCTAGGCTATGCATATACATCTTTCGAAACATTTGGTTCATAATTGAAAACATTTTAGTGTGATGAAGATAAAAGTCGGTTTGAAATCAACTGTACTGACCTTTTTAGAATAATGTTTCAAACGCAAAACAACTCTCAGAATAATTCATTTTGTAGACTTTAACATTCCAAGCATGATATGAAGTAAGAATGAAATGAGGTGCTTCCTAAATAAAATATATCTGTACAACACTGGTCCCATTATCTTCTGTTACTAAGAAACAGCCTGAGTGGAGTAATTGCCTGCCCTTCAAACGAACCCAGGATACTTATTGCAAAAATTCAGAAACATGATATTAAAAATGTGTTGTGAATACGCCCAAGTTACTATGAAAGCTTCGCACGTAAATGGATACATGAAACGTCGCAATAATTAAAGTGAGATATCATCAGAATCTGTTTAGGATTTCTTTGAGTTTCCAAGGAAGAACATTTTTCAGTATTTTTAAAGAATGCGTGCTTAAGAACACTTTTTATGTTTGACTTAATTTCAAATTATATTGGAGTCAAAGATGATTTTTTCCCCCTGTTAAATGTCACCGATTGAAGCGCTGCTTTATTAATAAAAGTATTTGCTAACGGAGCAAAGTGGTTAGGGTTTTATCTCAATTCAGATTTAATACGGATTTTCTGGCTAAATTATATATTGATTCGATATTGTGTTAAATACGAATAGTTCTTTAACAGTGCAGGCCGGGAGTGCATAGAAATTTAGAGGTCATCTATAGGTACATTCAAGTGTTTGAGGAAGGTAGGGACATCAGATGTATAAATGGGTGTAATATAGTTTATTGTGGGACACTTGCCTTCATGCGATGCCAGGTAGAAAATTTATTATCGCATGAGACATATTGACGCGGTCACGAAGGTAAGATTCTATCTAGGTAACTCCATTATCGTAAATGTATCTGCTTTAGCAACGTCTACACTATCGAAAGTTCTACAAAGTCAAAATGCAGATGACACAAGCATATTGACAAATGGAAAGAGCCTTAATGATCGTGTCATTAAACTAAATCTCGTTCTGAGTTCATTGTGTATATGGTTCAAAGCAAAGAAAGTGCCTCTAAATCTAGATAAAACAAATGTTATGAAATTCATTGACAGACCTCCAGGTCCACAATTACAGATAGGATATTATAAGTGTACTTTTATAAACAAATATGTTAAATTCCTTGAATTAATAACCGATAAACGTCTGAAATACAAAGATCACGTCGATCATATACTTAACTTAACAGTGCATGCTATGCAATACATGCATTAGTAATGTTGGAGTCTAATAGATTTTAAAACTAGATTATCAAGCTTGTTTCAACTCATTAATGAGGTACGATCTAATATTTTATGGAAACTCAGTTAAAAATGAACATGTCTTATATTATAGAAAAAAGCCATACAAATAATCACTGGTGCACATAACAGACATTCATGCAGAAACCTCTTTAGGAAATTTAAATTTTCAACTCATCCATGTGAGTGTATATTATCCCTATGAGATTTTATATAAGAAATAAACAAAAAATTGTTCAAAATCAAAATATACATGACAACAATACTAGACAAAAACAAATATACATTGACTGGTTTCAACACTTTTATGCCATGAAAAAGGTGTTTATTATAGCCTAAAGCGTTAATAAACAATGGTAAATCCTTTAAACGTGCTCTTAGAAAATACCTATGTAAAAATATCTATTTTTCTGTAAAGGAATATATGAGTGACCATATTATACTGAGTTAAATCACTCCAATGATTAATATCAATGCATATGTAAACATGTTTATAGTAAAATTTGTATGATTAAATGACTTGTTTGTTTTTTGTTGACTGGTTGAGTTGTTCTAGGTGTTCTTTTTCATTTTTATTGTAATTATTTATGTAGATATAGAGAGTTTTTTTGTAAATGTAAATTGTATGCTACTGTGGTAATTGTATATGACAAGTTCTATGTTCCTAGGTCTCTGTGACTGCTTCGCGAACTCACTGAATGCTCCAGGAACTAAACTAAACTAACTCATAGCTTCACGAACGTCTTAAGTAATTTTATGCAGTTCTAGAGAGTGTCGGAAGAACAGTAATTGGTCTGTAGTGGCAGGTTGATATGGATCTGACATTTTGCAGACCAATGTGTGTTTCTAATTATAGCTGTGTGTCGATGTTATGAGGAAGCCATTAAATAAGTGGATCAGGATAGAAATTATTATACATCGTCACAGTTATATGATCAATGTTTACGCTTTAGTTTTAACTTCTCAGAGCTTTCCTTACTTTGGAATCGTTTAGGAGAGAGAAATTGAAATATTCGCGCTCCGGTGGTAAAGGGGAAGCGAGTTCATAATTTAGTTGTTGTTAATTACAAGTTCAGGAAACAGGTTGTTTATAGATTCCGCAATTGTCACCTGTTTTAATTAATTCATTTCCATAGATTAATATTTCATGATGCAATTATGTATAATGATGGAGATTGTTCAAGAATCTGAAATCTTTATTGTAAAGATAAAAACTTTCATGTAAACAAGTGACTTTCTGGTGCCATAAGCATGGTCATTTATTAAATAGCTAGGAACTTTTCTTTTCATGTCCGTAAAATAAGTCCTTGAAAAAGACTGAGGTGAATAGCTTTCACCTTGGGGAAACTGTCCCTTAAAAAGAGAAATTCTCGCTTCCTTAAAACATTACTAGCTAACATATAATGAATTAAGTAGAGCAAATGAGTTCTGGTATTTCAGAGTGTCCTTTCGAGAAACTTCTAGCGGCAACAGATGAAGCCAATCAAGAAGGAAATTTGGTGACGCGCATGCATGTTCAAAGTTTGAATTTTCATAGAAGACGCGTAGAAAGTTTATTAAAAGCATTTTTGAAGGCTTTTTACACCAGTTCGCTTCGAGAGACAAGAGCATACAGTTCACTTGGGAAGACGAGACAGGGCAGTTCAATTTAGATATTGAGAAATATAACTTGTGAAGTGGAACAGTAAAGCTCAATTTGTGTAGAAGATATCAATAGTGTAATTTTATGTATGCGATGCGAACGATTAGAAAATTTGTGGGTATAGCGCCAGGAAATATTTAAAACTCTCCCATCCCCTTGCTAATTGTATGAAAGTGTTTTCACGAAAGGAAAAAGAATAATAAAATTAACAGTGAAGTGTGAACAGTTTAGTGAAATTTTAACCCGCATTTTCCACAGTGCTTCCTTCAGTGATATTCCTCTCCCTTCATCCCCTGACAACAACCCAGAAAAGCCTTATAGTAAGTTCTGCATCCCTGAGACGATCGCGGCAGCAGGAGGGTTCAACGCAGACTTCTTTCGTGGCAATAACATACGACATCAACAGTAAACTTCAGATCCACGCCAATTTAAATAAAAAGTAATTAATCCAACACCTTTCATAAACTTCCGCATAGGTTAGGGTTCTTTTTGCCTTTAAGGATGCGAAGCACCAGGCAGTTGAAAGCATGCACTGTATAAGATAGAAATAATACAGTCCGTATCACTTTTATACAGGAAGAAGTCATGGGGGTCCTATCGTTTCCTGTGACGGTCGGAATTGAAGAGGTGACATTTGCCACCTTTTTGGCTTAAGGCTGTCGCGAGCTTTCCAAACGAGGGAAAGTGGGGAAAAGAAAGATACTGTTCTTCAAAGCGGTGAATTTCCATAGGTACTCTGATGTGTAGATGGAGGAGAGATGTCAACTGTGTGATTAACTGTTGAGTTGTGTTGAGAGGTTTGTAAGTAATGGTCACATTCCTGCGGTAGATGTGCATTGAAACAAAGGCTTATGTGAGTTACAGTCCCATGTAAAACGTTTTCCTATTTTGCTTGACCATTTAATTATTAAAAGTTAAACTAAGCGGATGTTTTGTGAGCAGAAATTTCATCTTTGATGTGGTCAACACATGCTGCTTTTTGTAATATTTTAATATTGTGTCTCAGCTTTAGTTAGAGGGACTAAAATCAATTAGCAGGCCTTGCAAAGCTCTTGGGAAGCTTCTGTAAGGAGATTGGAAGTGATGGTGAAGAAAAAGAACATATACACGTCTTATGGCGAAGTCAACGTGGAATTTGTGACAGAAGTGATATATTAAGGATGCGCCAATATACATCATATCTTTGTATATGTTGGGTCATATCGGCGCATTTTGTATAAGCGACGCGAAAACTGTTGAAGTTTCATTTTATAAGTTCAGCTTTGTAACATGTCCAAAATATATCATAAGCGTAAGGAATGTTAATTTTCCCTTCCTTCCGTTTATTGTTGCTCGAACCCCATTATTACAGTTCAAAGGGATTAATGCCCAGACGAGTTCAGTTTCGGTTAGCTAAATAGTGCGGTTATTATTATTATTATTATTATTATTATTATTATTATTATTATTATTATTATTTACAAGACCGGCTCATTTTCTCGTTTTAAGCAAAAGCTTCTTTTACAGCAAATTAATTTCTAAGAATTTTTGTTCGAGACCATTCGGCTAACTACTTTTTATGGGGTTGCCTTAAGGACCAAGTTTATCAACATTGACCACTAACAGTTGGTGACTTGAAAACCAACAGCGTCATCAAAATCAAACATTGACTGTCATTCTCCCGAAATTTCTTTACATTTAGAAATTACTGCATATTCGTACATACCATCAAACAGAAATTAAACCACTAGTTTTTTTTAATCTGGTTTACTTATAGTACGGTTGAATTTACCGTCACCCAGTGGGAAGATCAACTGTGGTGTGGGGTAGCATTAGGTGAAAATGTGGAACTGCATGTGTATGTTCGATAGAGAAGCGCGGTAGAAGGGTGGCCGATGATAAGAAATAATGATGTAGAAAATTCTACCTCTGTTTTAAATAAAATGTAAAAGCGATCAAGCATCGGGTTTTCGGTGGTAAGCGAAACTGCCGGCTTTTACTGAGGTTTTAGGCAGACGTGTTCCCCCCCCCAAAAAAAGGATTAAATTTTTGTACAGTAAAAAGAAATACTTTTTTTTCCGATGCACCGCCAGTTTAAGTATCCTGCGGAGCCATTTAAATGATGCAGACGTGTCTCTTTAACGACACTTAATAGAAATTTTGGGTCAAAAATGTATTTTTGGCTTTATGCGTAATATAAAACTATTTAATTTTCAGATAATTCTTGTGTGTTTGCAACTTTTATATGGAAATTTAAATATGGCAACCGCTGTTATATAACATGCATTCTTTACAGCTATGAATTCTTTTGTTCATATGCAAAGTACATTGCTCTATACAGCTCTATGCGGCTAATAAAAACTTATGCATGCATGAAAGCTCTGAAAGAAAAAAATTGGTTTGAACTTTGCATAAAATAATGACACTATACAAACATTTTAAAAAATTAAACCATTGCTTTAAATTTCATATTATTTCACCAGCAATGTTAAGTAACATGTTATCAAACTGATACTTTTATGGTTTATTAGTGTAGTTATAAAATAATAACAATTAAGTTAGCCAACATTTAAAAACATTACATAATTTAGAAAGAATTGCTTAATAAGTGGTAAATGTTTCATTTGCATAGATGTTATAGTTTTTCAAAAATCTAAGCTTGTATTCTGTTGAGGTTCAGCTCGAAAATTGTCAAATGTCTCTATCCTTAATAGGTCACTTCGCCGTTCTACCAGAAAACCTAAATCTCAAAGTTTTAGACTTTTCTCAGTTTGAATTTCATAAGCAATATCTTGCTAACGACTTGTTGTGCCATAGTCTGCCATTTTGTTAATACGTATATATGAAATATATAATTCAACATGAACATGTTTTATTTCACATTACATTTTCAGGCCTGCTTTTCAATCTGATTCTCATACATAGAACTTAGTAAGGAACCCTACTTCTTTGTTTTGTAGGTATATGATTCATTTTAAGATTGGAATTAGGAATAGTATGTGGTTTGAATATATAACAGAAATCATGTTGATTTGTTTACATTGGTGCTACTATAATATGTTGATGTCAGCTGCGTTTACCTGCAATACTCCTGACTTGTGATATTGCAGAAGCAAATACTGTGCGTGAGCTTTTTAAGGGACACTTGCCTGCCCTAAAATAAAGATGGAAGTTTATGAAAGCACCTTTAGAATAAGAGAAGAGCACTATAGGAAAAGAAAAAAGAATCATTGTATATCATAAAATGGAGAGAAAAATTTGCTAAAAAACAGAATATTCCATCTATTCTATAAAATGACTGCAGAAGAGAGGAAAAAGGAAGTCTAGGTATACATTGTGCAGTGCTTGGAGGTTTTCATACAGATATTACAGTTTGAATACTGTTTTCATATCAAATTAGTTTCTACTCAATGCTAAAATTTTCAGCATTAAAAATTCTCCTCAACATGTGTATGCACATCTACATTGTAATATCTTTAATATTTGATATTCCTTTTGAGAATGTTGTAAATTTAAAGAAATGTTTAGTGTCAAATATGAAGAAAGTGCTGAAAATTAAATAAAGTCTACTAATGAAAGCTTAAATTATATAACAAATTGTTTTAAAAGAATACAAACAATTGTTGATTAACTGTTTATAATTAGTAATAAATGTTTCAAAGTAAATTATGAAAAAATTAGCGACATTTATAAAATGCCCTATAAGTTGAAAAATTCCAACAAAATATGACATTTCACAATTACCTACTTTTATTTTAATAACGGTATTTAACCTACATTATATTACAGTAGAATGAGAATTGTCAACATTTTAAAACCTAGTACGTTCTCCGCTTAAAGTGATAGAGGACAACACATTTTATTGCAATTATACTACGAAACAAGGTCTAAAATTGTTAAAGTGGAGTATGTATTAATATTTCTGATAATAAACCGAATTTCTCGTTCCCAAAGACGTGATTCCAAGAACAATAAGCTCTAACGGTGTAAAATGAAAGGAAAACATTAAAACTCAGAAGAAAACGATTAATCTATTAATTTCGTTAAATTCAGACTGTGTTGGTCATGTTCAACGTAATTTCTCACTATGGCAATAATATATTTACAATAATTTCAGATGATAGTGATGAAGTTAGCTTTCAAAATGTCTCTAAAAAGAGAATAGAGAAACGTAATCTAGAATTGCCTGCGTTACGAGGTAGAAAGTGGCGAGCATTATAACGGCAAATACGAGGTTGTATCCACAATATTCGGGACTGGTGCTGCCATCTCCACAGTAGTTGCAGTAGAGTTTTGTACCGCTAGGTGGCAACACTAGCACATCTGATTAGTGAATGTTTAAAGTTTCATGCAGCTGGTAGATGTGTTGAGATTCTATAGTACTTTTCATGATGCTCTGCGTGCAGTGTGTGGCGATTTTACGATGGATCCAAGATTAGAACAGAGAGTGTGCATCAAATTCTGTGCAAATCTCGGGGAAAATGCTACGGAGACCCTAGCAATGATTCAACAAGTATTTGGGGGACAAAGCATAAGCCATATATGTGTATTTGAGTGCTTGCTCGGTTCAGGGCCGGCCGTACAGCTTTTGCTCCTCACACATGTAGGCCCGTCAGATGCGCAACGCCTGGCATTGTTGATAAAGTTCGACACCTCGTTCGTGAGGATGATGTCGAATCATTGAAGACCTTGCTCATGAAGTGAGAATCGGGACATGCCAACGAATTTTAATTCATGAATTGGGCATGCATCGTAAATTTGTACCAAGGATCCAGACTGCTGAACAGAAGACGCAGCGTGTTAAAGTTTGCACGGAGCTTCTTCAGGTCGTATCCGATGACCCAAAATTCTTGTCCAGGGACATAACCGGCAACGAGATCTGGATGTACGCTTATGACCCTGAGACAAAACAACAATCCTCCCAGTCGAAAAGCCCGAACTCACCAAGACCAAAAAGGGCGAGACAAGTGGAGAGTAAAGTCAAGGGCATGCTCCTCGTTTTCTTTGACACCAAGGGAATTGTGCACAAAAAATTCATCTCACCAAATCAAACAGTGAATTCCACGTATTACTGTGACGTTTTTCCGACGGCTCCGTGAAAATTTACGCAGACGACGGTCCGAACTTTGGCGACCAGGCAATTGGCTGTTGCATCAGGATAATGCCCCCTGTTACAATTCACCAGGAGCTTTTGGACGAAAAACAACATGACTGTTGTCCCCCACCCACCGTACTCGCGTGATCTGACACCCTGCGACTTCGCTCTATTCCCCAAATTGAAAATGAAGTTGAAAGGACGTCGGTTCGACACAATGCAGAGGATTCAAGAAGAAACGCTGTCTGTGCTAAACACCCTCAAAGAACATGACTTTCAAGATGCACTTGGAAAATTGAAGAATCGCTGGGACCGGTGTATACTGTGGAAGAGAACTACTTCGAGGGTGACGGCAGTCATTAGTCTCAAAGTAAGATGGCAGCACCAGTCCCGAATATTCTGGATACCATCTCGTAAAGTAACATGGATTGGTCATTTCTTCTCCGAGACCAATAGAATTTGTTAACTCTGAAGTATTTGTCAAATTTCTTCGGAAGTTGGACAAAAAAATTCACTCATTCTTTGGTGGACTGTATTTTCTCACTCACACTATAGTCCGCATTGGTTTCCATCTCTTTTAAAAGAGGTAACTCGCAGCAAAAGATCTGAAATGACGAGGAAGCCATCACTGCGGTGTGAAGATGGTTGAGAGGCAGTCCTGTAAAATACTAGCGTTCCACCACAAGTTCAACATTACCTGTCTCCATTTAGTGGGGAACCGTCGGAGAAAGTAAACCCACAACGCTATCAATGTTTGGGAGGCTAATCTCAAGAGGCTCACAACTTTCTAGCGTGCCCCTAAATGGATTGTTTTATCTAACCAAAGGAAGCGGTAGACATCTCCTAAGCGAACAACATCAACATACATATTTAAACGGATGCGAGTCTATGGCGACTGCGAGCTACCAGCTGAAACAGTGAATGCTAGCGACTCCAGGCGGCAACAAAGATATACTATGATATGCCTCCGATTCATAATGTTATTTCTTGCCTCCAAAACTAAAATTTAAAAAAAATAAATAAATAATGGAGTTGAATAAACAACTTTCAGGAATTCTGAAAACTGGGAAATTATGGAATTAATTCGGTCAATATTTTGTTCAAAAATTTTCCCCTACAGAGTTATTCAAAATTATAGTCGGGGTTTTGGAAATGTTTTTAAGTGTAGTGCATTCAGCATAAGATTAAATATATTTACACGGATGGAAAGGGAATCCTTCACAGTTTTTTTTACATTATAAAATATAATTAACAACAATAAAATCCTAAACAAAATTAAACTTCTATAAAATCCATAGCAAAAAACTGATTTTTTGTAATTTTGTTTATTTATGGACGCTCTTTAACATCTCAGGTCATCAGCGTCCCATTCAAATCAGGGCATGAAACGGCCGACAAATTTTGCTCAGAGGCCTCTCTTTCAGGCTTGAGGTTCTTTTTCGTGCCGTAAATGTATGACACGGGACCCAGGGCTTTATTTCCCTTCAGAAGGAAGCCATACTAAGGATTTTTGCACTTGAAAAAAATCCATCGATCCTGGCCGGGATCAAACCAGCGAACTTGGCTTTAGAAGGCAAGTATGGTTATTACTACACCTCCAGTATATATATAAAGAGAAAGAAAGGAGGGAGGGAGAAAGGAAGGAGGGAGGGAGGGAGGAAGGAAGGAAGGAAGGAAGGAAGGAAGGAAGACTGAATTTCCGTTTCAAGTTTAGTGCATTGTTCTACTTTGGTGACTACAGGCCTGTATTTTTTAATTCGTCTCTCTATTAAGTAGTCACGCTTTTTTTGTTACCACTTGCCATTGTAAGAAGAATGAAAATCAGTCCGCATTCAATTTTGAACATCCCATCTTCGATGGTATGCACAATTTGTTGGGACATGCTTTTGTAAAAGAAAGTAAATTTTCCTCTTTTGCCCTCCTCGTCCAGCGGAGTTAACATCGTGCGATTTTTTTCTACGGAATATCTCAAGTGTAAGTCTTGTTTCTCTTTATCCGTAATTATTCAGGACCTGCAGAGGCACATCATAGACTTCTTTCTAAATGTCGCCGCTGACATGCAAGAAGAAATGGACTTCTGTGCAGATGTTTGCAGAGTGACAAAAGGCGCACATTAACAATGCATGTAAGAAAACTTTGAGAGTTTCGCTACGCAGTCAAACAAGTTTTATGTTCTTCTCTCAATTGTAACTTTCTCAATTATTATGAGGAAGCCTGTATATGCTCAGTACACACAAACGTCTGCAAATTGTTACTAATTTTACATTTTATACGAATATTTTTACTTCATTTTCATATGATGCAGGCATTAACAAAATAATACCGACTTTTAGAATATTTCACGTTTATTTTATTATTCTAGTATTTAGTATGACCCCCTTACCTTTTAATAAGACAGAAATTATAGCAGGCATGGCCTCTATTAATTTTTTGCACATCTGAAGAATTTCTTCATCACTTTACCACGCTGATAAAATTTAATTGACCATAGTTTCCTTAGTTTTTAGGTGAAAACTTTTTTTTTTCTGCAGCACACTTCACACAGACTCAATAGAGTTCATATCTGGGCTGTTAGCACGCAGGTCCAGTACAGGTACTCCAAATTCATTAAAAGTATTCATTGTACATTTCGCTTTGTGGCACTGAGCACCATCTTGCATGAACACTCCATTTCCAGATGGAAACCACTTATTCATTGTGGGTATAATGCACTCTGTACCACTTCTGAATACTGTTGGCATTCATATTTCCCTCTACAATGTGAATTTTTCTCACTTCATATCATCACTTTCGTGGGATGCTTCACGTTTTGTATCTCACACATCTTTTTGAATGTTTCTCAAGCTTCCTTCTGACATAATGTGGACTTTCTACAACTACTGCAACAATTGTTTCGTCACTGAAGACTACCAAGAAGCAACATTTTTTGCTATATTCCTTGGAATAAATAAAGGTCAATTGGGGGGGGGGGAGTAGTAAGAGTATTTTAAGATTCTAAAGGCGAATTTCCGAAAATAAACATAATTTATGAACTATTTGATGCATTTAAATACTTGACATACTTTAGTCCAATCTTCATATGTCGTTTTTGCCCAAACGCGACATTTTTTCATCGTGGTGGGCGTTATTAGTTTCTGCTTTTTGCGAGACCTTCTTGCTTTCAGTCCGGCCTCAAAAAGTCTTCGTCGCCCCGTGCTCGATGAAACTGTTGCTTTCTTTCCACTCAGCTTTTGTGAAAAACTTGTCACATAACTTGCACTTGTGTCTACATTTTGCTTATTCCTTTCTTGGTTTTCTCTCAGTTCAAATTTGAGCTCTTTTCCATGTTGGGAGCCTTGAATATTTCGCAAATATGACGAAACTTTTCCTCTTCTCACCCCCACCCTTAAAACACCCAAGTAATGATGTATTTGCCAAGGAATGAACCATTTAGAGTGCCATTTAGAAAACAAAACACAGCAGAACCAGTGGTTGGGCTTTCTGAGCATAAGAAAAGAATGTACATTTCACTGTGAAATGTAAAGAAATGAAAGAATTGAACATAAAAATTCTAAAAAGGAAAAAATGAGCCAATCAAGACAGAAATATCTGCAAAGTTGCATGTTAAATGTGATAGTAATATGCATTAGTCAGGGAAACATTGGAAGATAATGATATAACGTCATAAAAAGCTTCTAAGGCCTATTAAATTTTACTTGTACCTTTAAAAAGCAAAATTGCTAATAATTTGCACACGTCTGCTTATTACCGAGCAGTTGTTTCATTCGAATCATGGCATTTGCGAGCGCTCATTGGCGATAGGGCTGAAAAACAAAGCCCCTGTTCATCGCGACATTTGCGAGCGTACTCTAAATGTGTTTGTTTTCTGGAAGAATTCCTGGAAATGCAACGAAGCCAGAACAGGCAGTCTTCAGCTAAACATGCCCGATCAGTTGCCTGCTGTCAAACCCCCGAACCGTGTGCAGGTAATAACTGCAAAGAAGAAACCACATGCACTTTATTCCAGCGTCGACTTCAGCGAAGCTTCAAGAATCCAGGCTGCATTTGTTTAAAGGAGAAGCCGCACTTTAGTAAGGGAATGCTACGTGTGAGCCAACAAGCCTGATGAAGCTACAGCACAAGTTAAAGAAGAGCTACATAGATGAAAAAACGCCCCAGAGAAGCTCAGAGGACAATGCCATACAGCGTCCGACCCACCAAACGCAGAGGAAATTCCTGCTTTACCTTAAGCTATTTTAAAAATGAATGATGAAACAAGTTTTCTTCTCGCATGTGATAGCATCGAGAGATATTTTTTTGTATTTTGCTCCAAGAAGGGGGAAGGGGAGGCTATGGAAAACATTTTCTTTCTGGACGGAACTTATAAGAGCTGCAGTATATATTTCAATCAGATGCACACAATACATGCAAGGTCTAGGGATGAAATCAATGCGATTCCTTTAATTTATGGCACATTATCGAGAAGAAACTTAACACGTATAGCAATTTCTTGGACCTTGTAAAGCATAAAATTATTGATCATTAAGAACTGGGTTTGTTGAAGGCTACACAACGGATACGGGAACGCGACTTTATATCAGAATGTGCTCCGCATTGACCCGCCTTCCTGTCGCAGAAGTCAAGAATGCATAGCTCTCCGTCATGGGACTTGCACCAACAAATGAAAAACTGCAAACTTTTTTCTATCATTGGCTGTAGAATGCAGTCATTTCTATTCAAATGTGTGATTGTCATCAACAGCGACACAGAACATAATTCACAGCCTCATCTGAGTGTGTACCATTTGATTAAACGCTTAAAAAGAGAAGCTCAATACAATGAAAGCGTTACAGAATTTCGAAGCTGCAAAAGACATTAAGATTTAAAAAAAATAGCATATATTCAGAAGTTGGAATTAGAGCCAACTATCGAAAGATGTGTTATAGTAGTATTTATTTTATTTACGGATGCTCTTTAATATCTCAGTCATCAGCGTCTCATTCAATACAGGGCGTGAAACGCCTGATAAATTTTTGTTTAGAGGCCTCTTCTTTCAGGCTTTCATCCCTTCCGAAGGTATCAGAAGTATATAATACTATCAAAATTATGTTCATTGGTGTTATTCCTGCATAAACCTCTTCCATCTCCGCTGATGGACTTCGAGTGAGTGTGTGTGTGTGTGTGTGTGTGTGTGTACAGGGTGCCAATAATGTACACACACTTCAAGCAGAGAAAAATCTGTGTTAACGTAACAAAACTGAATTCACACAAACAGAAAATGATGAGCACTATTCAGCTTAAGACCTTCACATGCTCAAAATGCCTATCATCGGCGTCGATACACTTCTGAGTACGAAGACCTCGTCCTCTTGCACCATGTTCTTAAACCACAACAGTACTGCATTTTCCGATCAGAGCCATTTTCATTTAATGCATGCAAAAGTCTTGGGATGAAAACTTTCAACTTTGCTGTTTTAATAATACGACGTATGTTGGTTCTGATAATCCCAATCTCACGTGCACATTGCTTTGTAGATTTCTGGGGGGAGTGCTCAAAACGTTCCAAAACCATAGCAGAGGACGCGGGGCTTGTTACTGTGCGAGGTCTCCCAGGTCTACCCTTTTGAACATCGCATACAGTACCATGAGTCTCAAATTTGTCTCGAATGCGTGCAATTGTTACTCGCGGTTCTGTTCTGTACACACGTCTCTATTGCCTTTGAACTTCAACAACATTCTTGGTTTTCCAATATCACTTCAAAATTGCTTTCCGCTATTCAAACGATAATCTTGGCTCCATTTTAGCATATCATAATGTGAGTCACATCTGTTTGCAGAACATCATACGATAATCTTGGCTTCATTTGTTCATTGTTGATTTACCTGTCACGTAGCAACGCTATCATAATGTATGTGAGTGAAATCTGTTTACAGAACACTATACTACAAATTACTGTTGTTTTTCGGTGCAACTTTGAAATATAGTAAATAGATATCTACTGTGAAACTATGTAAACATTTTGGCACCCTAATAACAATAACTAGATAAGCAAAAAAAGGAATAAAACACTTAAAAAGTCAGAGATTTATTGTCACAATATTTCGAACAGCTCGTGTTCTGTTAAGGAAAGTGCGTTAAGTGTGCACTGGTATGGTGGTAAGCTCAAAACATGTCAACCTATTGACTTACCATCTCATTGACAACGTATTTATCATTCTATGCTTACGTTAATACATGGTAAAAAATAGTTTCCGTTTAATTGTATCATTTTAAAATGTGGTGTCCTTTTAAATAGGGTATTTCTTAATGTAATTTTTTCTATGAAGTATGAGGTAAATGCCATTTTTTTACTCTGATACTCCTCATAGTCAGCTCTATACAACAATTGCTAAGAGAACAACTTTTCACACTTTATCATTTCATCATGTGGAACATAGATGCTGTTTTTTTCTTTGCAGAAAAGTTAGTTTAATATCTTAATTGAACCTATGTTAATTCCGGACATAGCTGTGAAAAATCTTAACCCACAACCCCTGAGCGGCCTAATTCCATGCTTACACTTTCAATATCCACTTGGTGAGCTCTTTTAACCTACCTAGACCCTCATAGTTTCGTTACAAGATTGACCTATATTCTCAAAATACTTCTACAGAAACAATACATTTACCTTTAACCACAAGGTTTCTCACTCCTTTACGGTTAATTTTGACGCTGTGCTATGATAATGTCATTCCATTCATAATAACAATCTTGTTCCTTCCTTACATATTCGAATCCTATATCATAGAGAAATCTGTTTAAAGTGAGCGAAATATTTTTGAAGAGCTAGAAATGCATTAAGCTATTATACTATAATTCTAGCTTGGTCTTCTTCGCTTGTGCTAGCTCTCTGTGGTTTAATTTTGCTTTTGGTTTGTTCCTTATTCTAGGTATTACACTTTCACGACTAGTCGCGAATACTCTTTAACTGTCTTACCAACGTTTATTATCTTTAAAAATAAACACACTCAGCACTACGCCCCGTAAACATCATGAAGTGAATGTTGTAGCAGGCTATGAGAAACAGAAATATCACGGCACTTTTCCAGCACCACTTCAACTATCTTTTAAAACTAAAGTGTATATGCATTTACTACTTCCCATTCTGTTTGACTACGAGCCATTAATATTATGTCCTAATGATGAGCTATTGAATGCTTTACGTTACAGACGTCTGGTTTCTATCAAAGCATTTTGCTCGCTACAGTCAATAACGAAAACATTTCTCATTAAAAATTAAAAGTGTGCGTATTAAAGACATTAGACCCAAGGGATGTTAAATAATAACTGCAAACGCTAAAGAAAAATGTTTTGCTATTATTCAGTCATCGCTTTGTTGTACAGGATGCCCCCCCCCCCCAAGTTTAGATAACCGAACATCTTGTGTGGAATAATTCTTACAAAGTAAATAAAATGTTTTAAATAGTATACACAAGATTAAGGAGACAGGTATAACAATTGATTGATTGATTGATTGATTTATGGACGCTCTTTAACACCTCAGGTCATCAGCTTCCCATTGAAATCAGGGCGTGAAACGGCCGACAAATTTTGCTCAGAGGCCTCTTCTTTCAGGCTTGAGGTTCTTTATCGTGCCGTAAATGTACGACACGGGACCCACGGCTTTACTTCCCTTCCGAAGGAAGCCATACTTAGGATTTTTACGCCCCGAAAAAAATCTATCGGTCCTGACCGGGTTCGAACCCGCAATCTTGGTTTTAGGAGGCAAGTATGGTAACTATTACACCACCAGGACCGACTCTGTATAGCAAACAGATCAGTATTGTGTTCAATGTATATCAAGACCTAAATATCTCCCAACCTGGAGGTGATCTGAATCATCACCAAGAATGTGATGTGCTATTGAGTGACATATCAATAAGCAACATTTCGTTTTCTCGGTTGGGAAAAACAGAAACCATTACATTCGGAGAAAGTGACAGTGTGGGCCGCTATTCTTCCCCATGGCATCATTGGTCCTTACTTCATTGAACATTACACCTAAAGTGTACAAAGAACTTTTCAGTGAGATTTGGGCCTATTTTGTGCGCTGAATCACTTTAATATGTAAGCGTTTCAACAAGATGGGGCGACCTCTCATACTGGAAATGAAAAAGGACGCCTCCTCCGACAGATGTCTGCCGGTCGACTGACTTCTAGACACTCAGATTTTCCATACCCATCACGGAGTCGTGATTTGTCGTATTTGCCCAGAATATTGAAAGAACAACGCTTCATGCCCATTCCCCATAGTCTAGACGAACTTCGCGAAACCATCGGAAACAGTTCTTTATAGAGTAATACGGGAAGGAGTCTTATATTATGTTCATTAGGATGATAAACCGAGTTCGACATGTCATACATAAAAGAACACACAGTGAACGATGGTTAAGTTTGTGTAAAACGTGTTATTATAGTATTTCGGTTATCCTTTTTATTGGGTGGGCCCGTATTGTATTTGAAAAGTTTTAAATCTGAAAATATTAGTATGTTGGTGAAATAGCATAACTTTAAAAGTATGATCTCTTATGAATTAGTTCAATTATGAGCCATTTGACAGAGTGCAAAATTTAGAATAGAATCATACACTAAGGCCTAGTTGTTGTAAAAGTTGCTAACTGGAAGTTACTTTTAACTGTAATTTAAAAAGTAACTTGACGTTAATCATCATTTCTGTTGCATAAAGTTAACCCCAGTAACCTCGAGTTTGCTTGTTTCTTGAATATTGTTTAATGCTCGTTTTTACTACTGAGGAACCACAGGCGGTGAACACTGGTGATACATGAAAAGAAATGATATATTCAGAAAGGATTTTTTTTAAGGAAGAAAACGTTCCAGGCCTAATTTTAAGATACCTTCCCGGCATTTGCTAGTTAAAAAAACAAACAAACTCAGTCAGGGAGGACGGTCCTGGCGGGATTCGAACCCTAGAACTCCCGCTCATGAGTCCGCACCTTAACGATCTCGGCCACCCGTGGTTTTTTTTTTTTTTTTTGATTGATTTATTTAAGAACGCTCTTTAACAGCTCAGGTCATCAGCGTCCCATTCAACTCGGGGCGTGAAACGGCCGACAAATTTTGCTCAGAGGCCTCTCTTTCAGGCTTGAGGTTCTTTTTCGTGCCGCAAATGTACGACACGGGACCCACGGCTTTACTTCCCTTCCGAAGGAAGCCATACTTAGGATTTTTACGCCCGAAAAAATCCATCGATCCTGGCCGGGTTCGAACCCGCGTTTTGGGTGTAGGAGGCAAGTATGGTAACCATTACACCACCAGGACCGACGCCACCCGTGGTGGTTCCTCGAGTTTGCAATAACCGTCAAGCCTAATACAACATTGCGAAATAATAGGGAAATTCGTGTTTAGATGTTCAACCTGAGAAAATCAATATTTATTCAGTTTTCCGCCTCCTAGACATTTTATGTTTTTTTTTTTTTTTTTTTTTTTTTTTTTTGTTTGTTTTCTTGTGTCTTTAAACATGAACAAGGAAATGCCAAAGCAAAATTTAGCAGATGTGAGAAGGATAATTAATATTAATCTGGTGCTAAACACTGGCAGCTGGCAGTACCAAGGCTTTCAGCCCATGATCTACTTATGTAGCATATTCGCTGCAGTGTCCCAAAAATACCCACAGACTGTAACTTACAGACACTTGAAACACATCGATGACGTTTCCTTGACCAATGTTAATTCCTGGAATACCACCTGGAAGTTAGCATAGTAAACCAAAAAGTTGACCAGTTAAATACATACATTACGGAACTGTTTAATAAACATGCCCCACTACGAACAAAGCTTGTGACTAAACAGCCAGCACTAAGGATGACTGCTGACATTCGGAATTTGATAGCTCAGAGACCTTGCATATAGGACGAGTAAACACGATGCAAACCTAGATGGCTATAAGCGTATTCGTAACAGGACAAATCATGCCAAAATAAGACACGCTTACAGTCACATTGAGCCGACTGCAGGCTTGGCAGGTATGTGGCGAAGCATTCAAACAATGGGACTTCACCTCAGGTATATGAAACCACCCTTTCATTAATGATATAAATGACCACTTTACAAAAGTTCCCTCAGAATTAAACAAAACCGACAAAAACAAACCATACGAAAACTACTCTCCGAGATAATTCCACTTTACATACATCACGAAACAGACGTTATGACAGCATTAAAGCGCATAAAGATTAAGACACGGTCCAGATCATGTTAATAAACAAAATAATTCACGCCCATTGTTACATCTTCAACGCCTCACTGACATTGTCCTACCCCAAGTAAACCGCCTGTGGTGCCTCAGTTGTAAAAACGGGCTTGAAACACTACCACACACTACTACTATCCCAAGTAATAGAAACAGGCATTCGTATAACCCCTTCCTAATATCAAAACTCTCATATCTTTTAAAGACTACAGACCAATCAACAAACTGCCAACGCTATCCAAAACACATGAACACATACATAAACAGCTGACCGATTACCTTAATGAGTATGACCTTCTTGACCCTTATCAGTCTGGTTTCAGATCAGGTCACAGCACAGCATTGCTTAACACATGTGAAGATTAGTGATGCCTGTGATGAACGAAAACTGACACTGCTTGTATTGCTTGACAGGATTAGAGCTTTTGATTCCGTAGACACAGATTTACTTCTTACTGAACTAAAGGTGTCAAATATGTCTCTGACAGTGTCGTCCTATGTTCGACTCCTGTCTTCGCGAGCGGCAGCAGTGTGTTGTTTCTGGAAACCTTTCCTCTTCCCCAAGGTAGTGTTCTGACTCCCTTTGTTTTCAATGTACTCAATGGCATATCTTGTACTATTAACCACAGTAAATGCCACCTCTACACCGACGACTTCCAACTTTACATACCCTCTCGAACTAACGACATTCATGACGCAGTAACAAACATTAACCAAGATCTACACTCAGTTCGTTCATGGGTCTTGTTCTTAACCCCTTAAAATCGCAGGCTATGTTCGTGAGATGCCAGCGATTGTTAAGTGACGTAGACATAGCCAATATTCCTCCCATTAATATCAATCAAACAACAATCCCCTTCACTGATTCTGCGAAAAACCTTGGAGTTATTATAGACAGTTATCTCTGTTGGGAAAATCATGTTGCTGAAATCTGCAGGAAGTAAGTTATCTAATCCGTACGTTTAAAAGATTAAACGTGTCCCTATCCAGAACCTTAAAAAAGATCTTGGTACAATCCCTGGTGATGCCTCACTGCCATTTTCTGTTCACAAATTTAAACTCTAACCTACAGCGTGTTCATAACATGTGCATACGTTACATCTGCGATGTGCGTCTGTTCGATCATATAACACCCTCCCTCGATATGCCGTCTTGGTTCTGCCTCAAAGACTGAAGTAATATTCATTGTCTCACACTTCTTTTCAAAATTATTTATACATTTTCTCCATCTTATCTGTTTTCTCCTTTTCAATATCTGTCTTCCTCTCATAATCTTAACACACGTTCTGAATCCGAGCACATATTATTATTATTACATTGTACCGAACATCACTTTACTCATCACCACTGCCCTACTCTGGAATGCATTGCCACGGGATATCAGACACTGCCAAACTTTAGGAACATTACATAAGAAATTGTTTAGTATTATCAGAAATAATCCATTATCCCACATTCAGATTCCTTTTGTTACAATGCATAGATTTATTTGTTTTATTCTGCTATAGAATTATTTATTCTATTATTTTATTACTATCATAAATGTTCCTACCTCCTTCATAGTATTGTCAGGGTTTAATTTTATGCTTTGCTTGTATCTTTATTTCAACTTTCAGGATTTACATAAGTTGATATATGCACAAATTTTCATTGCCTGATGCTTGTATATTATTGTTCTTTTATTTTCTTGTTTTCCTCTTCTTTTTAAGTTAACATTTTTCATTATCCATATTTATGTATTAGCATAAATTTATTTATATACATCATGTTTTACATTGGTTTATATGTGTACGAGTATTGTCAACTTTACTGTCAATGTTGAGATTGTAATATTGTCGCTTTAACTTCATGTAATTATTTTTAGATAGGTAGAGGTAAGAGAAGGCATGTAAGGGAATAACTGAAAAAAACACAGATTCAATCTCAAATAAATATAAAGAACTTGGAGGGAAATTGCTAAAGAGTATAATTCTATTTCTAAGACTTCTGCATTATTACCTCTAGGCCATATAATGGGTTCACCTAAAACTGCAGGAAATGAGCGAATGTTATAGAAACATAATATAATTTTCCTTACATCACCTCTTCGGTTGAATCGAGGTCTCAGAGTTGCAATTGTTTTAATAACTTTATGGATAATTCTTCCTCTCTCCACTTTAATATATTCCCAATAACTATTTTGAAGTTCCCTGCTTTATGGAATCTTTAAAGTTAATAGTATTATGAGCTTCGAATTCGAAGCATGATTTTGCTTAGTTTGTGATTGTAATTAGGGACGTATAATATGTTCCATTTCTTCGACATCATTTGCTAAACGAAATCGCATTTTGAATCGTTTGTCATACAGTTCTAGGAACGGATTATTTCTTTCATGAAATACACCAGGAGCACAGTGAAATTCATAATGGGATGAGATGTCGGAATAATCAGAAATCTGTGCAATATATAGCATGCAATGTTAGCCTAACATAACCTATAATTGAACGCAACTCTGTCGATTGTTATTACGCGGAAATAAGTGAAATATTGAAGACACTAATCTCTCGCTGGTATTTTAACTAGAAAATTTTCGCGAATTAGATGTAATTTGAGGTTAAGAGGAAATGATCTTAGATTAATGTTTATACAACAAACGCTTACAAGTTAAATATAATTGATGGTTAATTTTATGATCTAAACTAAGTTAACTCTCTATACAACTGGGACTTAATATTTTAAATTACATTTCGTTTTTCCCTAAAATTTTCAACTGCGCAGAAGTAGAAAAGGATGAACGAATGGAAAAATGTTTCCATTAGAGAGGCAGAGAGGAAAGAGGAGACGGAGGGAGAGGTAAATTGTTTTTAAGAATAAAATGAATGCAGAATTCGATACTGTGCTTACCCTTAAGCAGTTCCATTCTGATGAACATTTCCAGCAATGCAACTTTGGGGCAAGTTCAGTGTTTGCGACCTTAAACTGAACAATGACCATAGCGACACTACAACCGACAAAAGATTTTGAACTGGCCCACACTAACAAAAATATATATTTATGTACGATTATGTAAAGTAAAAATGTCTCCTGATAAGATTTAAAGGCACGTACATCAGTACTCGATCATTCTATAATCGATAACATTATCGATATCACTGTTAATTATGCCACTCTAACATAATTTTCTGGGCTGTAGAATTTGGCGTAATGCCTTTAGCATATGTTCAATTAGGTGATCTAATGAAAATAGCAACACGTTTTTAAAAAGCTTTTATACTTTGACTTTGATCAATGTGTCTGCGTAGAGTAATTTTTCGCTTCAAATTACACGTTCCATAGGGTTTAGTAATAAATGTTGTCAACTCACGTGATATTTTGTATTCTCACTATTAAGAATATCGCTCTACTTCACTCTCCCCTTCGTAAAGTTCTCTAGCTTCGCTTTCTAAACATGTTCCCAGCCGGTCTCACGGCAGTGTACATTTATTCGTGAAATGACTGTCGATAGTTGGCTCTATTGTAAACGTTACTTTAAATAGAAATTAAGTCGTTTACGTGCGTGCAGAATATACTCAGATCTTTGAATTTCATCTTCCAGAACTGCAATTCACAATACAGTGTGCAAATTTGAATCTACTGGCCCATTCAAACAATTAATACTAGCTAAAACATACAGCGTGCACAAAGGAAAAATTAATTGAAATTGGCGCATATCTTTCGGAACATAAACGAAAACATTAGGAATGAAATCCGAAACATTGCTCTGTCCCAATGTTTAGCCGAGGTAGGACAACAATTCCAGCACCTTCTATAAGGTAAGATGTTACGTGCATGTTTCAGGAAAGGAAGCTGAAATACATGCATACTTAATAACTGAGTCGTAAAACACCGCTGAACGGACAAGATTTATGGCAAAATCCTTCTAACAGGAGTGCAGTATAAATATTTTCAAAGGCGTTTATGCCTGGATTACATATAACAATTATATTATTAATATTAGCACTCTAATAATGATCTCTTTTGAACATTCATTATAGCACAATTAATTAATGAAAGATAAATGGGTTTAAAACCAGTAAACATCACGTTCAAATACATTTAGATTCAATACTTAAACTCTGTAAACACCTTAAAAAGCTCTCACTAAACAAAAATGTATTTATGGCTTTTAAATGTGGACGGTATTAGGTTGCCATTTATATTGTGGACATAATGTGCATTTTATGAAAACATTCTTTGGTGTTGTAATTGGTTAATTGAACAACTCATTTCTATTAATATTTCCGATAAGTGGAACGATTCAGTAATAAATATAACAAATGTCCTGTTGAGCTTAACAATGAACGTTTTGGAGGGGGTAAAAACGAAGAAAGCAAAGTTTGAACGTAGTGCTTAAAGCAATTATTATAAAAGCACAGTTGAAGCAGTCTTGGTGACATGCTAATGAATATGTTTTTAAATAAATTGCAACTGCAGCAACTTCTTAAACGAGGTCATTTGCGGTATTCAAGCTCTACAATGCCTCAGGAGAGTTTTGATTATTGACTATTTGCCCAGGCTAAGTATTGAATCAAAATGTTGTCAATGGAAAAAGAAAAAGGGGGGAAAAACAGTTATGCGAAGATCTCATTCACAAAAAAAAGTAGTCAAAACTCGTTTTGAATTAAATACTAGAACTATTTGCTAGTTTATCTTTGTGGTTTGGACCATGTCTCAAGAAAAGTATTTAATAACTTGAGCTCGACAAAACCTCTTTAATGTTAGACAAGTTTTAACTTCAGGAGTATTCTAGAGGAAAACCGCAAGAATCTGGCCATAGATAGGAAACTCTGCAATACGAGAAAAATAAATTCTAACAATGGATAATTCAATGTAATGTAATTGAATGAATTTGCTGAATAATACATAACAAAATATATAACGCGTGTAAAATAAATTTAAATTTAAAATAATGAATTGTTACTAACGTATGCCAATCATTGAAAAGTTTATAAATGGTTGATAATTACAACTTTAGATTTATGAACAAAGAAACTTTGCCACATTTAGTACATAATGATTACAGCCAAACCAACTAATTATAAAAATGTAATATGTCTTTCAAGAAGGAATAAAAGAGTTTAATGCTGTGCCTAATTATCAAGACTTAAGGCCTTGGCTTATAAATTTACGTTCCTTGCCTTGCCAAAATATAACAACGGAACCGTTAGCGAATATAATAATATATAACTGTACAATAACACATTTTACATATACATATATACACTTAATCACTGGGCGTAGGTGTCGAAGAAGGCTCCGGACCTAACAATTTGGAATTAAACAGCCGAAAGAGTATGTATTTCGCCCTAAGCCGGGGAATACTGGGTGTGTATGGGGAAAATAAGCAAAAAAATGAAGTGAGCTCGCCAGCCTCATGGGTAGAGCCTCTCATTTCGTTAGCATTTGTTTTAACCAATGACCAAGTAGCCTTCTGATTATGTAAGGGATTAGAAAGAAAGGAATGTGCGCTGGAAAGTTGCGTCTTCTGATGATGTGGTCTACATTTCGATACCAAAGATGATACTTCAGCGTGATTCTTTCTCCATTATCACAACTATCTTTAAATGAAGTTTTCTTACTTCTTTCTCTCTCTCTCTCATATTCTCTTTAATGTATGTGTATGTATCGAGTGGCTATTACTATAGGAACAAGAGATATTATGTGCAGAAAATCAGCATCGCGCTGGGTTTTAAACTTTCTAATGTCTCCCTTAGCCCGTTTTAGCTAACTGACTATTGGATATCAAAGAAACGTTGCAGTAATATTCTTCTCAAAGGCCCCTGATGTAGCTAAAATAAAATTGCAGACTTGTTTTTGAATTCTTTGAGAAACGGCCATGTCCTACAAACTTAGAATGAGCAGATACGTCATCAGAGTGCCAAAGAGCGCAGCGCTCGACATCGCTGGAGCGTAGCGAACGAGATTATTGTGGAAGAGTTTCGGGTCGACTCTAAATATAAATACCCCTGGGGAGGCAGAACGGAGGTGGGATATTGATCCCAAGGGAGTAAGCTTCCGGTGCGTTCTTGAAAGGACAAAACCGCACCACACTTTGTCTCTGAAGGGTATACGTATAAAAAAGGCGGGTTTTTACGTTTCCTATGTTTTTCTAGGGTTTAATTCGAAAGTCAGCTCTTTAAGGAAGTACTGAAACTCTAGCGCTGGTAGAGAAGTTTTGATGAAGCGTTTGTTGACTCTAAAAATTATGAACATATTAGGAACAAGGGAAAAGTCAAATTGCCGCGTTTTTAATTACGTGTTTACTAAAATTTCAATCTGTTCTGTTGGGCTCTAATTTGTTGCTTAGTGAGCATACCCTCTCTCATTTCTACTTCACAGTGAACTGAGAATAGTTGCGCATCCTGTTTTCCGTTTCCGTTTTGTTTCCCGCGTCGATATTTTCTTTCTTTAAAGATCTCGGCCCTCCCTTCGAGGAAGTACTCGTATGCTATTAAACGTTCAAAGTCAGAGTGTAATTTGTTCTACTATAGACTAATAATGGTTTAGTGCATGACTCCCATCAGTCTTTCTTGATTTGGTAGTCGCTAACCCGAGCTGCAGGAAGGTGAAACCTCAGGCGTCTTAATTACGAATGATACTGAAAGAAATATTTTAAATATGAGTCTGTAAAACGCATTGCACTTTTAAGGTGTTTGTATACGAAGTGGTGTGCAGAATATTCGGGACTGGTGCTGCCATCTGGTCAAAAACTTACTTTGAGACTAATAAACGCCATCACCCTCGAAGAGGTTCCCTTGCACAGCTATACACCGGTCATTTTCCGAGTGTATACTCTTTGAGGATGTTTAGCACAGACAGCATTTCTTATCGAATGCTCTCACGTGTGTCGAACCAACGTCCTTTCAACTTCATTTTCAGTTTGGGGAATAGAGCGAAGTCGCAAGGTGCCAAATTAGGCGAGTAGGTTGGGTGGGGGACAACCGTCATGTTGTTTTTCGTCAAAAAGCTCCTGGTGACTAAGGAATTGTCACAGGGAGGATTATCGTGATGCAACAGCCAGTTCCCTTGTAGCCAAAGTTCGGGCCGTCGCAAAGCGTCACAGTAGTACGTGGAATTCACTGTTTGATTTGGTCGTCCCGAATTCTTTATGCACAATCCCCTTGGTATCAAAGAAAACGAGGAGCATGCTCTTGACTTTGCTCTTCACTTGTCTCGCTTTTTCAGTCTTGGTGAGTTCGGGCTCTTCCACTGGAAATATTGTTTTATCTCAGGATCATAAGCGTACGTCCAGCTCTCGTCGCTGGTGATGACCCTGGACAAGAAGGTTGGGTCATCTGATACGGTCTGACGAAGCTACGTGCAAACTTCGACACGCTGCGCCTTCTGATCAGCAGTCAGGATCCTTGGCACAAATTTTGCGGTGACACAATGCATGTCCAATTCATCAGTTCAAATTCGTTGGCATGTCCCATAACCAATCCCCACTTCATGAGCAAGGTTTTCAATGTTCGACGTCGATCCTCATGAACGAGGTGTTGAACTTTGGCAATAATGCCAGGCGTTGTGCAGCTGGCGGGTCTACCAGCGTTAGCATCGTCTTCAATAGCTGTACGACCGGCCCTGAACCGAGCATGTCACTCAAACACATGTGTACGGCTCATGCTTTGTCCCCCCAAGTACTTCTTGAATCATTGCGAGATCTCCGTAGCATTTTCCCCGAGATTTGCACAGAATTTGACGCACATTCTGTGTTGTAATCTTGGATCCTTTGCCACACACTACACGTAGAGTATCATAAAAAGTACTATAGAATTTTAACACATATACCCAGCTGCATGAAACTTGAAACACTCACTCACCAAATGTGCTAGCGTTGGCACCTAGCGATACAAAAATCTATTGCAACTACTGTCGAGATTGCAGCACCAGTCGCGAAAATATTGTGGATACCACCTCGTACATTATTTGTAACTTAATGTCTATAGTACTATAAAGAAAACTTGAGAATACACTGGAGAGTTTTTCTAACAGGTAGCGTCACTTTTGGCTTTAATATTGTATTGCAGATCATATTGGAAAACGAATAATATGAAGAAAATATATTTCCATAGAGACGAATAGGAGATATAATACATATGGTGAAAAAATAAATGGTTATCAAAAATCTTCAATAATATACAAGACATATATTAGATGTTCGAGGAAACGTCTGATATAAGAGATAACACTCAACAGAGTGTCAGTAATAAACCAAACTAAAATGCAAGAGTAACTTAAAACATTTTCCAGGTAACCCACATGCGGCGTATCAAACACTGACATTGCAATCAGTTTGCCAAAGAGCTATTATTGCAGTATAAACGTGTTGGAAAATGGAAAACTACGTACAGTAATTGAAAACTTGATGGAGAGTTATATATATATATATATATATATATATATATATATATATATATATACACACTTTATGGAAATCAACAAATCTACAAAAAATCCTAATAGCTCTACAAAATAACTAAGTACCTTCTTATATGCTGCCAATCAGATGTTAATATTAGATTTTAGGACAATCTATAAATATCCTCTAAGATACCAACCTATTTAGTTGGACTATACAATATGAAGATTACAACGAGCAGACCAAGTGGATGGCATTTCGAGGAAACCTTATCAATAGAATAAATTTGTCATAAATTGATAAAATACACACCAAGTTTGAAGTTTCAAGATTTTAGAAATAAAAAGTACAACATTCACATGTTAAATATAATAGAATAAATACAATTTTAAAAGGAAGTTTAGAAAACAAATGAGTGCTAGTATGAGTAATGGGCCTATTAAGCTTTTATACTACGAATACCAAACCAGTGCTTATGCTGGGTTTTAATTAAAACTGAAGAAACACAATAAGATTTATTCTACCTGTGGGAGTCACAAAACGAGACTGCCTACGAAATGAATATATAAGTGGTCAATGTAGCAGACGACACAAAAAACAATAATTCTAAATAGTGAAGACAGATAATCGTGCACCAAAAACAGCAACTACAGTACATTCCACGTTGAAGACGCCCTAAAAGAAGGTCCAGAAGGAGATGGGCTGATCAAAACATGCAACTGGCTGTTAACTTCGGCATGGGGAAATAAGAACCCAGAACTTGAAAGGAAGATGAAACACTCCAACACAATTTCTGGCAGTTTCGAAGCAGACAATGGCTAGGACGAAGTTGCAAGAGCTTGCAAGATGAGTCTGGTTCTCGCATTCCTAAAGTATTGGAAAAGTGCACAATACGGAACTGGATCATCGCCAGTCAAAGAAACAGATTGCTGGAGTATCATGTGGACAGCTACAGCTATGCATGAAGCAATTATCTGCAAAGTTACATGTCATCAATACTTAACATTATGTAACCGGTAGAGCGATTGCTGAAAGATATTATGCTAATGGTCTGTACTAATCAGAGGGAAAAAATGGTAAATGCCGCGATTACCAAGAAAAAAGTCATCTCTGATCACGACATCTCGAGTCCTCATATATGGAGGGTGCCAAAAAAAGTGTACACACTTTCACAGTAGACATTTATTTAATATATATATCAAAGTTGTACCGAAAAACAACAGTAATGTGTAGTATGATGTTCTGTAAATAGACGTGACTCACATTACGTTGTACTAGCGTTGCTACAACAAAATGGAGCCAAGATTATCATTTGAACAGCGGAAAGCAATTTTGAAGTGTTATAGGAAAACCGAGAATGTTGTTGAAGTTCAAAGGCAATGGAGACGTGTGTACAGAACAGAACTGCCAACGTGAGTAACAATTGCACGCATTCGAGACAAATTTGAGACTCGTGGTACCGTATGCGATGTTCACAAGGACAGATCTGGGAGACCTCGCCCAGCAACAAACTCCGCGTCCTCGGTTATGGTTTTGGAACATTTTGAGCACACTGAAATCTACAAAGCAATGTGCACGTGAGACTGGGATTAGCACAACCAGCGTACGTCGTATTATTAAAACAGCAAAGTTTAAAGTTTTCATCCCAATACTTTTGCATGCATTATATGAAGATGACCCTGATCGGAGAATTCAGCACTGGGAGTGGTTTCGGAACATGGTGCAAGAGGATGAGGCCTTCGTAGTGAAAGTTGTTTGGTCTGATAAGGCATAATTTAAGTTGAACGGAACTGTTAACCGGCTTAACTGTGTCTAGTGGTGTGCAAATAATCCACATGTTATTTTGGAAAAGGCCGTTAATTTACCTGAGATTAATAGTGGGTGTGGGTTGTCATTAGGGGTCTAATTGTACAGTAACTGGCCCAGTGTACCTGAACGTGATACAGATGCGCGACTTTAGCCAGATAGGATACAGCAGATTGAATGGTAGATCTAATTTTTTTTATCTGGTTGTGATTCCGAATAAAAAAGTTTCTTACATTTTACACGCGCTGCAAGAAAAAACAGAATGACTGGATTAAAGATATACTTCTGAATCTTAAACAATTAATAATGTTAAGGTAATGTAACAGATGCTTGTATGTATTACAGTTTTACTTAAACAAAAGGATTATTATTTTGAAAGTCCTTCATATAACTAAAGTACCTATGTTCTTAGAAATTAATATAAGTTAATTGTTACAGCGATTAATGAAGTTCATCTACCTTAAACACTTTATAAATATCTAAAATTGCCACCAGTAATTTGATTACGTGAGTAAATGAGTAACAACTAGGGCTGTACTAAAACATTTCGGCCTTACTCAGAGATATCGCGAAAATGGTCAAATCAACATAATAATTGTTAAATATTAGGCGCTATAAAGTGTCAGACACGTAAGTGTAGTCACTTTGTTTGTGGTGCTCGTGTACACAAGGTAGTGTTTGCCACAAAATGCATAAAACTAAAATACAAAATTGTGATAAAGAATTTCGTTCTGAAGAGTTTAACGCTAAAAGAAATACAAAAAGGAGTTAGATTTCATATGATAAGATTCTTACCCTTTGTTTTTTGACCGTTAAAAAGTGGGCTGCGGAATTAAAACGTGGTCGTACATGCATTCAAGATGATGAGCGCTCAAGGCGTCACAAAATTAGACCGACGAGATTGTGACAAAAATTCACACTGTCGTACTCAGTAACCGCCTCCCCAATTGAATGTATGCGAGTTCTGACATTGCAAAGATCTCGATAGGCCGTGTCCTATCAAATTTTTTTACACGAGGTTTCCGGTATGACAAAGCTTTCGGCTCGATAGTGCCACATTTGGTAACAATGAACCAAAACGCATTGGAATGAACATAGCGCAAGAGTGTTTATAGTTTTAAACACAATTCCAGTGCGTTTCTCCGACGTTTCGTAACAGTAGATGTAACGTGGATTCATCACTGCGCGCCAGAGATGAAGGGGCAGACCAAACAGTGGGTGGCAAGAGGTGAAAGTGCATCAAAGAAAGTAAAAACGGTTCCAATTGCAGGAAAATTCATGACTACGGTTTTCTGGGATGCTAATGTTGTGGTGCTCATAGACTACCTCCAGAAGGCAGAACCATCACCAGGGAGTATTATGCTTCAGTGAAGGATGCTATTCAGGCTAAACGTCCATACCTTGCGAAAAATAAAATTCTCTTTCATTACGATAATGTACCTTCATACACGTCTGGAATTTTTGCTGCAAAATTGATGACCTTCGCTTCCAAGTGCTTCCACATCCGCCGTATTAGCCGAATTTGACTCTCAAGCTTGAAGAAATGGCTGGGTGGAGGAAAATTCACATTCAGTAATGTAATTGAAGCTGAGACAGATGCTTATTTTTCACAGGTGCACAAATGATTGAAGGTATTAAAAAATTGGAAAGACGTTTGACTAAATTTATTGATTTACAAGCTCACTGGGTTGAAGTTTTTTTTTTTAATTTTAAATCTTTTCTTTTCTCCCCTTTTTTGTAGTCAGGTCGAGAAATTTTAGAACGCCCCTCGTAAATATTTAAAATTCCCTCAAGAAAATTTCAATGCACCAGTAAAGGACTAACTATAGAATCATTAAGAACAGTTCTTGAATTTGTACTGATAAACCAAAACCTAAGTAGTACAATGGACTTATGTCCATTTTGCTAGTGTATGGCTAAGTTATTATACTCATATTATTTGTAAACAATATTTATAATGATTACTAATTAAAACCATTAAGGTAAAGGAATTCATTTATCATTATTACTGATATTTAAATAAGAAATGTAGAAAAATCTTTAACGCTATTGTAGTGTCATCCTTCACGTTTGAAATAGAGGAAGGCAAACTAAAATTTGACGAAAGAAATGAAATGTTTAAGAAATAATTCTATATAGATAATAAGAGAAATTTTGGTGTTGCATTGGCCGTACGAGAACTGCAAAGACAGTAATGGCAACATATTCATAAGTAACAAACCATTTGTTCTAGATTTGTTGAAGATGAATCATTTTCGTTTAAAAACCTGAGGTTGATATATACCTATAAGTGTGTAAAATAAATTTAGTGAAGTTAGAAGGAAAATCTGAAAGACAACTCAAAGAAAATGCAGGAGAAATTTGATTAGTGTTATAGTCTGGTAGATGTCACCACATTAAGAAATAATTTGGAATAGGCGCAGATCTGTTAAATAAGTAGACGTTACCTTCTTGTCACGTAATTAGAACTTACAAAACCAATATCTCGCTTTTAATGTTTTAATTACATCTCGAATTTTAAATGTTAATACTCATTCAATGTTAAAAAAGTTCACAAATAGAATTCATTTGTTTGATATAATACCAAGTCTCCCTGTGCCATTGAGAAAGTAGACACTGCATTATGTGGGAGCAAGTGCTCAGCTAAAAATACGGATATTTATCCCTCTTTGTTGGCTTTACGTTCGCGCCATAAATCTTCGACGCTTTCAACTGTAATGTATTGTTTACAGTACGCTTTACTTTATGCTATTTGTTGTGTGATGCATCTGCTACAACGCCGCGCAACTACAAACTATGTATATAGAACACCTATAGGCTTCAATTGTTTTCAAATATATGAACATCAGCGTAGTGTCGATGTTCAAGTGTTTCTTATTTATTGTTTGTTCTACTTTATATTAATAGTCATCTTTTGTCATATAACATTTTTATGCACGTTTCCAAATCAACAAGGAATGTGTTTCATATGAGGGTAGGTCCATATGTTTCCGCCCTAACCATTTTCTAGGTATTTTTTTTTTTTTGATTGATCTATTTATGGACACTCTTTAAAATCTCAGGTCATCAGTGTCCCATTCAACTCAGGACGTAAAACGGCCGACAAATTTTGCTCAGAGGCCTCTCTTTCAGGCTTGAGGTTCTTTTTCGTGCCGTAAATGCACCATACGGGACCCACAGCTTTACTTCCCATGCTTAGAATTTTTACGCCCGAAAAAATCCATCGGTCCTGGACGGGTTCGAACCCGCAATCTTGGGTGTAGGAGGCAAGTATGGTAACCACTACACCATCAGGACCGACATATTCTAGCTATGATAAACACAAAAACTATATTTCACTTTTCAATATAGTTACCCTTTATTGCAATACATTTTTCACATCTTTGAATTAACATTTCAATCCCCCCTCCCAAAAGTAATCTTGTCTGCAAAATGGGCATAAACAGCATCCATCACTTCTTCGTCACACTTAAATTTCCTTCCTCGAAGGTCCTTCTTGATATTTGAGAAGAGAAAATAGTCACTGGGAGCTAGATCCGGGCTTTAGGGCTTATAGTCGATCTCCTTGAAGCCACGTTTCTTCACAGCTTCCTTTGCAACAAGAGATGTGTGCACGGGGGCGTTGTCGTGAAGAAGGCGCATATCACCACTCAGCTTTCCTCGCCTTTTCTCTTTGATGGAAGCACGGAGCCTGTGCAGTAGGCCAGCATAATACTCTCCATTTACTGTGGTGTTCCTCTCCTTGAAGTCAATGAAGAATATTGCCTCACAGTCCCAAAAAATTGTGGCCATGATCTTCTTGGTTGACTAAGTGACCTTGGTCTTTAGAGGCGGTGCTTCGCCAGGTTTACACCACTCCATTGATTCTCTTTAGGGCAAAGGATCATAGTAGAGAACCATAGTTTCATCTCCTGTACTGGTTTGCAGAACTTCTCTCTCGTTGCCACGGCAGAGCGCCAAAAATGCCTGACAACAGATCACTCGTTGCTGCTTTTGGACTAAGGAAAGAAGTCTAGGCACCCACCTATCTTGCACTGACCTTATTCATGTTTAAATGTTCATGAATAATTTGAAGGACTGTTGTTTTAGAAATGTCCAACCTTGCTTCTATTTGTGTAACTTTGAGCCGCCGGTCTTCCATAATTTCTCTTCCCGCATGAGCGATGTTTTCAGAAGTGAGCACCTCCAAGGGCCGACCTGCACGCTCTTCGTCTTCAATGCTTTCTTAACCCATTCGAAAACGTTTGGCCCATTCTTTTACGGTAGAATATGAGGGGAATGCTTCCCTATATACACCGTCCAATCGCTGTTTAATTTCATTTGGGGTAAATTCTTATTTTGTGAAGAACTTAATAACAGCTCAATACTCCATTTGAAACATATCACAATCTTCTACACATAGCCTTCTTTATGCAACTATATCTGAACAATTTAATACAGCGGAACGAAAGTTATTATTTACTTAATAGATAAGGGTTTTGTGAAGGCGATAATCCTTATCGCCTAGGCCGGTAACTTATGAACCTATTCCTCGTATGTTCGGCATTATGTTAAAACCTCCGTATATTTAATGTTGGCGTGATATAAGTATTTCTGACAACTGTCTTTAGGGTGTAATTTTGTAATATCAGGTAGACCACTTGCTGCAGCAATTAGAGTGTACAACACTAAGTGGATATGTTGAAGAATGTTTTGCTTCTCTGTCTAGAGCAAGAAGAAAGCTCATTTCTAACACACGAACAAGAGTAAACAGTTGATGGACTGTATCAATCTGATTGTCCATTGACCTTCGCTACTTGTAAAAATATTTTTTTTAATTCCTTTGCCGAATTACTTCTTACAGCTATGTTAGGTCCTAAAAGACACACATACCCTTATGCTGAAATTTCAAAATATTTCAAACTTTCTAAATCTTCACATTCATATTAAGAATATATATTTGTTGGTACATACTATTTTAATTAAGTTATTGCAGGTAATTTTTGAAATATTAAAATATTTGTTATTGATTATTATATTTGTTTCGGAGCATTTTAATTTCCTTAGATGATGAAATGTAGTCATTTTATAAGTAAACTTTTTCTCTAAATAAAAGTATACTGATATAAAAGTCAAAAACGAACTTCACTGTATTAGAAGTTCTTAATTGTTTTATTTTTGCGTCATCACAAGACAGCGTAGTAACAATATTTTATCACTCACAAATTAAAAATAATCGTTTATATATTTTAATAACAAAAAGAAAATTTATAATTAATACACATTTTATATATATTAAGGAACTTTTGAGTGCTTTGATGGAAAAATAATTCATGAGTACAAAAATGCGATAAAAGCAGCATAAATCAAACTCTCGTCACGTAAAATTAAAATTTGAAGTCATAATAAACAATGTTAAGCAATATATTTTTAATCCACGTTGCCTTGACGCGATAGGTCTTTCATAAATGCACATTTTTCAAAATACACTCACTTTTGTATTTGATTGTATATTGCAACATATTTGCTTGTTATAAAATCTAATGGTAGGCATTTGTTGTCATGGAGACGTGTAGCTATGTAAAATGTTTTTGTTAATAAACAAACCATTGTAACCGGACATTCAAATAATGTGTATAAAGTCAGATACAGTAAATTTGTCTTAACCATTTCGTGCTTCATTATTATTATTTCTTTATTTTTACATTTTGTAAATGTAAGTATAGAGTTATCACATTTCACCTTAAAATATTCGACCTGAAGATATGGCTAGAGCTGTAGCCCTAAACGATGATGGACGCAGCGTACATTACATTGCAAATGTAATGAATATGGCTAGAAACACAGTTCATGATACCATAAAACAGTTTAGAGAGAGACCCTGGAATACACCAGAAGCCCAGGTTTAGGTCGTCCGAGTGCTAAAAATCAAAATGAAGACAGTTACAAGGTGTTGCCAGTTCTTAGGGAATTCAACCTGTCAGCTATGACTGTAGCCCAGCACTTTGTTGACATATGGACGCCCGATTTTGGCTAAAAAGGCTAGAAGAAGATTGAAAGTAAGAGGACTGCAACTATTTCCAGTTTGATCATAATTCACGATTGCATTTTGCAAATGATCATAGGGGATGATTAAATGAACAGTAGAGCTGTGGTCTGTTTACAGACGAATCCTTTTTTCAACCTAGCTCACCCGATGAACGTGAAAGAGTTTGGAGAAGTAGGGGAGAACTATTTGAACAATGTTGCATTTCCAAATTACCACTTGGATGGTGGGGTGATGGTTTAAGCAGGAGTGTCAATGGGTGCTCGTACTGAGTTAATTTTAGTACCAAGTAGAAGTCTAATAGCTGATAGGTACATAAAAGAATGTTTGGTTAATTATGTTGTAGACCCTTTGACCCATTTTCAGGCGTTATTTTTTTTTTTTTTTTGCACGACAATGCACGCCCGAATATTGCCCACGTGGTCAGAGATTATCTCCAAGAAGTGGTAATCCATATTTTACCATGGCCAGCAAGGTGTCCCGTCATGAATCCACTTGAACACGTGTGGGACACGCTGGAACGGCATGTTAAGACAAGACTGTCGCTGTTAGAAACTCTGCGGGAGTTGAGGCGAGCACTTCTTGAAGAATGGGAGCATATTCCTCAAGAAGGCATTGCTAACATGATCGAAAGCATGCCAAGATGTATAAATACAAGCCAGAGATGGCGACGCCTGTTATTAAAATGCGTTTTTAATGTTTCAAGCACTCACAGTTAAAACAATAGGTGTCATGATTTCACGTCCTTCGTAACTTTTCTAACCAGAGTAATTTTTTTTGTTTCTATTGTAATTTAAGGTGCTTAATAATTTGATATTTTATTTAATTGGGTATTCCTTCATTATAAAACAGTAAGAAAAAATATAATAAAATATAAAAGTGTATTTTTTTTTATCCCTGAGTGCAGTTCAAAACATAAAATAATTTATCTTGTTGAAAGTTCTGGCCGTAAGAAAATAGATGATATGTACTAATAGGTAAATTGAGATAACTTTTGTCTAGTTAGTTGGATTTGCGAATTTCGGAAACCTTACGAAGTTCAATTTCGTAGTTTCCAACATGCTTATTGCTTACTACTACTACTAATTCATTTAGATCTGATTGTCCCCACAATCATTTCCTTGTAAAGCTGGCATCTCTTCGGCCCGTTTTCTTATCAAAGCTATCAACACACATCTGCGATTCACCTCATTCTATCGATTGGCAGTTAGACAAGCCCGCCCGTATTTTGCAATGCAAGTTGTGTTGTTACTATGAATAGGTCACATGCTAAAACCAAGATCATTTATTTATAAATCTAGTAAAGTTCTTACTATGAATGAAATGATTAACATCGTTAGGTATCTGATCATGAATAACCTCAATGCAGGACAAAGAACACTTAACTTGCAACATATCCACTACCGCTTCTTTTTTGTCATTAAAGTATGACAGGATAATCACGTTAGATGTGACTTCAAAGAAACAGTTTTTCATACTTATTCCGAGGAAAAACATGCACGTTGACAAGATGCTTATAGGTTCAAAAATACGAAATTGTGAAACTATTAATTGTATTAATACAATTTGGAGCTTTTGGATCAAAAAGGACAGAAATAATCAGGTCAGGCTCTCTTGGTAATTTTTTTTTTTTTTTTTTTAAGAAATTTTCCTTTTCCTTGCCAGATAGCTTTAAGGCGCCTAAGGACGCCCAGCTCGTTTGCGCTATCATTAATTTGTTTCTTTTTTCTTCTTCGTCTTTTTTTTTTCCCCCGGTCCTGGTGGTTCAGTGGTAACCATACTTGCCTTCTAAACCCAAGATCGCGGGTTCAAACCCAGTCAGGACCGATGAATTTTTTCGGGCGTGGCCTCCTTAGGAAGGGAAATAAAGTCTGAGTCCCGTGTTGTACATTTACGACACGAAAAAGAGCCTCAAGCCTGTCAACTTTTCACGCCTTGAATTGAATGGGACGCTGATGACCTGGGATGTTAAAGAGTGTCCGTAGATAAACAAATGAATCATTATTTGTTGCATTTCTTTCGTCTCTACAGACCGGCACCTGTAGTATTAATTTCACAATTTACAGACGCCGCGAGAAGGCCATTGCAGTCAAAGTGACAGTAAACAAAATATTTAAAACAAATAACAAATTGTGGGGGGGGGGGGTGCGGTCGTCTTGGGGAACTGCTGCTCGAATTTTTTTAATAGTGTTTAATGCCTGTTTTTACGACTTAGGCACCACAGGCGGTGAACACTGATGATACATGAGATGAAATGATATATTGGGAAAGGATTGTTTAAGGAACGAAACGTTCCAGATCTAAGTTTAGGGACCTCCCCGATATTTGCCATTTATGAGGACTGAGGAAAACCTGGAAAAAACGGTTCTGGAACCCTAGAGCTAACGCTCACGAGTCCGCGCCTTAATGATCTGGGCCACCCGTGGCGGTCTGCTCGAACGTGTATGTCGTGCAGGCAAGAAGTTCATTACACCATCCGTAACAGGCACTTGGCTTTAGCAAGGCATTTCCCGAAGGCAGAGAAGTAGCTCTAGCTTTATTTAAATACTCCCGAATCATGTCAAAGGATACGCTTTTGGATGAGCTCAACCATAGCCCTTAGAGCAATTTCCCCAAATCCTCGGCGTTACCATGATAGGATTGAATAAGCCGAGATTAGTCCTGATAACATTATTTCAACTCCCGCAATGCTTGCAGTAAATAAAAATGGTATTTAAAACATAAATTCTCTCACTGCAATTTTACTATGTAAAAAAAAAAATATTGTATTACTATTGCGTGTTGATACAGTTGGATAAGCGGTTTACAGACTATTAAAGTAAATTTATATTTATGAAAGTGTAATAGAAATATTGTATGTTTATATCATGAATATAAAAACAATGAATATGGTCAAATAAAGCTTCTGTTGTTGTTGTTATTATTATTATTATTATTATTATTATTATTATTATTGTGCAAGTGTTTCACAGATGTTACTTTTGAATTTAATGAACAGATATTCCATTGACACAACAACGAGTAGATGCTTTCGTTACAACAGTTCGTTCTGCAGTATTGGGAATCCTGCATGAATCACCTATTTATTACAATTTTTAAACGTTCTCAAATTAGACTATTTTCGACAATGTGTGAACATAAATAAAATTTTAAAAAGCAATAGACACTTGTGAAATTTGTATCCGCATTTTCCCATAGCGTGGTGCTAGGTTTGATCGGAGAAAGTGTTAGTCATAAATGTCTTAAAACCACAGGATTGCATAACAAGATGAACGTATTCACATGGCAAGACATCGATGTACCAAATCTAAAACCGCCCAATGCCAGTCCGTCCTGATGAGCCAGTGGGTATTCCTCTTGACATGGCGGTATTGTACGGGACTTCTGTGGCCGGGATGCCTATAGAGCGCACATAGTTGTCCCGGCGGAGATGATGTTGGAGTCTATGTGCTTATGGTGCATCAGGAAGGTTCTTAAACCTGTGGATATCTAAACGTAGTAGGGATACGTGCGTTTCCCTAGTCTGTAGGGAAAAATGAAATGAATTAATGAAGGCGCAAAATATCTCGAAGTCTTTGGCGCCTTGCCTTACATCTATCTGGCATTCAGCTTCTCAGATTAAGGAAAAACTCAGAAATAAAACTTTACCCACACAGCATGACCTGACTGAGAATCTAATCCAGCACCTGTGGATTGTCTCGGAGACACTCTGAACAGCGCTAAGTTGAGAGTAGCAAAAGAGGTGCTAACATATTCTGCACACACACTCTATTGCTTCGTCAGTATGTGAAGTTTTACGCGATGATGTTGCACCGAACATCACTTTACTCATCATCATTCACCGTAACCACTGCCCGTCTCTGGAATGTATTGCCACAGAGACTGCCGAACTTTAAGAGTATTTCATAAGAAACTGTGTAATATTATTAGAAATTATCGATTACCCCAAATTCAGTTTCTTTTTGTTACAATCCATGTATTTATTTGTTTTACCTGCTGTAGAATTATTCGTTCTATTTTTTTATTACTATCATAAATGTTCCTATCTCCTTTATGGTATTGTTAGAGTTTTTAATTTTATGCTTTGCTTGTATCTTTATTTCAACTTTCAGGATTTACATAAGTTGATATATGTATAAATTTTCATTGCTTGATGCTTGTATATTATTGTTCTTTTATTTTCTTGTTTTCCTCTTCTTATTTTTCATTATCCATATTTATGTATTAGCATAAATTTATGTATATACATCATGTTTTTCATTGGTTTATATGGTATCAGTATTGTCAACTTTACTCTCAACTTTATGATTGTAATATTGTCGCTATAACTTCATGTAATTATAATTAGATTGGTAAAGGGAAGAGAAGACCTAACGGCCTTAGCTCTACCAGAATAAATAAATAAATAAATATGCTAGAACTCGCCTTGCAAAATAATAAAGACATTTTATTTTTGTTTATTTACGGACGCTCTTTAACATCTCGGGTCATCAGCGTCCCATTCAATTCCTGGCGTGAAACGGCCGACAAATTTTGCTCAGAGGCCTCTCTTTCAGGCTTGAGGTTCTTTTTCGTGCCGTAAATGTACGACACGGAACCCACGGCTTTACTTCCCTTCCGAAGGAAGCCACGCTTAGGAATTTTACGCCCGAAAAAAAAAAAAACATCGATCCTGGGCGGGTTTAGGAGGCAAGTATGGTTACCACTACACCTCCAGGATCGACTAAGAAATAAATAACTGACATATTATAATCTCATGCAAACCACACAGCTATTCTGATTACTGTACTATCTAATGCTATGTTGAAGTGTAATATTAGTAATCAACATAGAAAAGGAAATAACTGTTGCAGTATAATGGGCACAGAGAGCGATCTTTTACAAATCGACTGATATCTTAGAATAACATGAAAAATTTGAAGCTCCAAAACAAACAATGAAAAATAAATAAATATATAAGCATGTGTATTTAATTTAAAACAAACAGCACACTCTAGAAAGTATTTTATTTATAATTTAATTTTCCATCATCACGTATATCTATTCTTGAAGCGTATGTTTCATATAAAATAAATAAACAGTAAGATCACCGTATTCCACCGTCAACAAAAGGTATAACTCTTTTGAATTTTATTAATGCAAATCGTGCTTGTAGTAAATACAAGAATTTTTAGAAATAAATTAATTTGCCAGTTTTTCTAGAGGACGGAGGAATATATTGAACATTTTAATAGATAAAGCAAAGGGCAATTTTCTGCATTATGTATTACGCATGTGCATGACACTTGACCTGCGTATTATCACAGATGCACTTTACAGACCAACGCTCAAATTAGATACTATTCACATTTACAGCTTCACATTTCAATTGGTACTAAACATGTTTATACTTGTTAAAATTAATACATAATACATCTCAACACAGAGATTTTAAATATTTAATAACATTTGCTTCTTTTATCTTCATAACTATTCCAGAGAAATGACATTTTAATTAATAGATACATAGTACTCAATCGCGAATGTTCTCTTTCTGTCATGGATTAAATACGAAGAAAACACTAGTAGAATAAAACAAAATGATATTGCCAACCTAACTTGGCAGGGAGACAGAATATATATATATACGAAATTGCATGCATAACTTTCACCAAGTTTGTATTTGTGTGCCACTACCACATTACAAATTTACTTTTCATATCTTTCACAACGTTTTAATTCGTGTATTTTTCAATTTGACATACCAATATTTCTGTACTGAAACGTATGATAAATATACAAATAAATACTCAGCTCGGTGTTCATTAATTCTTTGCATTTATAGTTCTAAATTCGGTATTAGGTATTGAATGTTTAGAATATAATAGTTAATTTATTTGTTTACTAAATAGAAATTAACTGAAATAACACGACTTTTAGAACAGATGCGGCGTCACATTTTGTGTTCACCTTACAAACAAATGAAAACTATATCCCCTAAGAATAGCGTTGATTTTCAGACAGTGTGGAAGAAGGTTTTCAAAAGGAATAATAGCTTTTTCTTTTGTAAGATTGCATGGGGGTGAACGCAAAGGCAGTATTCCGGTTCATTGTAGCAGCAAACAACACAGAGTGGCAGGAAAGCTGGCTATTCATCACGGTCCAGCTCTCTTTTGTCTCCCTGGTCACGAAAACGTCATCTTTGTCTCACCGCAACGCAGATACTTTGCACCAGAGTGACAAGAATAAAAGCGCAACAAGAGAAGGTTTCATAAACATGCTGTATAAAAGATTGCACTATTTCTGGGGCAAAATATTCCGAAGCCACTAAATTATGTAACTGAATCTTGGATACAAGCACAACAAGAGAATTTGTTAGAGGGAAGGAAAAGGAACTGGAGAAAAAGGAAAAGTAAAATGAATAAATGATAAGGAGTGACATATTGCGATAGACGCCAACATTCATAACCACAATAATGCTATTTCAGAAGATTTAACATGGCGCTGAAGATTTTGTTTAACGATTCCAGTTTAGCAATATAGCTGTGATTTCTTCGGATTGGTTATCGATACCAATCGAAAAAAGTGGGAAGGTGTTCAAAATTGAACTAATACTCCACTTCTAATGAACGCTTTTTAACAATTTAACAAATATAGACTATATTTTAGCTTCTTTCATAATCAGAATACTCGTTTCGTTTTAAAGTACAGATTTTTTACTAATATGAAAAAACTTTTGCTTACGACCAACTCTATTATCCTGTATTGTTTACTTTCGCTATCTTAAATTTAAGGTCGGGACAAAACAGTGTTTACCCTCAATTTCAATATTTCTACTTAGAATAAAAAGAATGGTGCTTGAACCCACAAATCTGTAATTACATTCATGCATATATTTAGATTTACTTTTTTGGTTAAATATTTTATCTTAAAAATAATCAAGGCACATTTTCATACCAGATTGTTAGAATTCTCAATTATTACAATTATTCAATTAAACATGTATAAATATTGTAGGCTAGCACTAACTTGCTACTATAATTCTTACGATTTCAATACTTGAAGGTTAACCTTAGTGTATTTTTTCTGAACTTTTTTATATATGCTGTAAACACTTCTATTTTAACAGATGTTGAAATTAATAATAATTTTGAGACTTCGCAACAATACTTTCTTGGTTCTGTGGCCTCAGTTAAAACAGGCACAGAAAGGCCAACAAACTGTTCTGAGCTAAAACTAAAATCTCTTCCGAAATAACGAATTAAAATGTGTAATCATTAATATGTTGAAATGGAATTATTATTTTAACTAAGCCTGACAAAATTTGTGAAACTGATAAATTTAATGCATGTTTTATGATTGTGGTTCCTTCATCATGAATTGATTCATTATTTAAGAGTAAACTAGAGTGCCATCTGGTTTACTGAAATGTTTTAAATATTAAAGACTCGAAGGTACCCCTTAACATACAATTGTTGATATAGGTAGCACTTCGATATGCTTTTGCTCTTTATCAACCGATTATAATAGAGAGTTTTATGCTACAGTTAAAAATTTCTTCATGATCGGAGTCAACATGCTCGACAAGATAGATCTTTGTCAGACAACGGTTAGTTGCTGTTCATAGGCTTTACGGTAAGATTAATGTTTACCATAGCAACTGTTACATTAGGGCAAATGTTCTCCTTGTCCCTCCCTCCAAGCGCGAGCATGCGCGATAACCGTTTTTTTTTTTTTTTTTTTTTTTTTTTGATCTTGAAGAAAAAATCGTAATACACATATTTAGCTTCGGTATGTTTATTTTTTGGCTCTATGCATGTTTGCAGGAAATTTCACATGACGATTGCTCTGCCCCTTTCTTCATGGCTTCCTTCGGAAGGGAAGTAAAGCCGTGGGTCCCGTGTCGTACATTTACGGCACGAAAAAGTACCTCAAGCCTGAAAGAGAGGCCTCTGAGCAAAATTTGTCGGCCGTTTCACGCCCTGAGTTGAATGGGACGCTGATGACCTGAGATGTTAAAGAGCGTCCATAAATAAATCAATCAAATTTGGAAAGCAGAATTTTTTCCCAACATGACACAGTTGCCTTTTGAATTTTTCACTCCACGTCAACCTTTGTCTGTACCTTTCCCTGTATTAAATAGAATTTAAGTGGAAGAAGTCGAAAATATCTTCTTTTGTTAGCTGACATACAATGAAAAGTTTTCTTGTACTGCATTTTATCAATGCAAGGGCGAATACACGCAAGATATGGCCTATTTCCATGGTGGTCCTGGTGCTCTAGTGATAACTATATTTGCCTCATAGACCGAAGGTGGATGGATAATTTTAGGGAGTAAAAATCTTAAGTATGGCTTCCTTCAGAAGGAAAGTAAAACTGTAGATTTACGGTATGTGAAAACCTGAAAGAAGAGGCCTCTGAGCAAATTTATCCACCATTTCTCGTCGTGAATTAATGGGACTCTAATGACCAAAGAGGTAAAGAACTTTCTTAAATAAACTTAATAATAATAATAATAATAATAATAATAATAATAATAACAATAATAATTTTCTATCTTTGTTAAGTCCCTATCAGAAGGTAGGTATGTGTGCCCTGTAATTAAAAAAATATTATTATATTTCACCAAACCAAAAGTATCCAGTTCTCATTGTGGTCCGGGCATTTTTCAATGAAAATTACAAACTTTTTTGAATTTAATTTGTCCAATTTCAAATATTTGAAAATGCATCTATCTATTTCATGGTTCCTTAGAGCTGCAATCGACTTGTCAAATGAAGCATATTATATTCTGTATCTGTACCACACTAATGGATTATTATATTGTTAAGTCATTAATTTTGGAAGATAAAACTCGGGTAACCATCTCCGTGGTCTAGTGGTAGCGTTTGGGACTATTAATCTGGAGGTCCCGGCCAGGTTAAGCTGTCTAGGTTAGATTTTTTTCCGGAGTTTTTCCTTGTCCTAAGAAGGTAAATGCCAGACAGCTTTAAGGCGCCAAGGACTCAGAGCTCATTTGTGCAATCAATAATTCATTTCATTCATCCCTACGGCCTTACACCTATAGAATCTACAGACGTCGCAAAAGGTCCAATGCAGTCAAAGCAACAATAAATAACAAGCAAACAAATAAAAAAAAAACACAGGTCCCGTCTGTTAATTAACTGTCAAGCACACTGTTAAAACGTGGATCTCACCGGGTTTTCTTTAGCGTGTTCCTCATAGCATCCGCCGGCATTTTAATGCAAATCATGTTCAACTTTCATTTTACTTTTTGTACAATCATTTGAGTTTGGATCGTTTAATAAATTTTCCAGTCTGTCGTATGTATTACATGTATCAGATTTAGGTAACTGAAATGAAATTTTGTATTTTTGTTTGAAGAGTTGCCTATACCTGTACCTGTCCCCACAAATCATGTCCCTTGAGATGACAATATCTTGGAGGTGGAGAGCCGAAGATACATACAGAAAGTGTCAAAAAAGGTATACACACTTCCAGCAAAGAAAAGCCTGTGTTAACATAACAAAACTGAATTCACACAAACAGAAAATGATGAGCACTAATCATCTTACGCTTTTACAGTTACAACAGTTGCTCAAAATGCCCACCGTCGATACACTTCTGAGTACGAAGGCCTCATCCTCTTGCACCTTGTTCTGAAACCACTGACAGTGCTGCATTTTCCGATCAGGGTCATCTTCATTTAATGCATGCCAAAGTCTTGGGGTGAAAACTTTCAACTTTTGCTGTTTTAATAATACACTTCCGCTGGTTCTGCTAACCCCATACTCACGTGCACATTGCTTTGTAGATTTCTGCGGTGAGTGCTCGAAACGTTCCAAACCATAGCCGAGGACGCGGGGCTTGTAGTTGTGCGAGGTCTCCCACATCGCATACGGTACATGAGTCTCAAATTTGCCTCGAATGCGTGCAATTGTTACTCGTGTTGGCGGTTCTGTTCTGTACACATGTCTCCATTTCCTTTGAACTTCAACAACATTCTCGGTTTTCCAATACCACTTCAAAATTGCTTTCTGCTGTTAAAACGATAATCTTGGCTCCATTTTGTTGTAGCAACGCTAGTATAACATAATGTGAATGACGTCTATTTACAGAACATCATACTACACATTATTGTTGTTTTTCGTTCCAACTTTGAAATTATATATATATATATATATATATATATATATATATATATATACATACATATACATATATATATATATATACATAGAGAGATGGAGACCTATTTTTACTTATGATAAATTTCAGGGTGCAAAACGATGTTATCATTATCGCACAGATGAAAAAATATATCATTCTTTCTTTCTTGTTGTTACAAATATCCTTCTACCATTGCACTGTTATTCTTATCAATTACAACACTGAAAATATGTAATATGATTTACATTAGGCACAAAATTATAAATGAATAACATATCCATCAGTCTGTTGAGATTAAATAAGGTCAAGAAAGCCTCATCAACCTGTCTATTTGTACTGCTTATAACCCTTGTCAGTTTCCTCACTGGAAAATGTATAGCAACACAACTTTCAACTAAAATTGCTTGTTGCAGCCAAACCCGCTGGGAGTACATGAGGATTTGCTTGCAGAAATTTCCGTTTGCCAAGGAATACAACACAATACAATGTAAGAGCATTCTCCTGTTTTTGTTAATAACTTTGAATGCCAGCCGCTAGAACCAGTATGGGAGATAGTGTAACTCAAAATTGATAAAACTGAAGGTTCAGCATCTATTGTTCTCAAACACACCAGAGTATTATCTTATCCTCCTCTTTTACGCTCACATCTTAGTCGACTATGTATGTTCAGTGTGCTCATAGGCTAGTGATTACAAATATCTTAACGATTTTAGTCATAACGTATATTTGCTTTAATTTGTCTCTTATGTATAATTAAGGTATATAATAGTTACGTGTATGTCCCTGGTCTGGAGAGCGTTTCTTCGATTCCTGGACATCATAGGGTTTTGTTTTGTTTTGTTTTTTGCCAATGGGAATGGTTATATGTCTGTACAAAATGTAAGTTTAGTTTAAATTAGGTTGATACTACCACTCGCTCATTTTATTGTGGCTAACCCCAATCTGTGAAGTCAGTTACATCTCCGACACTGCCAGGCAAGGAATTCAGAATGTATTTACATGATAAATGAATGGCAATGGAAAAAATGATTAAGAAAATGTTGGTTATGAATAGCATAGCGCCTCGCTAAATAAATTCCAAGTACAACAAAATTATTATAACTTCTTCTGTCACCTATCATTTGAAAGAGATCTCTCTGGCATAATTGCGCGTTACGCACTGTTTGTTGTTTTAGCCAGCGGTTCATTCCACCACGCTCTCCGCCTGCCCGTTTCCTGCGTAGTTATTTTTTATTTTTGTATCAGCGTTTCTGTTTTTCTTTTCTGCTTTAATTTTCCTTTTAATGTTGTTGTAACTTTTTGTATGGTATTTATCATTCTCTTCCCTTGTTTTCACGCCTAGAACATGACACTTGTTTTGCGATTTTAGCTTGTGTTTTCCCCCTGTTTTATATCCTTATTATTTTGTGATTTTTTAACTTCATTTCATTTACACTATGTTCTTTGTATTGTTACCAAGTTCACTGTTGCTGCTATCGAGCTTGTATATTGAGTAAACACTACAAGAATCTAAACTAATAGAAATAAGATATTACGTGTTTCAACACACAACACCAAGTAAGCTTTTATATGTTGTGCATTCAATCTACCACTGAGATACGTAAATTAACCCCTAACTTGGAGTTATTGCTCAGATACCACTATAGGTAGCCGAGGTCGCTAAGGCGCGGACTCGTGAGTGGGAGGTCTAGTGTTTGATTTCCACTAGGACCTGTGACTGAGGTTTTTTTTTTTTCAGATTTTCCTCAGTACTCATAAAAGGCAAATGCTGGGGAGGAAACCCAAACTTAGGCCTAGAACGTTTCCTTTCTTAAAAAAAATTCTTTCCCAATTTATCATTCATCACATGTATCATCAGTGTCCACTGCCTGTGAAAACCCAGTAGCTAAAACGGGTAATTTCGGTTTCGTAATAAGATTCATGTCATCTCGTTCATTTCCGTTAGTGGCCGTCACCCGAGTAGCATAGGGGTATATGAATTTTATAAGCGGGAAAAGGCCAAATTTCAGAAGTATGTTTTATTTAAGATCACTCCTTAGACAACAGGAGAAAACATAATAATATTAAAGCATAATGTGTAATATAAACAATTAAAAATAAATATCTCTACCTTGAAAAGTGAAATAATTTAGGTGAACAAAAAGTAAACACGGTTATATTCTTTACTTCAGGCGGAAAATAAGAAACTTATGTTTTATATCAGTAGTAAAGCTTGAGTGTTTGAAAGTCTGCACACTTTCGCATTGTAAATATTTAACTGTAGTTATTCCCATGAAAGGCAGTTATTTCGTTTTATAGCTAAAAGAATATTGTATTAATGTAAATATTAATAGCTTAAGCATACTTGAATGTAATGTCGCTATCTGCAGCAGCAATTGCTCAGAAAAGGGGGTTGCCCTGGAGAAAGATTTAAAACCGAACCGAACAGACGTATCTATAGAAATATGTCCGTTATCCTGGTAGGTTTTTGCGGACTCACTCGACACACTGCTGGATTGGAACCTTTCTGGTGCGAGAGTAGGCGTCATCCTATCAGCAAAATGCGAGGTAATGATGACTGGTTTTTTCAAACAACTTGATCATCATGCAAATACGAAACACTCACACGCTCAAATCGCACCGATTCAGGTGGGAAGTGCTGATGCATTCACTTCTGCACTCTCTTACCATCTCCACTCGCCACCTCACATGACATTCCTCGTCATAGCTACCCTGGACTCGTCCGATTCTTCCTCCATATCCAGTCAGATGGTTCGGAGGTTGCGCCAACTTGCTTGGCCGTAACAACTTGTCATACCGTTTACGTCGTAAAATATTGGAAAATTACAAAACAATTTTAATTACAGCTTATTATTTCATGTATATGAGAAATATTTTCAAATTATTTGTCTAAATATATTTTACAACCACACAATATGTCCACCTGCTTACATTTTTAAATGACTTTAGTGGATAAAAGAGGGAAAACCAGTAAATGCCACATACCGCGTGAAATTGTGTTTTGGTGGTAACATAAAGAATTAGTAGTAAATCTTGCGACGGTCTACAAACTTATTTTTTCGCACAACACAGCTTATGTTTACAAAAAATTAAATAGTTTTCTTTCACTGTCGTGTGTTAAAAGTGAATCGGGGAAGAAAATGTCCTTGGGGGGGGGGGCGAAACATTGTTTCTTTTTAAGCAAACTTAAACATTGTATACGTCACGTTTTGACAAATCCACTCAATTATCGTGATTTACACACAAATTTCCTTCTAATATTGCATTGTTGCAGCCCCCTTCTATAATTGGAGTTGTACGCAGACTCGGAAATAATTAAATAAACTTTAAGAAACTACTATACATCAGGATGAAACACTTACATATCCACAAGGAAGTGTAGTTGGCCGAGAGGAATAAAACAGGTAAAAGAGAAAATAAGACTACTGCAAAAAATACACAAGTATATTTTTAATAAGCGGTGTATAATGGGAGAAAATACAGTACAAGGTAACAGAATAGCTTTTTTCTGTTATTCTAAATTCGTTTGCACTTTCAGGTGTATGTTTCCAAATATTGACACTGATTGATAGTTACATTATATAAAAAGTATAAGGGTAATTGATATTTTAATATGCATTACATGGTCTTGTAAAAGGAAAAACATCGGAAAATGTTATTTAACTTGATATTCTTATATATAAAACACGTTTATATCAATAATTGTTACTTTATGAACACATAAAAACAAGAAATACGTTAGATACGTTTGCACTTGTACACGTAGCTATGTATATGTAAAAATGGTACTGTAATATTATGGAGATAACAAGTACTTAGTGCTAGGCAGTACAAATATTTTGGATAAAAAAACGGAACTTCTGCAAAACTGCTGTAATGTCCATTTTGTTTCAAAATAATGTTTCTAAATTGTATATCGTCAAGTAAAAAGTTGACAAATGTGTTGTTGGTAAAAAAAAAAAAAAAAACGGTTTCAACATACAACTTTAAAAATGCATCTATTCACTAAAAGGATGTTTACGCTTTTTACTTTGAATTCTACTTGGCATTTTTTTTTCTTTTTTAAAAACCTCTCATTAATAAAATTTAAAAAGACACGTTTGAATTACATAATCACGCACATTAAACAGAGAAACTAATTAAAACAAATTGTAAGTTGCACAACTACGACATTCGTAAACTGACCTGTAATGTTTTTGAATATGTGTGCACATGTGTGGACTTTGTGTATTATAGAGTTGACAAGCACGTAGTGTCTGGCATTGTTAAAACACAGGAGTTTAGACGTTTTACTGTATTACGCGGTTTATGGTTTCCAAATGCAACACAAATTATGGTTTTGAGTGTACCTATAATTGTCACAATGTTTGCAATAATACTCACTACACTTATTTACGTAATAATTCATATCCGGAACCTCCTATTTCATCACACGAATGTTGAACTGATAATTTTATGCGATAATACATGTACCTTGTTTTTCTTTACGATTGATGTATTTGCAGTTGATGCAATTTTTATTTCAAAACTAGGAATTCTATATGTTATGTTTTACACATTTTATAAATTATGGCTTGCTTTTATACCGGAAAACTTTATCTTTTCAACGATTCAGTCACCGTTGCGCATGCGTAAAGCCTTACAATCCATCTAAGTTTTCACTCAATAAAATTGGTTTTCCGCGTTTTATATTTTTCCCTAAAACATTGGAAATTGACGCACTTTAGCATTGCAACATAACAGTAACATGTACACACACAAAAGTGACCTATTTTTTCCGCATAACATTGCAAAGTATTTTTGCATAATAATATTTTTTTGCATAATAACATTTTTATATAAGTACGTTTTTTTATCCTAACATTTTTTGCATAATAACTTTTTGCATAACAACATTTTTTGCCTCTTAACTTTTTTTTTCATTTATTTTAATATATTTTACAATCATACAGCCTGCTCCACATCCACCATTCAATTAAAAATAACGCTCACTGGTGAAAATATGATTACCCACCCAAATTTTAATTAATATTTTGTATAATTATAAAATTCCCCTTCCCCACTAGATCCACAAGTTTCAGCCATTAAATAAAATAAAATCCCTCCACACCTGATCTTGGACAAATTCCCATCTGACCAGATCTTTGAAAGTCGACAAATTGCTGCAAATAAATCAAATAACTCGCGAAAGTATGCTTGCCTGAAGGAAACTAACTCTACACCAAACGATTAAGGTGAAAGCTTTTAAAAACAGGACTTCCAAAACATGGAGATGTAATTCACCATCATCATCTATCGTAATGTAGTCCTGTGCGGAAAATTGTTCCTGAATTTCGCTTCTGCCCTCTGCCGTGGCGGTACGGAACTCCAGTGTCTAGTAGACAAGTGATTTGTTATTAGCACTCCTTTACTCAGAATACAGCGATGCTGCTCGCCTTTCTCAGCCACCAGACATAGCAGCTCAAGATAGAATGGCAATTGGTTATGTTTCCGTTGTATATAAAGTTTCATTGCATTTTATTTTGGTGATATTGCTACCGAGCTTTAAGAAATGTATAATAAATAACGTAAACACCAAGATGTAATAGGCTTCGAAACGTATTAATAATATTAATATATTTTTATCCCGAAAAGAATATCAAAATAAGGTACTTTGTTTAATTTGGCAATAATGAAACTATTGCTCTTCCATCGAGTTAGGACAGGAATTATGTTGCCAGTCACGTACGACTGCAGTAGAATGAGCCAATAAAACTCCCTTAGGGAGCACCATGACTTCATACTGCGATAATGCAAGATAAGGTGTCGCCTCCTGCTGAAATGGGAATTTGTCTCTAAAACGTGGCTTCTGCAATTCCAAACATAACTTCATTGCGCGAGCTGTTGTTGTCAGTAGTAATTTTCAGAATTGTTGACTTCTGCTTTGGATGTAATGACTCTGAGTGAAAAAATGACAAATCCTTCCAGAGCAAACGTTTTCGAAGAACACAAGTCACTAGTAATTAGACGTCAGATATATGGTTAAGAGGGTTTTTAACAGGCTGCCGCACCTGTTGGAATGATGGCAAAGAGAATGCCAGTTATTGATAGCACTAAAATAAAAAATATAATGCTATTTTGAGCTATACCTACTACAAAAAATACGGGAATATATTATATTTCGTGTTGACTTATATGCCGATTAAAATAACAGTATGAATACAGTCGTAATGTTCACAAACAAGCGAATTTAATGAAACTTACACATAATCTGTTACATCTACTAGAATGTAAAAGATCAGTTTATTTCATAACAAATGCAGTGACATACATGAATCATGTCGACCTTAGGTTGTATTAAAGGGCGTTAAAGCGTAGAATTCCTCCATTTTTATACCATTTTGTTAATTCACACAAATTGAAATCTTATTTATTTATGTCCCAATTTGATGTATTAATGAACTTAGTAAACATGTTTCCTCAAACGTTGAGACAAAATATACCGAGTGCAGTCGTATAAGGCTATTGAAATATAATTGATGAAGCATTAGGTTGTTGGGAAATTAATGGCGGTTTTGTGATTTATACTGCAACAAAGTATCAGCGTGATTTATTATTTTTTTATTTGGTTTATTTACGGATGCTCTTTAACATCTCAGGTCATCAGCGTCTTATTCTATTCAGGGCGTGAAATGGCCGACAAATTTTGTTCAGAGGCCTCTTCTTTCAGGCTTGAGATTCTTAATCATGCCGTAAATGTACGACACGGGACCCACGCTTTACGAATGAAGCCATACTTAGGATTTTAACGCCAGAAAAAAAACTATCAGTCCTGGCTGGGATCTAACCCGCGATCCGAGTTTAGGACGCAAGTATGGTTACCACTAACCACCAGGACTGACTAAAAGGTACCAGTAAATTCAAAATTAATTTTATTATTCAAAATAACAATATCGGTATCTATATATTTTTTCCAATAAATAATACGTTTATTTATGCCATATCGACAAAAGTCGTGATTCTAGAGACATAAAATATCTAAATGTTCTCTCAGCTTATTCTAGGTTACCGAAGACTCAGTGCTTCAGTCTAAATAAGTAAGTTTAAGGTTGAGTAAATATGCTCCATGAGTTAAATTTTCGTAGTCCATTCTTTCAGCGTACTTTTTCAGACGTGTGGCCGGGCATTATCACGAGAAGAACACGTCCCTTTCTATTAACTAGTGCTGATTGTTTTTCTTCCAGCTTATGATCAATTTTATCAATTTCTTGACAATACCTCTACGAAATAATTGTTTCGCCACGACGCAGAAGGTTGTAGTGTTTTAAACCTACCATTGACCACCACAAAGTTAACATAATCTGCCCATGGTATACTTTTGGTTTTAAGAAGTGTTTCGGCGCATCGTCGAGATTTAATAATTATAATAATTATCATATATTCCTATATTCTATCATATATTCTATCATATAGAATCCACTTGTTATTGCGATCGTAAAAAACGTTTTTGATGCTGTTTAAATGCACGTGGAGTCCATTTATATATATATATAGCGTATTTTTATCAAGTAATCACACGGTGGTATGTGTAACTAAAATTCTTTAGCAAGATATTTTGAGTGTATTGTTTCAACAATTTCTCTGAATTGATCATCACCAACTTTACTATGATGTCCATTTTTGGGCAAGCCTATCAGAAAGTAAACTCCTCTTACAGGCATGACAAATGTGTGGCCAGCCTTCAGTATATTTGTATTTCCTTGTAAGCTTTTTCGTTATTTAATAAACACCAATTTAAGCTAAATTATAGTGCATTAGACTATTTTTCATTTTATCTTCGTTTGACAACTTCTTATATGTGAAGGCAAAATCGTTGAGCTTTTTATTTATTATTTTTAATACTAACTAAAGTAAGAAACTTTAAATATCCAACTTGGTGTGAAATGTTTCTGTCTTTTCCTCCATTTATCAACAGAAAGTTTTTAAGCATGAAAGTTTGACCATATATTTTAAAGGTTTTAATAAATCTTTAAACTATTTGGAATTTTTGTGTTTCCGTAAAAGAGTATGCCATATTCAAAATAAAATAATTATTTACCAATCTTAAATAGTTAAAGCTAATATTTATGGAATTTAAATATTATTCCTAAAACATCTAAATAAATGCCTATTATACCAAAAATGGACTAACTGCATTAATGATTATATTTTATTTTACATAAATATCAGTTACATTTTATTTTTATTGATCCTGTCATAAGAGAGAGTACATAGAGGTATTTAATTATCTTCTGGCTGAAGTTTTAGAAGCAGAGACGAAAGGAATGGTATGTCCAACAGCATTTAGATGTCTTGGATACAGGAGGCAGCATATTGGCATCAAGGGACGACATTAAAACATGCAGCATGTTCGAAACGACGTACCTTTGAATTTTATTGCGCTTCTCGAAATAGATGTACCGAGTTAAAAACGCTCCAGAAAGCTGTACCTTAAATGGAATAAATTTGAATAATTTCGGTACCGGAAGAGCTCGAAGCGGTTAAATTTTCATGTACTCTCGTAATTTGTTAAAACATGCACGCTAACATAGCGTTGCAGGCCAACTGTCTTCCTACACTTTCATTAGAGAGTCTCCAGTATTGAGTTATTGATGTCTTAAGACCGCTGTTTGTCACTCCCTCTCCTTGTGTTTATTCTGCATCACCATGTTGTCTTTTTCTTTCTTCTCTCTATGTACACGTGGAAAATTACTGAGGAATTGATGAAACGCCTAATATGGTGATGTAGTTAAGTGAACATGGGATATTATTAAAATATGAATTTTGAAGAACGCAGTAGATGAACAACAACAACAACAACAATAACATAATAATAACAACACAGAAGTGGCCACGCCGAGTCAAATCCGAGCTATACATACCCACAAAGCACAGCAGCTAAATTCTTAGTGCGTTATCCTTTTGTGTTATGATGTCTCTGGATTATTCTCTGCCACTTAGAAGTTAAGCAATGCGGGATACAAACCTCTAGTTCGATTCGGCGTTCGCCATCTTTGATTTAGAAAGTTATTCAGTAATCCAATAAACAGCAACATAAATTTCATAATTTTTATGTTCAATGTTAAGTACAATTGCCAGAAACGATTTTTATATTATTTTACTAAATATTGCTACACGAAAGTAAATTTAGTTTCACTAGAAAATTCAACAAAAGATATGACGGATGAAATATGCAGCTTTCGATAAATGTGTTGCACCTCTTGAGGTTAGAAAAACTATCAATTAGGATTTGGAATTCTTTCAGTTATCTCTGTAGCGGTTCTCAAACTGTGGTCTGCGAACCCTAATGGTCCACGAAGCTTAGAATATTGCTAACCGAATTTATTCTTGAATGTATAAATAATCACAGCAAGTATAGAAAACGACCAAGGGACAACACGAAAAATGTAAGATATACGATTGAAAGTGTGTAAAATATACTTTCGAATGAAGCAACCAGATGGTGTAAGTGAAAGCAGAGCTGTGTTTCTCTGCATGCTCCAAAGTCCAGTTGATGAGCGACAGAGGTCACGGGCGTATGTGGCCTTCCCATCGCTGGCAAAGAACGTCAATGTACTTGGAGACTACTTCGAAGGGTGCTAAACACCGTGGATTGTCTGAGAGACCAATTCTGTGACTGACTTGCACAGCTGTGTGTAATTTTTGCTCATGTCATAATAAACCAATATTCGGTTGCCTGCGTTTTGCTTCTTCCCTACGAGGGCCTACATCCATCCTTCCGTTGGTGACATCACTCGGCAGTAAATGCCATACACTTTCAATCGTATATCTTTGTTCGTGTTGTTCTTTGTTCGCGAGAAATATAAAATAGTTGCCATGATTTATGGCTTCCTTCATATGCACCGCCCTAGTTTCCCTGGCCACAGCACGCATTTTTCGTAACACTTACTTGTATGATAGATTATTCTCTGCACTCGTTTATATTAATCAAAATACTATACTAATCAAAACTACTATAGAGATATTACGGAAGATAAAGAGTTTGGAAGGGGGTCATTTAAGATTAGTACAAATTTCTCTAAAGTCCGATGTAGCACTGCTCTACGTGTAATGTTGTACCATTTATTGTTAGTTACTAATAATATTATTTTTTATTATTTTATATACGTTTTAGAGATATAATTGTTATGATTATTACTGCATAAAATAAACTATGGAAAAATCGCAATCATTTGTTTGTTTGTATTTTTAAATTTTCTAGACCATTACACACACACACACGCACACACACACACACACACACACACATATATATATATATATAGTAATTATAGTAGTAGAAAAGGATAAAACACTAAGAAAAAGTCGCACTTGAGATCGCAATATCTCGGACTCGTGGAGTCCTTCTATGGCAAGAAGACAAGTGACGGTGATATATATAGGACAAGGCACTTACAGTGTCTTAAACGTGAAGTGTTCTTAAACGGACTTAAGATAGCGACCTCAACTTGTCCTTGAAAAGCATTTCCCAATTTCAAAGTCAAGGTCATTTGTTTTTTTTAAATGGAATGGTGTATTTTTTTCCGGGAATGGAAAGAACCTTTGATTTTCAGCTTAAAAATTATAGTGCATTTATCAGCTAGGGGTGATAGATGATGTGATATTGGATAAATAATACAGTAAATGTTTTTCACTTACTTTCACTTTACTGGCGTCAATTTACTTATAATACAGTACAGTTATAACAATAATTGAAACAATGTCATGTTCATATTACAAACAATTTTAATTTAGCAAATGTTCCAAAGTATGTATGACCTTTAACTTCGATGCATTTCCGAAACGTGCCTCAAAAGATTGATGAACACGTCTCAACATTTCTTCGCTGATTCTTGCACAGATATTTATAGTTTGTTGACGTAGTTTACCAGATGTAGTTGGTACTACTTCATAAACTTTATCTCCCATAAGAAAAAGTCCCATCCATGGACCAGAATATTCTCTTTAACATTTCTCGAGCTACAGCTGAGTAATGAGATGGGCAACCATCGTGTTGATACTGTATTGCAACCCGGTTCACGAGGGGCACGTCTTTTAACAACACTGGAAGTTCTGGCTACAAAATGTTTCTGTATTTTTGCCCATTATGTTTACCTTCAATGAAGCACACTCCAATTATACGGAATCCCAAAATGACACATCAAACATTCACCTTCCACATTGCCGCTGATGCTCTTCTTTCGATAACCATTTTGGATTTTCCACAGTCCACTTATGCCATTATACTTGACCATGATTGGTGAGTGTCGCCTCATCAGAAAAGTTTACTGTTTTGAATTTGTACTAGAGCCCATTGGCAAAATGCAACACGCTTCTGAAAAGCATCCCCATAAAGGGCTTGATGTAGGCTAATGTAATATGGATGGTATTTGTGGCGCTGAAGTATTCGAAGAAACTCCTTTGAAAAATTCCCGAATCATTTTCCAATTGACGGGAACTTGCGTGAGGATTAGTGGCAACTGCAGTAAATATAGCGAGTTTCCAATTTTCCCCAGTAGCACTTCTCTTTCGGTGGTGTTTTCTTGGTGCGGCACTTCCCGTTTCGGAGAATGAGTTGGAAATTTCTAACAGATGGCTGCTCCCTTTCAGGATATCGATCTCCGTATAAGTTGCAAGCTGCTTTAGCGTTCTTGTGAGCTTCTTCATAAATGTAAACCATATCGATCCTCTCATTGATCATGTATCAAACTTCCATAATTAAATACGAAGAGAAACTGACTAAGATTAATGTCCTTTGAGGGTTTAATTGGCAATGATAAGTCCTTGTTTGTGTACCAATGTCAACAAATGAGCATCTGCATATAAACAAACCAGTTTCCTTCATAGCAACAACAAAACAAAAGAGAGACAGAAGTGAAAGCAAGTGAAAAACATTTTGTGTCTTATTTGTCAAATATCACATCATCTATCAACCCTAGCTGATAGATGTACTATAACTTGAAAATTGAATACCTTTTTTCCATTCCGAAAAAAAAATAATAATGAATAATTTCATTTGAAAAAATTAATTGACCTTGAAATGACATTGGGAAATGCGTTTCAAGAATGAGTTAAGGCCGCTATCTTACGTTCCCTTATGGACGCTTCAAATTTTGTCTGAAGTAGTTTTCGATTTTCCCCGTCGTTTCGGAGTAAAATGGCCGCGACACTATAAATGCCTCGTCCTGTGTATGTATTCTTTTTTTAATGATTTATTTATGGACGCTCTTTAACATCTCAAGTCATCAGCGTCCCATTCAACTCAGGGCGAGAAACGGCCGACATATTTTGCTCAAAGGCCTCTCTTTCAGGCTTGAGGTTCTTTTTCGTGCCGTAAATGTACCACACGGACCCACGGCTTTACTTCCCTTCCGAAGGAAGCCATAATTAGGATTTTTACGAAAAAATCCATCGTCCTGGCCGGGTTCGAACCCGCTATCTTGGGTGAAGGAGGCAAGTATGGTAACCACTACACCACCAGGGCCGGCCCTGTGTGTATATATATATATATATATATATATATATATATATATATATATATTAGAATATAGTTTAAAAGTTGTGAAGTGCGCGCAATAACGCAAATAGGCACACAATTCGCACGATATTTTGGGTATCTAAGCAGTGTACAGAATACTTCTTGAATACCAATGGGCTTCGTGTCTGGTATTCAAGAAATGATCGGTATACTATGAAGAAGGTTACTTAGCTATCCGAATATCATGCGAATTGTACTTTTTTGCGTTGTTGCTGTTTTTACGTGTACTTAACAAACTTTATATGCCTTACTGTCTACCTCTGTCTACTGTCTTTCCATTGTTCTTACTACCGTTAGAAGAGCTTTATAGCTCTAAACATTGCTTTACAATACTAGAATATTCTAGTTATTGGTGTGAATTTAGAATTTTAAACTTTGAATTAAATCTTAGGGGTCTGTAACAACGGAGATCTTTATACGGCGTCCGCGATCAAAAAAAAAAAAAAAAAAAAATGGGAACCTTTAATTTACTACTTTACCTACTCCTTGAAGAAGAACACTTGATCTGCGCCTGTGCAATTGTTCCCCTGTCTGTCCTACTGTGGACACATGAATTAGCATAGCGTGTATTTCTATTCTGCTGATTTTTTGTTTGCAAAATGAAATAGATTTCGTGTTGTATTTCATTTCCGTGCCAAACTCCTGTTTTATCCATAAAATAAACACTTATAACACAAATAGTTGGTTCCTCCCTGAAAGTATTTGTGAAAGTTCCATGTTTTCATTCTAAATTATTTTCGAACTAAACCAGTCTAACACAAGTTTACACTGCAAGAAATAAACCTAGTTGTTTTTATTGTACGTACCACCACGGTCAGTTCTCTGTATTTGAAGTGAGCAGCATATCACAAAGCGTTTTCTAGGAACTTGCTTCTTTTGTGCAGCATTTTTCATAATAGTTTTATAACAATGACAAAGTTATTTGCTCTGTTGCTATGTTTTCAGCCTTGCATAGTGCCGTAAAATATACAGCGTACAACAGCAGAGGAAATTTTGCTGCAAAGTTAAGATAAGCTAATAAATGCATGCGATGACTTCAATATAAGTTTAGTTATAAACTTTCTTTCCGCTCACAGTGAACTAGGTGTACTGCAGCCGGCAGTGTCGTTATTTAACTCCGCTTAGCCTCCTTTTTCATAACCTTGAACGTCGATTTCTAAGCCTGTTCCCTGCCGGTCCCACGGCAGTATATATTCCTTCGCTAAGATAATTAACGATAGCTCATCCTGTGCATGGGTATTAGGACCTACTTTTAAATCTGCAGTTCAGAATATTGTGCACAAATTTCGAAACAACTGGTTCAGTGCAGAACATAAATTTTAAGTGAAAGCGTAATATTTTAACGGAGGAGCTTGGTTCAAATTTTGAACATACTCCAACAAAATTAATTCCGAAATAAAAACAAGTGATTGTTTCGGAATAAAAGGAAAAATGACACGGAAAAAATCACGGTGACTATCAAACAATGTATTTTTTCGATGTAACTCCTGCTTGGCCAAGAAAGAATGACAATTCAAGTATCTGCTTCAAGGCAAAATTATATACGTATTTTGGAAAACAGTTGAAATGCGGGCCCCGCCTGCCTTGCCACGCTTAGTAGGTGAGATGTATAATTAAAGCCGATCAAATGAAATAATAATGTCTTTGGACGTGGATCAGAGTTTAGTGGTACATATATAATTTCTACTATCTAATAATTCCCTTATTTTTAAATTACCTATTTGCCCCTATATTCATCAAAAACAGGTTAACAATCAACAGACCACTAAAATAGCTGAGGATATAGCGCTACCAAAACAAAGGTATCACATACCTTAACCACCTAGTTATACGTATGGTAAAGATCTTGTAAAATAGATCACCATTTTCATATCTGTGTGCGTCCACAAGCTCTCATTCACTCATCCCTTAATTTTCCTAAAAATGCTCCGATCTTATTTATTTTTACTGCCCTCATTTCTTTCAACATTTTAATTACCACTATAGCTTGTAATTTATCCCGTTTTTCCTCAACTTTTTATCATTTCACAATCTATCAGACAATGGAACACATTATTCACACCTTCCCACGCTAACAAATATTTCTTTAAAACGTTTACATAATTTTTCTAGAAATAATACTCCTGTGTGCATCCAGAAATACCTATTCTTTCAATTTGATCACAAGTATACGAGGGTAGGTCCATAGGTTTCCGGCATCTCCGATAATGATTGTTGCCTTTTCAAAACTCTTATCTGCTATCACACCTTATCTCTTAAGCAAATGTAGCTGTAACTTCCGCTCCGCTCCGTTCAATTGTTCAGATATAGTTGCATAAAGAAGGATATGTGTAGAAGATTGTCCCTTGTTCAAAATGGAGAATTCAGCTGTTATTAAGTTCTTCACAAAAGAAGGACTTACTCCAAATGAAACTAAACAGCGATTGGACGGTGTATATGGGGAAGCATATCCTTGAAACCACATTTCTTAACAGCTTTCTTTGCAACAAGAGCTGTGTGCACAGGTGTGTTGTCGTGAAGAAGATGCACACCACCACTCAGCTTTCCTCGCCTTTTCTCTTTGATGTAAGCACGTAGTCTGTGCAGTAGGCCAGCGTAGTACTCCCCATTTACTGTGGTGTTGCTCTCCTTGAAGTCAATGAAAAGTATTCCTTCACATCCCAAAAGAGTGTGGCCTTGATCTTCTTGGTTGGCTAAGGGACCTTGACTTTAGAGGTGGTGCTTCGCCAGGTTTACGCCATCCATTGATTCTCTTTTGGACAAGGGCTCATAATAGAGGACCATAGTTTGATCTCAATGGTTTGCAGAATTTCTCTCTCGTTGCCACGGCAGAGCTCCAAAAATGCCTGACAACAGATGACTCGTTGCTGCTTTTGGACTGAGAAAAGAAGTCTAGGCACCCATCTTGCACTAACCTTATTCATGTTTAAATGTTCATGAATAACTCGAAGGACTGTTGTTTTTGAAAGGCCGAACCATGCTGCTATTTCTGTAACTTAGAGCCGCCGATCTTCCATATTTTCTCCTTCCACAAGAGCGAGCGATGTTTTTAGGAGTAAGTACCTCCAAGGGCCGCTCTTCGTCTTCAAGCTCTCTCGACTCATTCGAAAAAAATTGGCCAATTCTTTTACGGTAAAGTATGAGGTGGATGCTTCCCCATATACACCGTCCAGACGTTGTTTAATTTCTTTTGGAGTATATCTTTCTTTTGTGAAGAACTTATAACAGCTCGAAACTCTATTTTGAACATGTCACAATCTTCTACACATAACCTTCTTTATGTAACTATATCTGAACAATTGAACGGAGCGGGGTAGAAATTACAGATAAGATATGACACCACATAAGGATTTTGTAAAGGCGACAATCCTTATCGGCGAGCCCGGAAACTTATGAACCTATCCTCGTAGCAGCCACTCCTTGTTCTTGAGGGCACTTATTGGAGTGGAAGGAGGTAATGCATCAATGAGAGTTAATGAATAACAATCATCGACAAAAGAATGGCGTTACAAATGAAGTTGATTCACTGGATGGGGAAATTTAGTTTTGACAGACCGTCTGTGGTTGTTGTCCTTAGGGAAACTATACTGGTTGGTAATACAATGTAAGAGGCTGTACAAAATTTGCAAGAAAGCATATAAACTATATTTTTAAAGGAACCCTTGGCTGACGAATTAATTTTAAATTATAATTGTAATCCCGATTTAATGTATGAAGTACTAGTAATTATAGAACAATTATGAAACAAGCTCTACATTTGATTCCTCGACAAAGATATGAGGCTGGTATAGGGCGGAATTTCCGAATAGAATTGAGGTTTTTCTTTTTAGAGTCGTAGATGATCTAAAACTTAAACGTGATAATCTTTCAAATATAGTAGAGAGCATAAAAACGTGAATGAATATGTTACAACACTCTGTAAATATATAAATATATTTATATATTCCGTCGCCATCATTTTAGTTATTTTACGTTATGTTTAAGGAAATTTTGTCTTCAAAACTAGAAAAAAATTCTTGCTTCTCTACATCTTCTACTCTCTATTACACTACTTTGCAAAATCCACTGATATTACTTTCACCCAGTTGTCTATGTCCCCCTTCTAATTTCTTCTAACAGTTTCTACACTTTCTCAAGCCAACTCTATCTTACCCAACTTTTATTCTAGTAGTAGCTACGACTATGCCTCAAAGAAAGGTTAAAGCTAAAGTGAAGAAATATCGGAAGGGATGGGGGACATTTGTAAAAGTAAACCACTTGTGTCCGAGGTCGTTAAGACACAGACTCGTCAGTGGGAGGCTTGGGGTTCAATTCCCTCCAGAACCATCCACACTGGTTGAGTTTTTATAGGTTTTCCTCAGTGCTCATAAATAGCAAATGTTGAAAGGGTACTCTAGACTTTAATCTGAAACGCTTCCTTCCTTAGAGGAAAATTCCTTACCCATGTATCACCAGTGCCCACCCCATGAAATATCTCATTAATAAAAATGGGCGTTAACTATTCAAAAAAGTAACCTCTTAAAAAAACTCGTAAATCTAAAGTTTAATATCGTTTATTAAAATGCATTAAAATTACATTAGCAAATAGTTTCAGAATTGCAAGTTTTATTTAACGAATATTATATGATTATATTTCTGGTTGCGCATAATAAAAATCTTTTAAATAAAGAAAAAGATTTTAAAGCACGAAACTTGATCAAATCAACTCAACTATCCAAGATCTGTTTGCACAGTCAGAAGAGACATTTAGAAAAAAAAATATCTGATGGAGTTTATTTTGTTCGAGCGCCTGCACTCTATAACAAACTTCATTTGTTTGAGTGAAGCACAGTGAAACTTAAGATCTTTTGTCCTCCTAAAGAAGATGGAAGCTTGGTATATAAAGCAGAGGTTTTGTCTTTTAAATCGTTTATAAATTAAGATACAACTTTCCATGTGCCATGTTGACTTTGAAGTTAAGGAAAGCTAAAGTGCTTTCTAACTGAATTTTATTCCCTTCCTTAGTAAATTGACAAAAGAACTAAGACTACGTCTTTTGAAGAGTAGGAACCAGGTAAATTTATGATTGGACGTAAACAATTTGAGTTTGCGTTCCAATGTTGCAGTTTTTTACCAAGCAGATTGTATAGATAATTACATTAGATATTTTATCACTTGCAATTCACCGGTGGAATATTCCGTGTGTGCGCAAGTAGGTAAAGTATGACCCAGTGCGACTGATGTGACATTCACCAATACAAAGTTTTCTGAAACGAAAGGAGCTTGTACGCTGCTTTCACGGAATTTAGGCTTATATATGTGGCCCATACAGCGATTCCAACAATTATTGGAAATATTATTTCTAACTTAAAGTGGCATTTTATATGAAACAATGCGTTTTAACTCTGAGGAAATATAAACTAGATGAGATTAGAATGTCAGTAGGAATTTTTTGCACGATTCTATTCCGTGCAGTTTACAACATATCGTCATATGAGGGATCGAACTTTCAAACTATTTATAGAGAATTCTTGCAGTTGTTAGGCAATACTGCATTTGTTTGTGCTCATTTTGTCCCAGTTTAGGGAAATTATCAACAGGAGGTTGTCTTTTATCCTGGATGGGTTTAAAATTTCAAGTTCTGAAACGTTTAAAGAGTATTCTATCTCATTTAACTGCTTAGCTTCTAGGCTGGAAAGGTGTTCAACATAATTCAACGAATTCTTAAGAACCACAACAGCATTGATGATCGCGATAGGCATGGCTTCAGAACTAATAGAAAGAGAGCTACCAAGAACATTTATGTCCACAAATGACGGAATTGGCGCGCTTGATTTAAACACTGAAGAAATTGTACAGATGTAAACAGCGCAATTTATGCATTACAAGTATACTTTTAAAAAAATTTCCATTCTCACAACTGCTTAATAATAGACTTAGGTTATTAAATTTTACATATATAATCCATATTTTATTTAATAGACACTTTTCAAATAAAATTTTAATACATTTTAAAAGCACATTATTTATACCAATTCATATAATATATAACCTAGAAGCTCACTTGAATTATATTTGCAATTAGAAAATATTCATATTAAAAAAGAAAATCGCACTATTTAACCAATAACAGTTTATATTTTGTTTCATTCCAGGTAAACTATAAAAATACCTTTTCGATCAAAATTTTAAATGAAAACATGATCTGATTTGGATAATTAGGCATGAGTCTCAAATTTGTCTCGAATGCGTGCAATTGTTACTCGTGTTGGCGGTTCTGTTCTGTACGCACGTCTCCATTGCCTTTGTACTTCAACAACATTCTCGGTTTTCCAACACCACTTCAAAACTGCTTTGCTTATCGCTGTTCAAACGACAATCTTGGCTCCATTATGTTGTAGCAACGCTAGCATAACGTAATCTGTTTACAGAACATCATACCATAATCTTGGCTTCATTTGTTCATTGTTGATTTACCTGTCACGTAGGAACGCTATCATAACGTAATGTGAGTCACATCTGTTTACAGAACATCATACGATAACCTTGACTCATTGTTGATTCACTGTGTCACGCAGCAACGCTATCATAATGTATGTGAGTCACATCTGTTTACAGAACATCATACTACATATTACTGTTGTTTTTCGGTCCAACTTTGAAATATATTAAGTAGATATCTACTGTGAAAGTTTGTATACATTTTTAGGCACCCTGAGTATTTTCTTATTTGCATTTGCCGCTACCTCACAAGTCCTCTGTATTGATCTCAAGTGAGTCGTAAGGAACAGCCGTGGAAAATGAAACAGAAACACATTTCGATTATCTTGAGAGAGAGAGAGAGAGAGAGAGAGAGAGAGAGAGAGAGAGAGAGAGAGAGAGAGAATTACTGTAGCAACTTGAGTTAGCACGTGCCCCTTGGGTTTCATCTCTGGCCTTTTGCAATCTTTTTTTTTTTTTTCATCTACGGGGAACCATACATAGTTGATTTTATATAAAATTTCCTTCATTTTGTGTTGTTTTCTCCTCTGTTATTTGTCTTGTATGAATTTCCTTATTTTATTTATTATTGTGACTTCACAGTTAGATTATTTAAGTGACTGGCCGGTTGAGTGTCACTGTATACTGTGTAAGTGCAACTGCTGCAACTGGAAAAGGGAGATTGAATAGCGGCGGGTAAAGTTATTTTTATTTTACTGGAAGATTAAACTAATACTGTATTTAATGCTTATAATAATAATAATAATAATAATAATAATAAGAAGAAGAAGAAGAAGAAGAAGAAGAAGAAGAAGAAGAAGAAGAAGAAGACTATCCTGTGCCCCTCAGTGGCAATACATTGCCGGCGACTGCTTATGAAATTCTTGTATTTCATCTACTTTTTTCCCTAAGAAAACAGCTGTTCGAACGTTTGACGTTTCTTGTCACTGAGATATACATCCTATCTCTCGTAACCTTATAACAAGTTGACGATCAGTTTTGCTAATTGGAACGCAATTACCAGGATATTTTATTGTGAATTGTCATACCATTTATCTGCAAGATACCATTTTCATATAATTATGTACCTTAGATCAAGTAACCATGGAGGGAGTATATAACATGGTATAGTGGCAGAGCAGGTTTTTTTTAAATAATACTAGTGACTTGAGTACAATTGTAGCAGTAAACATAAATGTAAATAAATTTTTGCTACCCATATTTAATTGGTTCCTTGAGGCATCGTACATTCTGGGAAATAAATGCACATAGCGTACAAACTAACTTAGTTGCATAATAAAATATTTACACTAATTAGTATACATATACAGGGACAAAATCTAGGTTAACATAAGCTCGTTATCACTTTATTATGAGAATAATCATTTAAAGTTCGTAAATTGAGGTGGCACGTGTAGCGCAGTTCGCCATATTGGAAAACACTTCATAATACATCTTGTGGTCCGGAAAAGCCGCCATTTTTAGGTCATGCGGTTGCCCTCTCCGCCATATTGAAGAAAGCAGAGACTGAAATAGAAATACTATATAACAGCTAAAAAATTCAACTTCTTAGAAATGAAAATGAGAATGAATTATGAAGAAAATATTATAATGCAGATCTTTATACTATATTAAAAAATGGATAGAAAAATAACTCCAAATAGGGAAAAAGAAAGGTTTACGCCGAGGAGATCCCTTATTCCTTCACCTGAACAAATTGGAGGTTCTCCTCAGAATGACACAGGATCAACAACATGCACACAAATAGCTCAAGAGAATAGACAAAATAGTACGGAGGAAGAGAGTTTTAGCTCTGTAATGATTGATATTACATGTATAGTAAATGAGAAAATAACGGCACGAAAGAAAGCAAACTTGTTTGAAATTGTTGAAAAATTACAATTATACATGAGAAATGAAAGAGAAAAAACATCATGTTGAAAACAGAAAATATAACAATACACAAAATAAAAGAAAATATCGAAATCCTAATCAGTACTTGTGCACAGATAATATGAAACCAAAAATAACGGTCAAAGAAGAGACATTTCAAAAAAACAGTACAATAAAAAATATACGTTGTTTGTAACTTCAAGCAAAGAAAAAAGTGTAAAAAAAGTTTCACAAAATCAGTAAAACCTGCAGAAAATAAAATCAAGATAAAACACATGAGAACTACGCAAAGAAATTTAATTTTTGAGGCAGAGACAAAAGAAAATAAAGATGGCCTATTTTGTCCCTTAAGGGTAAAGGCCTCCTATCAAGTAGTGAAAGCTCCCTAACGTGGTGAGCTATTCCACGCAAGTTGTTCTTATGCTGTTTAAGACACTGACTGATCTGTTCTTCGGTTACTCCATTTCTCATGCTTCTCAAGAGATTTCCATTTTTCTCTCCCTCTTGCTACACTTGATCAATCTGGACCTGCATGTTCCTTGAAAAGGGTTGTCTTTTTCTTCTGGGTCTGCCTTGTGTCCTTTTTCCTATCCACATGGAGATCTTGAAGGTCCATCTGTTGTTCTGCATTCTTGCGACGTGGCCGCCCCATTGTTATTTGTTTCTGGTAGCTATTTGAGCAATGTGTTGTCTGAGATAACTGATTTCTTACTATTGTAGATATTTTGTCCTTCAAAGCTATTCCCAGGATCTTACATTTTGTCTTTGGCATATTTGAATGTTATTCTCTTGTTTTTCTGTTAGATACACACAGTATACACAGGTTTCGAGTGTCTGGAATCTGGTTTTCTTAGTTTGGTCTAACAGTACAAACTTAAGGACCCAAAATGCTCCTCAGGCTAATGAGATCCTTCTTTGTACTTCTTTTTCCATTTTATCATGAAGGAAATCTGTTGTCCTATGTATGTATATATTCGCTCACATATGTGAGGACTGTTCCATCTATTTTTATCGGGGTTTGAGGTCCGTTTGAAATTAACTGCGTCTTCAGTTTGTTTAGTGACAGCCCTGCATTTTTGCTATGCTCACATAATTGTTCCAGCATAGCTTGTAGTGCTTTCTGTGTTTTGGCGAATAAGACCACAGCGTCGGCAAATCTTAGGTTTGTTACTCGACTGACGTTTATATTGATTCCGAAATTATTATGCCAGTTCATTTTTCTGAATTACACAGGTGAAGAGCTTGGGAGAGATTGGATCTGGGAGAGATTGGATCGCCTTGGCGAACACCTCTTTCTAGTCGGAATGGTTGTTCTTCTGTTTTCACTTTTTCCCGAAACTTTTACTATAGATTTTGTGTAAGATAAGGGTGTACTTGAGCTGCCAGACCGTGTAATATGCTTGTATGTTCGACTGAGTCGAAGGCTTTGCTATAGTCAATAAAGGCGAGATACAGTGTCAGAACGTATTTCTCTGCTTTCTCCATCAGCTGGTTTATAGTTTGGAGATGGTCTACTGTGCTGAATCTTGTACGGAAACCCGCTTGTTCTGGTGGGTGGTTTTCATCCAGAGTCTTCGTTTTTCTTCTAGTTAAGATTTTTGTTGAACGGTTTGTACATATTTGACATCAGTCTTACAGGTCTGTAGTTGCCTATATCGTCTCTAGTGCCTTTTTGTGTATTGGAGCAATGTGCTGGTTTTCCATTGTTTAGGTACGTCTTCTGTTTCTAGAACTGCATTGAAGCTTTTGATGATTTTGGGTGTTACCTGATCTTCTGCAAGCTTTAGCGATACGTTTTGTATACCACCTTCTCCTGGGTCTTCCCGTTTATGGCAGTTCAAACTTCACTGTGCAAGGTCTGTGTGTTTGGGATATTTGGTATCTGGTTCCTTGACTGAGTTGGGATGGACCTTGAGCTAAAGTGTTTGTAGTAGTCTATAACCGAATTGATATCTTTTCTCGATGTTGTGCTTTTCCCTCTGGACTCTTTGTTCCAAGTATCCTTTTTGCCCCTTTATTCATATCGCCCTTTGCTTTCTTGATTGATTTTGATGATTCCATAATTAGTTTCGTTTGTTTTGTGCGGTAGTTGCAAATATCTTTCCTCATTTCTCTTTTGGTCCTTTTATCCAGTTCTGCATACTCCAATCTGTTTTGTTCTGATGTGTTTCTCGTTAGTTGTAATTGCAACTATAGTATATTTGCTCAGTTTCTCCCTGTTTTTCATATTGAGGGCCTCGCTGTTCGCTTGTTTTATGCAATTCTCTAGGGTATCATGTAGTTAGTTCTTGGGTTCCTTTGTCTCTGTTAAAACTGGCCTGCATCATTTGTTCGTGTAGCTTGTGTTGGAGATCTTCCTTCTTTACGTTTTCTATATTTATGTTATGTGTTTGTGTATTTATTCTATTTTTTCTCTCCTTATTTTTGTCCGTGCCATCCTGCGGTCCGTGCTAAATTTTAGGATATTTACCTAAGTCCATTTCAGGTGAGGTGGTTTTCTGAAGAACGTATTTGCTATTTTCAGTCTATGCTCATATACGAACTGGTTTTACTACAGAAGTTCCTTCTGAAAAACCCACTACTTCTTGTACCATGTATTTTAAGCATTGTCTGATTATGAAACCCACTCCCTTCTGGTAAAAAACTTTATAATAAAATACGTCGTCATTTTCTTTTTCAATTATGGTTTCTAACCTTCTCACTTCACTTAGACCTAAGATGTCGAATTTGGTACATTGCAGTGCATTTTTAGTTCCTCTTTTCTGAGTGTCTGTACATTTAATGTTGCTAAACTGGCAACCGATTACATCCATTTTATTCTCTGATTTTCTCCTAGAATGTTTCTAGTCAAACACCAAACCCAAACCTTCAAACTTATTGATGGTCGAACGTTTAGTTTTTCTTTGCAAATGGTTCAGAGTTTGGAAACTTTCCAACAAACTCCCTGCACACATGGCGAGCTAATCCACGTTTAAAGTAAACTTTGCAAATAAACCTACGATCTTCTACAGATAAGTGGAGCACCATATTAACCTCAGCGACAGAGGTACCCAATTGACAAGACCTGACGCAGCAATATATGGCGCCAGTTCACTTTCAGGGGGAATTGGGCGAGGCAAAACAAGTGAGAGCGATGCTACAAATGGGTTAGTGTATTAAATAAGGACTATATATAATCCTTGCAGAAAATTTTCTTCGTATGAGTTAACACATCATAGATATTGAATTACCAGTGTACAAAAAATATAAATCTGAGAAAGCAGTGCTAAAGTTTAACATTAGCTATTTTTCTTTTCTAATAATTGCTAAGTATTACATCTCCATAAGTATATATTCGCGACAAAACAAAAACAAAACAAAACAAAAAAAAAATAACTGAAACCTAAAAAATGTGTAAAAAATAAGAAACGTCGGCCTATCAATGTATCTCTAATCTTCACACATGTTGCAAGCCAACCTCTACAAATAAAAAGGAGTTTAACAAAAGCATTTCACAGTCTTCAAGCTGCAATAACATAAAAAAGAATTTCAAATAAGCAAAGACCCATATGACAACTTTCTTCATTATACTACACGGTTCGTTCCTAATGTTCTTTCTGTCTAGAATCCGTATCTTGCAGTTAGCATTTACCACTTTTGGGAATGCTATGGATAGCATATAATGCAAGAGAAGGTGATTGCATGTATATATGTGTTTTTTTAAATGTTTTCTCTTCAATTATACAGGGCGTCCCAAAATTGTGATCCATGTCTTAAATTTATTCTTTTATTCAAAATATTCGAGTACATTCATGCCTGACCTATTATGTTGAATGCATTTGAAAGGGGTTTAGCACTGAGCAGATATTGATTTCAGTTATTAAAGGCCATGAAACCAGCAGCTTTAACCGCCCCTTGCGGGTCTTTGTGTGATATGCACTATGTGCGGGTGTTTGTGTGAACAAGTATTATTTCAAATATGAGCGAATGCTGGGTACGTAGAGCTGTGTAAACTAATGCTCAGCGTAATTTTTCAAAACTCGGTATATTGCAGTATTTACATTTCATTACGTTACCTTGCTCCTTTTAATGCCTCTGTCCCTGCCTTTGATTTCGCGCAGTAATCTCTCCCCAGGTCCCTTGTAGGCATTCAGATTATGTGTATGAACTGCTAGGCAGAGCGCATTTCACTGATTATTACTAAATGCGAAGCTATGCTCTTTTGAGATGCTTTGCGTTCATTTGCAATACTTTTTCTAATACTTCGAGTATAATTGGTATTATGAGATCCTTACGGAAAATTCCCAGTTAATTAATATTTCCAGCTGAACTGGCATATTAATACTGTAGTTATTTTACAATGCCCTTCTTAGGATTTCACACGTTTTCAGGTTTTCGGCTCAATAGAGGCAAACACATATGCACGGTACAAAATAATTGTAATCTCTTCATTGCATCATTCTATCCTCATTCTCTGTCTCATTCATTTTTTGCTTTGCGCTTTTAAAGTACTTAAGAATGTTTATAGGCATATTATAACAAATCAAATACATATAGGACACAGTCTGTACACATACTAAGGGGCCTACATAATAATTCGAATTTTTATATTTGTGTATTTGTGTTTAACTGCGATGGGCTTACATCCGTTAGCAGTGAAAAACAATGATTATTTACAACAAAATATTTAAAAAAAAAACTTAATTATATCAACTTAATTTAAATACATATAAATTAATTTTACACATATTTACGTGCAAGTTAACTTAATTAAATACATTTCACCTAACTAAAATGTGTCAATCTAGCTAAATACGCATCAAACTAGTTAATACGTCAAAATAACTAAATACATATTAACTTAATTAAATACGTTTATAAAAGTATTACCTTTATCAAATATAAATCAACATTAGGCCTAGACTCCTATCACTTGAATAATTGTTAACTACTTGATTCTTTATTATTTATCATCATTAAAGACAATGGGACTGTAGATTCAATTAAAAGCCTAAGGAAAGATTGACAAAAATAATGTCTTATATGGTAAAATAACCTCAAATTGAAAATTTAAATGCCACCTTTTTGAACTTAGGATTATAATATTACAATAAAGCGTAAAATTACACTACACACATATATTTCGGAATTGTTTAAAAAAAACTGCATTCACATTTGCACCCTACCTTAAATAAGGGAATTTCCCGATAAATGAGAATATAGATAAATCACTAAGACGACATGTGCCTGAATGTCGGCCCTGGTGGTGTAACGGTAACCATACTTGTCTCGTAGACCAAAATCTCGGGTTCAATCCCGGCCAGGGTGGATGGCTTTTTTCGGGCGTAAAAATATTAAATATGGCTTCCTTAGAGGGGAAGTAAAGTCGTAGGTCCCATGTCGTAGATTTCGGCACCTAAAAGAATCTCAAGCCTCTGAGCAAAATTTATCGGCCGTTGTACGGCTTGATGACTTGAGATGTTAAACAGCGTCCGTAAATGAACGAATTATAAATTATATATGTCTTGCTAATCTTAGCCATTATTTCATGCGCCTTAAGAGTTCTTTAGATAAAAATGTTCAATACGTCAATACAATATTTTAATTTTTTTAAAATAAAACTTACATATGTTCAACTGAGATATTTCGCCTCTTCCCACAAATTTCAAGATCAAATTAATCAATTTTCTCAGAATTATTCAAAACTTCGCTTAAAATCGGATTTCGTTTGTGGATCTAAATTTAAAAATAATTTTATCTTTCAATCCTAGCCTCCAAAAGTCGGTTTGCTTAGAGGGTCGCAAAGGTTACGAGCGCAGGTCCATAAGTTTCCGGCCTAACCGTTTTCTAGTATGATAAAGAAAAAAAAACTATATTTGCCTTTTCAATATAGTTATCCTTTATTGCACTTCTCACATCTTTGAATTAACATTTCAATCTCCCCTACCCAAAGTCAGAAGGATTGTCTGCAAAATGGGCATAAACAGCATCCACCACTTCTTTGTCACACTTAAATTTACTTCCACGAAGGTCCTTCTTGAGTTTTCAGAAGAGGAAATAGTCACTGGGAGCTAGATCTGGGCTGTGGATGGTCGATCTCCTTGAAGCCACATTTCTTCACAGCTTCCTTTGCAACAACAGATGTATGCACAGGCGCGTTGTCATGAAGAAGGCGCAAACCATCACTCAACTTTCCTCGCCTTTTCTCTTTGATGGAAGCACGTAGTCTGTGCAGGAGGCCAGCACGGTACTCCCCATTTACTGTGGTGTTCCTCTCATTGAAGTCAATGAAGAGTATTCCTTCACAGTCCCAAAAGAGTGTGGCCATGATCTTCTTGGTTCACTGAATGACTTTGGACTTTAAAGGCGGTGCTTTGCCAGGTTTACGCCACTCCATTGTTTTCTTTTGGACAAGGGATCATAGTAGAGGACCATAGTTTCATCTTCTGCAGCAATGGTTTGCGGAACTTCCCTCTCGTTGCCACGGAAGAGCTCCAAAAATGCCTAACAACAATTTACTCGTTGCTGCTTTTGAACTGAGGAAAGAAATCTAGGCACTAACCTTATTCGTTTTTTAAATGTTCATGAATAGTTCGAAGGACTGTTGTTTTAGAAAGGCCCAACCTTGCTGCTATTTCTGTAACTTTGAGCTGCCGGTCTTCTATAATTTCTCCTTCCACAAGAGCGAGCGATGTTTTCAGGAGTGAGCACCTCCAAGGACCGACCTGCACGCTCGGTCGTCTTCAATGCTTTCTCACCCATTCGAAAAAGTTTGGCCCATTCTTTTACGGTAGAATGTACGGGAGTGCTTCCGCTTATATACCGCCCAGTCGCTCTTTAAATTCATTTGGAAAAAGTCCCTCTTTTATGAATAACTTAATAAAGTTCGATGCTCCATTTTGAACATGTCACAACCTTCTACCTACACATAGCCTTCTTTAGGCAACTATATCTGAACAAATGAACACAGCAGAGCGGAAATTACAACTTATTTACTTAACAGATATGATATGAGATAAGGGTTTTGTGAAGGCGATAATTCTTTCGGACAGGCCGGAAACTTATGAATCTACCCTCGTACATTGCTCTGTAACCAAGTTGCCCAATATGTATGTATGTATTTTTATCTTCTTCTTTATTTACTGCATGCTCCATTACTGTAATAATTAGTAATAATAGCATTGCTATCATTTCATTGTTACGCGTTAACCTTAATGTATTTCTTTACATTGTTACATTCCAGCCCAGTATTCATGATCTAAAGGTGTTTTTTTTTTTAATTCTTTAACACTCTTAAACCAGAAAGTGGTTTGGGTGTGTGTGTGGGGGGGGGGGGGTTGCAATGTTAAACGATCGCAACAAATTCTGCTCTTAGTATTCAGTTCTTATCCTTCAGTGTAACTGGAACGAAACCCAAATGATTCAATTTGTATAAAGGAATGAAGTTCTGTACCTTCTCCGTGATATTTTAATTGTAAAAACAAATAAAAAGCGCCCCAGTCGGGATCCGAACTACTTTCATAGTGATGCTCTAACCAATTGAGTTACCATGCCCTTCTCGAAACCCGAAACCACAAACCTCTCTCATATGATTCTGCTTGGAGTAGCTCAACAGATTAGAGCGTCAGTCCAGAAAGACTAAAGATCACTGGTTGGAATCTCATGCTGAGAAATCTGCAGGCGATGAAGTGCCCCTTAAACAAGATTTTAGATCTTGTTGCTAACGAGTGCACATTTATAAGCAGGTAAGAAAGTCCATTTGACTTCCTCCGTAGAGTATAATGAATATAAGACAATAAACGTATATAGAGCATGTGAAATAGAAGCTAAACCCTCTTGCGAACGCCCCTGAATTTATCCTATTCATTTATCAAATTTCGTTATCTTTTAGTTGCCAAGCTGCGCTGTTGTTAATCACACCCTCTTTAGCAGCGAAAATCAGAACTAAACGGGTGCTGGAAGATGTTTAATGAAAAAGCTCTGCACGAAACAGAGTTGGCAACATAGGCATAATGCAGCACGAGAGGAACGATGATTGGTGCTCGCCGAAGCGCGAGTCATCCCCAGTAATGGAAAGCATGTAGCGTGTAGTGCGGCTCTAATCTTGTAGCAGAAAATATCTTCATTAAAAACATTACAGGATATCCAACCAGAGTGTCGGTTTATCGGTTAAAACACATCAAAATAGCTTCATTTATTCGAGCATTTAGACATTCTATTTACGCCGTAGGTTGACATCTTCCGTCTCTTTCTTCCCTAATAGAAAGAAGCAAAGAGCAATTTAGTAGAAAACTGTAAATACTCTGGCCGCTCTACCAGTGGTACTGCGAGTTGGGCTTGGACCCATCGTCAGTTTATAAGGTGCCCACCTATGGAATTCTCTAAGAAAGTGCTTTTTTGAGTTCCTCGTGAGCGGTTGTGGTTTTTATCAATTTTGCAAATCCCTGCACGCAAAGTCCATAAATTCTAGATACCTTTATATATACCTACGTATAGAGGGCGCTAATATATTGATAAAATAATAAGCAATAAAGCAAACATAAAAAGAAAATAGACACATCCGTAAAAATAGCACAATATTTCGTAGATTTTAGCTTCTCTAGTTCTTCACGTTGTTATTTTATTTTTTTCATTTTAATGCATATGTATAACTATATATAATATACGATGCTCTGATTGAGGTTATTCCATGTTCGCATTTCTCAATTCGTTGTTATGTCGATTGCGAAAGCGGTATAGCTTTAGGTTAAAAGGGTTGAAACACAATTACAAGGAAAGGTTCTTCCCTTTAGCCGCAATTATTTCCAAGTTCGTTCCCTTCCGTAACTTTCTTCTCATCTCTCCATCTTCCCTCTTTCCTTCAAACTTCGTTCTCGTAGGCATTATCGCCTATCTTTTTTTCTCTCTCTCTCTCTCTCTCTCTCTCTCTCTCTCTCTCTCTTCTCATTTTTCCCTTTTAATTACTTCCAGCGTTCAGTGTCACCCCGTTTTAGGAATCTCTTTTTCCGAATGCAGAATTCCAAATATCCATTGTTCTGAAAGGGTCGTTTTCCGAATGTAAATTTTCTTCAAATAGTTGATAAGGTCTTTTCTTTTTCTTTTTTTTTTTCCCTGAGAGAAAGCGCGCGGTAAACGATAAATTTGGTGAAAATTTGTATTGTAGATTAGCAAACATTAACTCTTCAGCTTGGAGTTATATACCTAATTAAAATATTGGTTTAAACTCCGGTTTGTCTTCGGATGAATAATCATAGACGGTCCGTTACAACTAAGTCTCTGTTATTGATTGTTTGAACATACCTGCTTCCTTTGATGATAATGCTCTATTTCCTTTGGTTTTTCTGAAAGTGCACTTAGAAACAAAGAAATAGTCGCCATAGTTTTATCACAAAGCACGCACTCCGCCTGCTCTTAATTTGAAGTGTTGGTGCATGCGAAATACTCACACAATTTGGGAATATTTCTAGAGACGACCCGACAAAGAAGGTTAATGGCTATAGTGAAGAGAGGGGAGTTGGGGAGAGCGTGTGATTAAATGGAAGGGGGCTTGTATATAAAATTAATAATAGAAACGTAAATATATCGAAGCATTTGTATAATATGGATGTGTGTGACCATTTTGATTGTTATAAGGCCGATATTAGCATGTACAGCAGTAAAGCCCATGCTATAGTTGTATTTATTGAATGTATAAATGTATCTCAATGAGTAGCTCTCTAATGTCATTCTTTCACATAGTTGATTTACTATGCACACATTTTTTATTTTATTCCTTGGTGCTTCCTTCTCTTGACAACAGTACCAATATAGTCAATGAATATATTTGGTTTCCAACTTGTCTGTTTTCCTATTTTTGTATGGTCAAGTTGGTATTAGTTTCCTCCTACTTCAGTATTATTTTCATGATGATCTTCTTCTTGAAAAAGCACTTAACCGGAGTGAATAGGATTATTGGTTAGATTTGTGCCATGTGCCCAGATCGAAGTGCTTTAAAAGTATTATTACAGAATATGACAATTTATCTGTAAGGTAATACAATATATTTAACTTGGAAATTAACTAAATGGGAATAATGTTTATTTAAAACGGAATATTCTTTTAATCTCATACTGTATAATGGGCAATTAGAAATCAGAATTTTAATTTTTTCATGATAATTATATATTAAAGGACAAAACACTAAGAAAAAGTCACACTTGAGATCGCCACACTTCGGACTCGTGAAGTCTTTCTATGGCAAGAAGACAATAACTTCTTAATAAGACAATAACTTTACTTGTCTTCTTGCCATAGAAGGACTCCACGAGTCCGAAGTGTGGCGATCTCAAGTGTGACTTTTTCTTATTGCTTTGTCCTTTTGTACTGTTGTAATTACTGTTAATATGTTACATTGTTAATGGTGTTACTTTGTTTTTATTTTTCTTTTATATTATATATATTCGGACAAAATTTCAAAGCGCTATTATGCACACTCTGTAATTATAAAGTATATTTTAACGCGCACTTTTAGCATTATCGTTCTTTAAAAATTGCTTTGAAGAAATGATGGCTGAGATAAAGAATTGGGAGGGAAAAGTGATATAGAAATAAAAAAGAAAAGGTTTTCGGAATAGTCGGCGTGGAAGATAAAACTGTGCAATGAACAGCATTTCAGTATTTCATGTTTTATTATTATTATTATTATTATTATTATTATTATTATTATTATTATTATTATTATTATTATTATTATTATTATTATTATTATTATTATTATTATTATTATTATTGTTATTATTTATACTTTTCCTTTTCCTTTGTCTCTTTGCACTTCGTTCTGCTGTTTGTGTGATGTGTACAATATCATTCTTTAGTCTCTACCTTTCGTTAAGTTCCTTGTTTATTTCTTACTTGCTATTGGAGTTCTCGGATCTCTTTACTACGGCTTACAGCGGGCGTTGACTTTTCACGTGAAAGGCTGGCCTGTTCTTCAAGAAGTTAGATGCCATAAACTTTGCATCCTCCTTTGGTAATGTATTCTCTCATCCAAAGTACCCGTAAGCAGGAAGGAGTAAAGACATGTTGGCGGAAGCTTGCGGCTGGACCACAGGATCAATACTACAGCAGGATAAATCTCACTCGCCTTAGTTCAAACCACCATTGTTAACGAGCACGCAGCTGCCTCGAATGCCCGCAATAAATTCCCACATGGAAAGTGTGTCATTTGTTCTCCTTCACAAGAATTCTCGTGCCATTTAAAACCTTGTTCTTTAAACTTTTTGATATATTTTTACATAAGAGTTGCGCGGGAGATTAGAGGTGTTAGTGCCCTCAAAGCACATTAAGTTACATTGACGATCATGATCAAGTAGGAAAACTGCTACCATATCACGCTTATTCAGGGGAAAATTTCGATTGTTAATAAAATCTAATGTATTATTGAAAATACTTGATTGTGCCCATCGCAAGAGTGCATGAGTTTTATTTGCTGAGCTGCTCTTACATTTATTCTTGTCTAATACTCATCTCTTTCCCACCCTCATCTCCCTGTCCACGCTGTAAGGCCTTATTACCTGTATTTTGTTCCATTGGTTGGAACAGGTAAGATACCTGACGCAGTAATTTCTAGCGTGGCCGCTTCCAGAGTGGAGTAACACCGTTTTGTCTTTATTCAAAATTGGCAGTGCCAGAGCATTCTCCGTTAGCCACCCCATTCATCATCATAGTAGTAGTAGTAGTAGTAGTGTTAGTAGTAGTAGTGTTAGTAGTAGTAGTGTTGGTAGTAGTAGTAGTAGTAATAGTAGTAGTAGTAGTAGTAGTAGTAGTAGTAGTAGTAGTAGTGGTAGTAGTAGTAGTAGTGGTGGTGGTAGTAGTAGTGGTAGTACTAGTAGTAGTAGTAGTAGTGGTAGTAATAGTAGTAGTAGTACTAGTAGTAGTAGTGGTAGTAGTAGTAGTAGTAGAAGTAGTAGTAGTAGTAGTAGTAGTAGTAGTAGTAGTAGTAGTAGTAGTAGTAGTAGTAGTATTGAATAAATATAAATGTCGCAGGGCCTTACGGCCGTACATGCATACATACATACAAATATAAAAATACTTGGAAATATTTACGTTTTCTATTAATATTTTATATACAAATACATAAATATGAATGGAACCCTTGCTCTTGAGCCCCCTTCCCTTTACTCACACCTATCTCCATCTCCCCCCTTTTCATTATAGCCATTAACCTCCTTTGTCGAGTCTTTTCTAAAAATATTCCCAAAGTGTGTATCTCGCATGTACTAACTAACACTTTCCGACAAATGTTCATATTTCTATTGGAGTACAAAATTTTCGGTTATAAATGCTCATTTCTTAAAATCTCCGTTTCTCTGTATTCTGGCAAAATATGCCTCCAGGTATCGCTTTCTCCGTACAATGGGCAAATTCTTTCCCCGAGAGCATAAACTGCTTTCCAAGCCACCAATCTGAACCATGCGAGACCACTTCTTTTTCCCCGTGCCAGAAATATCTAAATAATGTCCCCTCCACCCACACCGGATGTATTTGAGCCTGCAGGTTAAGCGATACTTTTTCTGCGCATTGTAACTCAGTATTTTGTCTATCTATATTTCGCAAACGTCCGTTAACTATTTTCCATCTATTTCGTGTAATGTTCTCTCCCCTTAACCAAATATACCCCAATCTAATTTTATCTAAGCCTTTCCTTATTTTTGATGCTCATCCCGTATCCCACCCTTCCCTTAGACAAACTGCTCGAAGAAGAGCTTGATTCCCCCATATTATCCTTAACCAGTATTTATTTGTTCTTATTTTTAAACTTGATCATGATATAACGAAGGTGTGTAAGATTCGTGGTACTGTAAAAGATTAATGCCGTTTCTCTTTTGCATAATTACAATAAGGACTAGTGTGCTATGACACTTTGAAGCTGATGTCAGAAAAAGGCAACACTAGGACTCTTTTATCAACATTTTAAATGAATATTTTGTAAAATGTTTGGCCAGATAATTAACTTCATGTTAAAACAGACTTTAATGTGTGGTATAATAGCCAAGTGTGGCTCACTGTTGAATAAACGACTATGTTTGTTAACTATCTCTCCCGCATTTGAAAGTCGCCTTTTTCCTACCACCTCCTGGTGGTTTGCTATCCAGTATACTTCCTACTGGAGCTCTTGTCTGGGCATTAGCGGGAGAGTGTGGAATTGATTATAAATAATGATAGCGAACACACAGGACAAGTTGTGTTACTTTTACGGTCTACCTGAACGTATCTGAAGTTAATGTTTATACATAAGTGTTGGCTATGACACTACCAAACAGTATAGAAAATAAGCAGTGATTTTGACGTAGGCCTTTCATTCGAAAATAACATGACAAGGGAAAGTGACTTGCTTGGAGCTTTTCGGTGTCCAAAGTCAGTGATGTAATTATGAGATTCTGTCTTGGGAAGAAACTATCAAAACTCAGTGTATTCAGGTCAGCTAAACAGAGTCAACAAAAGTCTAGACAACCGTATATGACGGTTCCACATCTCGTCAAGAATTAATAGTATTTCTATCCCTGCCCAGTTAACAATCAAAAGAACAGACAAGAAGTACTGTCACAGATGATGTACTGAAAACTACTAAGCATCCTATAGGAATTGCATTTACATGCGTTTTCACGTGAGAGGAACATATTGATATGATGATTGTTTTATGCTTCTTAAAGATTCCTTTAGATTACCGAAGAAGCTATCTTTATCACCTAATACAACCTTTGCTGAAGGTGCTGGAAAACATATGTGCTCTAGGGTGCAGAAGTGAGCTAAAATGTTCTGCTGTATGAAACATACAACTGCTCGTTAACCAAGGATTTTGATCAGAGTGCTTGAAACAGACTTTGAAAAATAATTAATGTTGGAAGTTACGGATATAACAAAGAGAGACATAAATAAAAAAAAAAAAGTAAATATTAAAAGCAGAAACGTTTGTGCTGAAGTTTTGTTCGGAACAAAGTACTGGAAGCTTTCCAGCTTGATAAATTAACGTATCCTATCCTAGAGAGGGTAGAAGAGCTGGACGTTCACTGAACAGAAAGAATTGCTTTTCGTAGCAGAAGAATGGGGTCAAAGGATCTAGCCATTCTCTGTAATAAGGCAGCAAATGACTCTTTTCCGCAAGTTTTACTTAATTAATTAGACTTCGCAGAAAGTTTAATTAAATATATTTAAAATAACTATTTGTCGCGAAACAAGCCCTTTAAATATTTTATTTATTTATTTCACACGGTTGCACGTTTTATACTTTATCCTGTTAGCTTCTTTTTCAAATCTTAGAAATTAAATTTACATGTTTTCATTTCATAGAACCAAAATACTATGTTGAACTATAATGAAAAAATTCAGTACTCTAATAGTAGCCAAGAATGTGTGCTAGTTCAGAGTTAAAATTTTGATCTCACAGTCAGGTCATTTAGCAAACATTTTGCTGTAAGATGATAGTGAAAAAATTAATATTGCTCAGTCACTGTAATGGATGAAAAGACTCAATTCCAAATTAAATTATTAAGGATATGATATGTACATTAAGTGACGGCAGTAAAAATGAGTTTGAGGAGGAGGAAAATGATATATAGAATGTCTCTGCTCTAGACTTCTAGTAACAGCTACTACTGCAGCAATATTTGACACTTTTTATTGCCTTGCAATATGTGAAACGTTTCACTCGTTCCTAACTATTTTCGAGGCTGAGATAATGGATATAGGTATTCCCCGTTCGGCTATGTTTGTGTGCATTCTTGCTGCGCTAGGAACCTTGCCTTCCTCTCGAATCTACGATATCTTCCTTCTCTTAGTTCTGGGTATGGTTTTCTACTGCATACAAAAGTCGGCTCTCGGACATTCTTGTACATCGAGAAACTCCCCCCTTCCACTTACGCATTGGTTGCAGAAACAACTCCCCCCCCCCCCGACATTTCCGCTTATTATTGTCATAGTTTTAGTCGTAGCTTAAGGGGGTAAATTTTTTCATAGTCTTGATTTGTCCAGAATCGAATGCTCGATGTAACGTTCTAGAAAGGTTTTAAACTTGGAGTTGTTTATCTTCTTTACGGAATATTCCAGACACTAACATATAACGTAACTTCTTTATAAATTCAGAAGATGCACTCTTTCGATCTCTGAACTTGAGCAAGTAATGTTTGTGTATGTTTTTTTTATTCCTTCCTTCCCTTTCTCCTTCCCCCCCCCCCTCTCTCTCTCTCTCTTTGCCAGCATTTTCCACCGCTTGCTTATGTGTTTTTGCGCTCAATATGTTGCTGCGCTGTAAATACGAGTATTTTTTTCAGCCGCAATCTTTACCTCACAAAGTTTATAATAATGTTTTTTTTATCATTTAAGAACACTTCCTAATCTCATTAAAATAAATAGATTTACTAGTTTCACTGTGGTATTTTTGTATAAAACCAGAAAGCCACACGAGCTACTATGGGATCCGCGGTGCAGTTTTCCAGTTCAATGAAAACACAGCTGTCTACTCCCAAATATAAGCCCCACCGGCGCATTTTGCTCGCTTTAAGCATATTGCTGACAAAACAATCTCCTCTCATATCCCTGGCATGCTCAGCACGGTTTTGTTGCATAACTAATACTTGAATCCTTTAACACCTAAGGGAAGACTGCATTTTCTCTCACGAAGGGCCAGAACTACTAGGTTTAGTAGACACAGAGCAAGAGCAAAACAAGCTTTGAGTCTAAGCGTCAGTTTTGGATTCCCCACTGAGCCAAAGGTAAGACAGAAAAAGTCAGATCAGCTTGCACTTTCAAGCCTTGAAGTAACTCTTCACGTCATTGTTTTAACAGCAACTATATGCATTCAGAGATTATGTAGTTTTCTGATAATGCAAGTGTTGACAACGCTAAGAAAGCGGAAGTATATTTGATCCCCTTATTTATGGTTCAAAAACATATTTTAAAACACCCCAAAACTTCCAAAAAAAGGACATAATACAAGCATAATTTTTTAAAATGGCCCCAAAAACTTTAAAATTGCGAAAAATGCATTTTTGTAATCAGCACCTCATATACTGTGTTCTAAATATCATTTAACGAAATTGTTATTATGGGGTTTCTTGTTGAAACTTGAAAATAATACCGCCACATATTTTTTTGTCAAGAGAGAGGGGGCAGAAGAAAGCAATCAGTCGATTTTTTTCTTCCCATTGGGACGTAAGTAAAATACGAATTAATTAATTTTCCCTCTGTTAAAATGTAATACTAAATATACATTTATGGAATGTATGCTATCTCTTACGTATTATATAAACCTTTTCAAATGACTATCATTAGTGTATATGTAGTCGAACTTTTTTATTTTCACAAATATATGGTAAATTTATTGGATTAACCGTAAACCCTCTTTAACAATTTTTCCTTCAACACAATACTAATTTGTAAGGTTCTTTGGTGTCCAGCTTCAAGCAAGTTGGTCATACATTTCGCAAAAACATAACGGCGTTATTCTGCACAAATTGTTATTTTACTGAACCAAATACTGAGATATCTCGCTTGAAGAACTAGATGCATAATACACAGGCTTGTTCAAATGCTCATTACGCCGTTAATGGTGAATCTATATGCACGCCTAACCTCGCCCTTCGTGTGCAAGTTGTTGAAGACTGCTGAATAGATAATGTGAATCCTGTGAAGGGAAGCGAAATTCCATTTCCGCAAAGATTACTAAGCAACAAGTTGCCTCGATAAGAGAATCCTCATTTTAGTTTTCTCAGAATTTATACTCAGAGGAAAATGGTCGTAAACGAGCAGGAAGAAAGGTAACAATACAATGGAAGATTGCAAGAGAATTGTAAGAGTGCAGAAAAGCTTAAAGCACTCTTCAGTAAGAAAGGCAAGTAGTGCATATCACTTTTCCGGTGTAGTTTATTGCAGGTAGCTGCATTACCGACCTTCGGGGGTAGTCAACATGCGGCTGCATTACCGACATGGGTAACTGCATTGACATATTTTACCGACCTTTGGTGATATGTATTGATGCCACAAACCACATCCACAGAAAGAATATTATTTATGGGCTAATGCTTTTTTCGTGTTTGGGTTTTTTGGTTATTCGGCCTTCGGGCTTATGTCAATCTTCATGGAGAAATTTTGAGATGGTGCATGGGGGTGGATGGTTGTTATTATAAGCTTTCTTACCGTAGCGAAGTTTTTAAAAGCTTTTTATACTTGGTGGTTGATCGTGGGGGTGGGTAGTAATTACTTTCCTGGAAAAAGTATATCGCATTCGACTTTTAACATGTAAAAGAAATATAATTGTGTAAAATTTTTCTTATGCAAAAAATGTTATGCATATAATATAAATATTGTAATTATGTAACATTCGTTGTTAAAACGCGAAAGATTTTATAAAAACCGGAATGACATTTGAAATTGCATTAAATATGTTTAAATGCAAACAACATTGAAATTATGCAAAACTCTTTGTTAAAACGCTTTTATTAAAATATAGTTGATGGTCTTTAAATGCGATTGCATTAATAAAATATGAATTACATCATTAATATACAACTGATGTCGTAAATATGCATTAAAACATTTTTAAATGCAAACGGCAAAGTTGAAATACAAACTATATTAATAAAATATCGCCACGATGTAAAAAATAGTTCTCATGTGTTAGGAAAATATAACAATAGGCAACTGCGTGCTTCCACCTCCGACTCCGTCGACTTACCGAGCGTTGGTGAAAATGGTATTGGTATATCTTTTGCACCTCAATCAGCGTTGGTATAAGTTTTTGTTCCAGTCCAATCGACATTTGTCTGAAAGCATTCACCCTAGGTATTTTTACCCTGTTAAAGGCATTCCCTTTGTTTGGAATTTCTGTCTTAAAAGGGTCGACGTTTAGGGATGCACGTATTGTTTCCCCTGTTAAAGACATTCCTTTATGTTTGTGAATTTCGGTCTTAACAGTTTTTTTTTTTTTTTGTTGACGTTTAGGGTCAGGTATTGTCTCCCCTGTTAAAAGCATTCCCATATTTTTTGCGAATTCCTTTCTTAAAAGCTTGCGCGTTTTTAGGATCAGGTATTTTGTATTGTTTTGCTCTCTTAAGCATTTATGAATTCCAGGCGTAAAAGGTGGCTCTAGTGTTGGGATGTGTAGGGTAAGGTATATTTATTGTTACAGCAGACTGATAATGGGTATTTCCATGTTTTTAAAAGATTTTTGTCATTCCTGGGCAAGGAGATGTGGAAAACCAATCTCATTGGTTGAAAATCAAGAGGGCGCAAATAGGAAAGCAATTCTCATTGGCTGATGAACTGTGTAAGTGCAGTGGATACTGAATCGTATATATTTTGGACTTTTTGGCATGCCACGATGTATCCAGTGTGTATCTAGTTGTTGAAATTCGTATTTCAACTTTCTTTTTAGCGAAGTACAGCGATAGTACTGTCAACTCAGCCAACATATAGGAGGTTATGGATACTAAATAAGTATAGTAAGCATTGTGACAGTAATAGGTATACCGGAGTGCACAGGAGGAGTTGTATTTGGACACCATAGCAAAAATCTAACAGATATACTCCTGTGCCAGACTGTGCGTGCTTGTAAACTATTCAAGCCCGTGCAGACCAACTTACGAGTGTCCTCTTAGTGGGAATTTTAATTTAAAAATGTCAAGTACTCTTCAATGTAATATGTGTAAAAATCATTTTAGTAAATATTCCCATTTTCATAGATGTTTGTGAAAGCCTTTTTTCACGAACGATAGATTTGTCAACTTTGTACTTCAGGATCTAGAATTTAGAAACAATATTATTAATCAAAATCAGCATGTACAGTTGTTCTAAGAAAAAAAAAGTATTTTAATCCAAATTGTTTGTATTATAAAGCACTAGGTAGCTATAATATTAAATCACCATTTCTACATACCTGTAACCATGTCTGCGAGGTCAATGTGTTCATTCTAATTTCTTGTTTTAGTATGATTTAATTTTCTATGTTATAAACCCCGTATGGTGTCTCAGTATAGAAACGGGCGTTAACACCATTCAAAAAAAATTGTGAAAAACATTTTACGTCTAATACGGGACCCCCTTGCTATATGGCTACTATGCGATTGTATGTTTTAATTTTCTATGGCTTAAAAATGTGCTTTCACAAATGTTTTCCATTTTAATGCCTATTTTCACAAAAGTAAGGTTTTTAGCAAAATGTTTAACACTATGTTTTAATTTATATCTGTCTAAAAATTAGTTTTCACCAATGTTTTTGGTTTTAATGGCTATTTCCAAAAAGTTGGGGTTTTAGCATAATGTATAAGAGTATGTTTTAGTATACATCTATGTTAAAAGGTGTTTTCACCATTTTTTTGGTTTTTAATGCATATTTACCAGTAAAAGTTAGGTTTTTAGCAAAATTATATGCTTTGATTTCTTGTAAGTAGTGAAAAAATGTTACTCTATTACGGGACCCCTTATACTTTTAGTTGCAATAGAATTGTATGTTTTAATTTTCTAAAAAGTATCAGTCATTGGGAAAAATGTAGTTTCCCCAATGTTTTCGATTTTAATGCCTATTTCCACAAAAGTAAGGTTTTTGACAAAACGTATAAATTATGTTTTAATTTATATCTGTTTTAACAAAATTTGTTGCGTAATTACAATATTTTTTAATAATTACAATATTTTTTACATAAACGTTTTCACATTTGAGAAAAAGTTTACATAATTACATTTCTTTTCCATATTAAAAGTCGAACGCGATATATTTTTTTTCCAGGAAAATAATGCCCGCACGATCAACCATCAAGCATAAAAAGCTTTTAAAAAAATCACCTCTATAAAAAACATAAAACACCCAACTACCCCCATGCACAACCTCAAAATTCCCTCATGTAGATATACGTAAAACCCTGAAGGTCGAACAAAAAACCTTCACCATTTAAAACCCAAACACGAAAAATCCATTAACCTATAAATAATATCAATTCTCCGGATGGGGTTTACATACCATCAAAGATCGGTAAAATATGTTGGTAATGCAGCCGCGTGTTGCCTTCCCCCGAAGGTAGGTAATGCAGCTACATGCAATAAACTTCACCGGAAAAAGGATATACAGTACTGAGAGAATAATAGAGATAACAATAAAGATGAATACATAATGAAGACCATAAAATCAGTATTATGGTGCAAGAAGGTGAAAAGGAAAGTAAAGAGACTATATTGCTATAACCATTAGTTTAGGCTTCGATTTAAGTTTAAGTTTGATCTCGGCAGTCAATAGCCAAGCACACGCCACATAAGTCACGATACTATCAGTAATCTGACAGACTTAACATGTGCACATAAAAAATTCAACTTATTTGCTGTCATTACCAGACATCACGGTACACTATCAGAGAAATACTACAGCGTTAAGCGGGGTCCAAAGAAATGAAAATATTTTAAATGTGATCATGTGTGCGATGTAGAGACGAGCAAATTTTACAGACAAAATAAATGGAATGGATTGAACTGTTAGGGTGGGAAGAGAATATTTCAGTAATTCAGTCTCCTCAAGGGCTGGTCGTTTGTGCATATGCCTCCATCCCCATTCCGTAAGAAAAATAATGAGGTGAGGAAGATATCGGGGGACAAGAATGCACGGGCATGAGGAACGTACTAGACGAGGTCCCTAACATTCTTTTAATATAGAACGGCTAGATGCCCGCGGTGCTCCCTCTAAGAGTTCAAGCAGAAAGTCACCGGGGCAGAAACCTTTCTGATGCGCAAGCCACCGTCACACCGCACCAGCCTACTCCGCCTTGATCCTTTCAATGCTGTAACAGAGCTAACGAGATTAAATTATATGACTTGGAAGATCGAAAAATTCTGAAAAGAAAAGATCGATTCCATCATTCGCTTAAGCGACCAGGTAAATTATTGAAAAATATTCGTCATGCAGGAGCTGCGTAAACTAAGCGAATTCTTCAGCAACAAGTTGAATTTGTGAAGGTTACAACACAGCACTAGAGCAGAGAATGTAGTAAAAAACAAATAATGGTGTGTGTGTTTAAATAAAAACATGACTTTCGGGCTTAAAAGTTTAAGATTTTCTGTATCATTTTATTTATGTTAGCTTAAGGTTTCCAGTTGCACTTAGTTGTGTAACACCTAAAACGTAACGTGATTAACATTTAAGCTACACAGTTAATTTTAGGCATACGGTTGCTTACTTTTCTGTGTTCCGAAACCGTTGTGTATTTTCCGCATTCATTTGTTATACGCTTTACACTTCCAAAATTGATAGAACATATCGCGCCGTATCGCAGAATGCGATTGTTTCCTCTGCCGTTCCGTACTGAAGCCACAGGATGGCTGCTGTCTGTAAGGTTAAGTCCGATTATTCGTCCATGCGCATGCACAAATTATTCCCCCCCCCCCCCATACTCTTTCACATGATACCAAGTTTATCGTTTAGTGGCATACCCAATTGTTAATAACAAACCCCCCGTATGCCATAGCTCCTCCTGGCCACCTTAATCGGTGTTCTCGACGATTACAAAAATTGGGTTTTCAGGTATACCCTCAATCCTAATGGCCTGATTTCTCTAATTTTCAGAAACTAAGTTTCTTATTTTAATTAAATGGTACATACCGAGTTTCCTTAAGAAAAAACAAAATTGCGTCCGCTAGAGAGATTTTTAAATGTTTGCTTTAGGTTAACCCCAATGGTCCAAGTTTGCTGGTTAACGAAACAGATGAATCATTTGTTGAATATATCGTTATAAACTGAGTAAAAAAAACAATTGGGCCGCTAGAGCGTTAAAAATACATTTTATGATCGTCTTTTTGTTGCCCAGAAAATAGAATCGATGTAATTTTAAATAATGTTTTAAAAAATCTTTTCGTGCGTACAATTCGGAATTCACTAATGCCAGGTCAGGATGGCCGGCACCAAGGGGTTTAAATCTGGGTGATGAAATGGATGATCTATCCTTAGGAAGATATGGATGTCTAACACACAATAATTGCTATGCATATTGGTTCATGATGAGATTAGCATCTTCATAATTGGATTCTGGTGATGACCTTTGCTTCGGTCTACAGCAGGTCTGATCTGAAATCGGCTACATACCACACGCTTTGCTATTTCAGGAACTTGGTGAAATACTCGTTAAATTAAGTTAATAATATTTTTATCGCCAATTTTTGGGGAATGTGGATACTTATCCGGAAACTAGTGCTTTATATATATATTCCATTATTTATTTATTTTTAGTAATTTTCTTAACACATTCAGTCACGATTTTTGTAGAATTTAGTCAACTTCATTCATGTACCTAGAGTTGATAATTTGACATGAAACATATGACCCAGATCGCCTTTCTGTTAATGGAGAAGTTTGATATTGTGCATGAAGTATTTTTTGGAAATGGAGTACACTTATGTTAGCATCTGTGTTCTCAAATCCTTCTGGTCTAGGGGGGACAGGCAAGTAACTCACAGACATGGGGGGGGAGGAATAAGAAAAGCACAATTCAAATGATGACAGGACAAAAAATATATTCAGACAATTCTTGTAACAATTAGGTATGGCCAAACTTTCAGGAAGCATTCCTCACACGTAGAAGAAGAAAATGTGTTATATTGAAATAACAGAACTCATTTTCTACAACATTTCAGTAAAAAGTACAAAAAGTAAATCGAAAAAAAAAAAGAAATTGCACATATCTAAGAACTGATAAGTTGCCTTGGCCACGACAGTATTCAGATGTTCTTGTAACGTACAAGTTGTTAATGCCTCGTTGTGCAACTTTAGTTTTTTTAGACAGAAGCAGCGAGATATTCCTTTGTTAATGTATTTGGCTACATTGGTGTTCTTGCGACGTGAATACTGTAGGTGTAAGTTCTGGTATTATGCATGGAATGAAATGAATTAATGATGACGTTAATGAGCCCGTAGTCCTTTGTGCCTTAAAACTGTCTAGAATTCACTTTCTCAGGGCAAGGAAAAACTCCGAAAAATACCAACCCAGACAGCTTGAACCCAAGACCTCTGGATTAAGGGTCGCATATGCTACTCTAAACTACGGAGCAGGCTAAGTAGATATTGCTGTGCAGTTGGCATTTTGTATCATACATTACAAAATAGTTAACTTTGATACAGGTGTAAGAAGGGTCATTTTATTTTATTAGAATGTGTGCAAAAGAGGCCACTACAAACAAAATAAAATATGTTTATCTGTTGTACATATACTCTTTTTTCAAACCGATATTCAAAAATTTAAAAATTAATTTATATACTCACTTATTTCCCGTCAATTATTTAGTATTTACTTTTTTAACAAGTACTGATATTGTTAATTTATTGTAGACATAGATTAATAGTTTGTATTCATACGTAAAGAACAGAATAGTTTGTGTGACATTTCAGATGTAGTTAAATAGCAAACAGTGTGAGTAATACAGCTCAGCTGTCAATATAGCTGCAGCAGTAAAGTAAACGTTTCTTCAATGCTGTGCGTTTGTCATATTCCAGTGTTTAATATTTTGTTTCTTATTAAAGTAATTTATATTCAAAAGTATGCCATGAATCATTTGTTACTTGTTAGAAAAATCTGAAAGCAATTTACTTTACAAAATAGAATTTCTAACACATAAGGCTAGCTCTATAGTATCCTGAGTTCGATTCCAGGATATGCCATTGATACATAGGTTAAAAGACTATGTTCATATTTTATTCTTCGGTGTCTTTATTGGGTAGAAGTAGCTGCACCTTAAGTGAGCCCGGAAGACAGCTATAATATTCCTCCATGACGGGAGGAATGCCCAGTTCAAGGGAATAGCTGAATTATTGTGGGGAGGGGACCTAAAGCTGTCTATTAGTTTTTTTATGTTATTAGAGATTAAATTAGAATTTCATTCACAAGTGAATATTTAAACTCCCGAGGCTATGCTGAGGACATTAAATCGTCTTACTTTCCTGTGATACATATCCATCAAATTACTGTAATATTAATATTTCATATTGAAATATGTACATTTTATCATTACACGAGGCCGCTGTTTTTATGACAGTAATGTGGTTATTAAGGAGATAGAACTGAAACAGTTGTAAAGTAAAATGTCCGAATAGAATTTTATATTTGTTACTAAAGAAATTTTATTTAATGCAAGAGGTTCTGTGTGGTCATTTTAGTTCTGTATAAATTCATATTCCACCAAAAGTGTACTTATTTTCCTTTATTTTTAATTAATTTAAATATACTTTTAGAAGGGAGCAGATATTCCCAGTGCTTTTTTGTTTACCAGAGTTATAAATAGTTGTTATTTTTAGTCAACATCACTAATAAAATGTTACATTATGACGCTATTTGCATAAAATAACCGTAGTAACAATTATATCTTTAAATTGTTTTCATTGCTAAAATCTGTCATCAACAATGTATTATGCTACAGTAATAATAAGGAATCAATTTATGTATTACTGAAAACAGAATCAATAATTTATTTTCATAATTACAGAATCTATAAAACATTATCAGTTAATAATTGCTACCACATTAATTAGTAGAATTTGAGAATACTATCTGCACTGGAACACATGCCAACTTTCTTGTTCATGCAATTAATGAATCTATCGTATTCCTTCTGGTAAGTAAAATAAGATTTTCTCTCCATTAGTAACAATTCTTCTTTTTCAGCTTCAGCCAAAATTTCTTACGGTAAATCCATCTGCGTCAACAACAATAGCAATAGACAAATGGTCTAAATAATCAGCATTTATATAATGGGGTCATTAATATAATAAAAGAAGACATTAGCTTCAGAATAATTCATTAGAAACTTGACATTAATATTAATTTTATTTTATCAGTATCCTTTTATAATTCTGATATACAAAAATAGTATGAAATTCGTTTATAATGCTATACCAATTGCACTTGTTCGCTCGTTTCTTAAATATTTACTCATTCAATAAAGAAGAACATAATAAATTAATAACATTTGCTGCTACTACTAAAAACGATGGAATAAAAACATTTCCTTATTTAAGATGAGAAAAAAAAAAGTTAACTCCTTTTACAGAGTGACAAGACCAGAGATATGACACCAGCAATACACTTACCGCTTGTGCAAATCTATCACATCTAATTACAAATTACAGTATCTGCGTATCGTACACTGTTTTGGTTTTAAGACTAACTGTTGAAATTTCAGTATCAGATGATATTTATCAATTAGAAAAATTACCTAGAACAATTACTACTTTACTGGAATGCGGAAATACAGAAATCGTCATATATATGGTATAACTGTCCAGATGTATTTCCCAGTCCACGGATTTCCAAACCATAACTAAGAAAACAAAATGTCTACTTTAAAAAAATTGTTCCCTGCAATATAACATATGTTAGATATTAGGTAGCATTTACAACTTTCGTATGACGTGCAATGTACATGTGTTTAACGGGCAGTTCGAGTTACGCTTGATCCGAGAAAGCGGGCAGGCGGAAGCCGGTAGAGGGCGAAGTAAATGGCGGCATTCTAGATGCGTAATTTTTCTTCAGGGCTGCGCGATTCTGGTCAATGCTTCGTACAGGTTGAGGTGTTTGCAATAGAGCATGCTTTGCGAGCGTTCTATTTACGAGTCGTAGCTTTGTACTGCTTGAAGTGTTAGAAGACATATTTGCTTGTGTACTTCTTTGGAATTGTGTTTAAAATGCGTGTGCTGTGTATGCATTAAATTAGTTATTTAGATAATTGAAATACTGGCTGAAAATTTTATTCTACAACAAGGGATATTTATGTACGACACCTACATCAAAACAGAGACATCCCCACAAGTATGTAGACAATTTATAGACAGATTTCCTGGCATTTGATCTCCAAATAGCGGTACAGTTAGAAACCTTGTCAATAGATTAAAAAAAAAACGATATCAGTGAACTCTAAAATTTGTAGACCTAAACTTAAGGTTCTAACATAAGAAAAGCTGGATGATATTGGTGCATCACTTGAACCTCCTACTAAATCTTTACTAGGCGTTTCAAAAACTTCAGGTCATACGGCTACTAAACTTTTAAAATTGAAACCTTATTATAGCTTTAAGATTTACGGCCGCATGACAACGAAAGTCGAGTGAATTTCTGTAATTGGGTTTTGCAGAACATAATGAAGTATTGTTGATCCACATTTAATAATCTTCTCTAATGTAACGTGGTTTCATTTACATGATTACGTATGTTCACGGAACAATAGCTTCTGGAGCACAGAAAATCCATGAAATTCTTCTGCACGATTAAAAGATTGATGTCTGGTGTACTGTAATAGCAAATGGAATAAAAGGCGTATAAATTTTGTAGATTCCGTAAATTCTGAAAGGTTTCGTACGCAAATACACCCACTTTTTTTTTTTTTTTTAGTAACAATTAACTGATCATGAGGGACAATATGCATATTTTCAGCAATATTCTACCATAACCCACACTGCCAGTGTTTCTTTGGGGGCTATAAGGGAGAAGGGTTATGGCCCATGTGTTCACCAGATCTTACTTACCACGTGCAATTGTTATAAAGGGGAAACTGTAAGAAATAGCCCATACACTAGATGAAACGAAAAAATAATATAAGAACAAAAATTAGAAGGATTTCAAAAGAAGAAGTTTTATGTGTGAATGCAAAGTTCAACAAAAGACGTCGGGAACGTGTGAATGAATGCCTGACAGCAAACTACTGTAACAAATTAATGAAAGTAAATAATGATTTGTGCATGCCACAGATTAATGAAAGTTCATGAGTGGAATACTCTAGAATGCCGCTGTTTACTTTTCGCTCTACCGGTTCCCTCCCGACCTCTTCTCGGATCAAGCGTGATGCAAACTCTGTGTGTATGTGTATCTTGTTTATCTGATCATGTTGGAATTTTCTTTTTTGTAGCCTAAAGTTGCACAGACTGGAAACAAACAACATTAACGGACAATGCAAATCAACATAAATGTACATAAACGTTTATTCATGCATTCTGTTCTTTTTATTGAGTTTCTTAACGTTAATCAGAAACCTTCTAATCTATAATTTACATTTAAACATTTTTTTTTTCAATTTAAGTTACTTCTGCTATAATTTACCGTTTTCTCTACCATTCATTGGCAATCAAACAAAAAATTATATTCACACATTAGGGAAATATATTATTCTATATTTTCTTTCGAATCTCAGTCTTCAGAGAAAAGGTTCTACCTTTTCTCCCTTTCTTGTAAAATATTAGACAACGTTTTTTATCATTGAAGAGGACATAATTCTGGAATGGACTTCCCTCGAGGCATAAACACATTTCCTTAACGTTACCAACACTTTTTGCCTTTGTCATCCGCCAGTACTGCTTAGCATTGTTGGTGAATAAATGAATTCTATTTTCATATTAAACAAAGGTCATTTGTCATCTTAATCTATCTCGTTTGCTTTTTGAAACACCATTATCTTTATCTTAGGTTGTATTTTGCACAGTTCCATATAAATTGTTCTGTCAAAATGAGAGATATAGAAATATGTAAAACTGCTTTGTTTGGCAACCGACTGTACGTGATAATGCAAGTTTGTTGTATGTGCTGACGTCAACCATTATTACTGAGCTCTTGTGTACGCGACCAAGCTTTTGTCAAAGTTCCCCCATTGACTTAATTTTGGTACGAACTTCCTAACTCTGTTTCTGAGGCTGTGGAAAAGAGAAGTTCCTGGGAATCTGTGCTAAGCAAGTAAGAAATGGCGGGATTGAACGGCTAGAAAAAGAGGAACTGAAAGGGTAATAACTAAAATGCAGGCATGCAAAAGAAATGTCGGAGTAAGTAAAATGAAAACAGGAAATGAAATGTCAGAAGAAATGTTAGAAGCTTTAACTAATCAGAGCAATCCACCTATTTCTATTATAATTTTAAAATATTTTCATATTTGGTAGGTTAGTATACCGGAATGGTTGATAAACTCAGACATAACCTCATTACTTCCTCACCCAATGCTTTATTTTTGCGGAGTGTCACTCCCATAGTTTCATTAACTTGATATGAGCCATTCCATATGAAAACCGACACCACGAAACCTCACAAATTAACATTGCCTTCAAAACACTAGAAAAGAGTTGAGATATATTTTATTGGGGCCATTTTTCTTTTAGTGTATTAGTTCTCTTGTTTTAAAGCCATAAGTGTGTCCTATTTTTGTGAAAATCAACTATTTCGAAGAACATAACCCCTCCCCCCAAAATTGGATGGCAATTTCATATTATAGCTGATAAGTAATAACACAAATTCTATAAATGTGATGTGGCACATTTAATGTAAAGTTAGTAGGGATATAAATTAATTAGTTAACTCTATTGGCGTGCAAGACAGATATAAGCAATAGGAAATTATTTTAATTAATATTTCTTTATCTTGGATCAAAATATATAAAAATATATCTATTTGCCTTAATAATTTGTAATTTTTTATTTTTCATTTATTGGATTTTCCTTAAATTTTTGTTTAAAGAATGTGGTCACCTCCTTAGGCTGGTGGTTAGCGCTGCTGACTGGTTGGGAGGCTCGGATTTGATTCCCGGTGCCTGCTTAGGAATTTTTCTAAATGGTCTGGAACAGGGCTACCCAGCCAGGTGAGGATAACTGGGAAACTGTCTGATGAACAGGTGGTGGTCTTTGATTTAGGGAGATGCGTAATAGGCGTCTGGCAGGGTGTTGCCTCCCCCCCTTGATTTGTGTTCCACAATGTTAAAGTTTAAATTATGCTATAGTTCAGATTTCTATTTTAAGGGGCTCCAGAGCTATGCCTCTATTAAAAAAAGGACAATTTAAAAATAAGTAAAATTTTATGATAACCTTAAGAACTAAGGATGTAATAATTCATGAATATATAATGTCAAAATTAAAAAAAAAAAATATATGAAGTTCATTTTTTCTATTTTTCTTTCCTATTTCATATGGAATGGCCCAATGTGTTCGAATGTCATTGAGTTTGTGAGAATATTTTAGTAAAATATTAGACCCTATTAACATATAAAACGTATCTAAGTATATTTAGTGTTTAATTTAATAACAACATGTGTCATTGCCTTTTTAGTTTATTAACTTTGTTTTATTGAGAAACAGTTATATCAAATATTACATAACATTTTTATTTACTTTTAATATTTTATCTGACAAGTTTATTGTTGACGTATATACATCATAAACATTGCGAAGAATAGATGCAAAAGAATAGGAAGAGAAATTAAAACTACAGCAATAATGCAACATAGCAGTATTTCTTCACAAAATATAAGAACATTGAATAGTAGTGCTTTGGGAAGCCTAGATTACCATCAAAGTTTTACGAGGAAGAATAGAAAGCAATTTCGATCAGGTCCTGTGCTATTCATGCATCTGCGACGTTACCGACTTTAAGGCAATGTCCATTATAACACGATCAAAATGCTTTAAAGGGTATAGATATATTTGCTGTTTAGAATTAACAGTATATATTTAAGGGACAGACTTACCGTTGTTCCCTGGAGTGTCCTGGCTCATCCTCGGTCATGGTGTTGCCGGGCTCGCTGTCACGTGTCATGTGGTGTCGACTTCCGTTTCACGTTACTCGCATCGCTGACTTCCTGAAACAATAGAAGGTTACGGTGTTAACTCGAGATTCCGGTAGATATGCTGTAACGAATTACCGTGCCAACCTTTAAGGTACGAATTACCTTGCAAGACTTGCATCGAAGTTATATCCATTTCTATTCTGTAGCAATAATCCTTTAGAGACAACAATGCTGTTTTCTCATTGAAGAAAATAATTATCGTGACTTATTATATCCACTTCTGAAGGAAATTGCATAAATCGCACCATCCCTATGCTTCAGAAAATAAGCCCATCTATCCGCCATCTTATTGTGCACAGAAATGAACAGGAAGTGTTAGTTATAGGGAAGCAGTTTTGATCTTCTAGACACGTGTTGTGAATGAAATACAACTTACTCCCCCCCCCCCCCCCCCCCCAGTGCGAACTAAATGGAACCTAAGTCTGTTTGGATTGCAAAAATTCGAATTAACAGAGTTAATTTATAATTAATGTAATTAGACCTATACATTATGTACATGGAGTCTACATGTTAATTGTACTCGGTTATTGAACGTACAGCGTTATTTCTGTGACGCAAACTCCATTGCTGAAAGCGAGCTCGTGAAGGTCATTCGCACTTAGCCGCATTACTCATGTGTTCGTCTTCCTGGAATTGAGCGCTCGATCGTTGCTTGTTCCGAGTTCATTGAGTTGCAGATACATATCAATCGCAAGCCGTCGTGGATGCTTTTACGGATTTTACTGTACTGTATTGTACTTAGTTGTGTGTTTTTAATCCAGTGAAGTGACTTTAATTATTCTACTTGATTAAATATGATAGGCAAGCGAAAACATAGTTCTTGTTCATTAAAGAGAAGAGATAAACTTGAAGTTTTAAAAGGCTTAGATAAAGGCGAAAGTGGGACATAATTAGTAGCTGAATTCGGTGTCAGAAAAGCAACGATAAGTGAACGGAAGAAAAATTGAGTCAAGGCAGAACAATTTTGTAGAACTGTGACCGAGAATGTAATCGAGGAGCGCCATACATAACTGGCCATAACTTTTTCCATGATATTATTATAACCAAGCAGAGATCACAATTGAAGTTTTACATCTCATAAGCAAATTCCAGGCTGTGAAGAAGCAGAGAGAACAGATGTGAAGGAACGATTATCAAATGACACATAAGATTAAGTTATGACTGATAAGGTAATAGTTTCCTAGTCAGATGAAGTAGATACAACCCCACTACCTGGAATTTCTCATTCGGACGCAGCTAAAACATTGGAGACATTCCTACGTACGTAGAGCAACTCCAATGCTACAGGCCGACATATTGTTTATGAAGCGGAGGTGCAGGATTGCGTCATCCTCAAGGTTTTCGTCTTTGCATCAGTAGAAAGTGACTGAACTTTTGTGAAACAATGAGTGATGTAAGATGTATTGTTTTATCATCTTCGCTGTTAAATAAATTTGTTTATTGTTAAATCTGCTGATATGTACCAAGGTACATGATTACGTATCGTATTATATTGTTTTACATCACATCTGGTATTTTAACGTGTAATTAAAGATCATTTTAGTCTAAAATTTCTTTGATAAGTTTCTTTTCACACAATGTTGGGTTCAGATTATCCCGGTTTTCGGATTGATGAGTTTGCACCGTACAGGAATTGGATTTTCTGTTTAATTAATGATAAGTTTTAGATTAAGCAGCAAGTTATTAAAATTATGTATATAATGAGTCTTTTCGTTTATTCGGATTATTTTAGGGTTGCTTTACGTTAATTTTAGCGTATGTTGTAATTTTTTTTTTTTTTTCTGATGATGTTTAAATGTTCCTATCTCTTTCATAGCTTTGTCAGTATTTTGCTTGTATCTTCATTTTTATTTTCAGGATTTATGTGGTTGATATATAAGTTGTCATTGCTGGTGCTTGTATATTATTGTTCTTTTATTTTATTATTCATTTTTCATTACCAATATTTAGTTATTTATATACATCATGTTTCACATTGGTTTATATGTGTGCGAGTATTGTCAACTTTACTATCAGTGATTGTAATATTGTCGCTATAACTTCATGTAATTATTATTATTATTATTATTATTATTATTATTATTATTATTATTATTATTATTATTATTATAAGAGCTAATGGCCTTGCCTCTACCAGAATAAATAAGTAAATAAAAATAAATAAATATTTCCTGCAAAGTACAAAAGCAAATGCAAATTTATGATATATCCTATTGAATCGTAAATTAAAAGATATGTTAATAAAAGCATAATTTAATTAAAAAATTTAAAAGATTATGTCAATGCATCTCTTCATATTTTTACAGAAATGGAAACTTATGTTTCTCCGATATACGCAACACTATCATCACCGACAAAAAAAAAAAGCCTAATATTAAATCCATATTTCCTACAAATAAACTCTAATAAAATACATTGTAGCATGTAAAAAGCCACACACTAAACTATGAGAAGTGGCGAGGAAATATGTGAAGAAATAGCTTGACGGTAACCCCTGTACAGAGACTGGCACGTGGCATCTGGCTGCAGTCACGAGCAATAGCGGAGACAGCCGAACTTTTATACTCGCTACACGATTGTTTTCACTTCACACAAAGCACCTGGCTGCTGGCTGCAGTGCATGGAGAAAGCTGAATTTATGCACTTCACGGTTGTTTTCACAAAATCACTGGAAAGTCATTTGGCTGCTGGCTACAGTCCGGAGCGACTGAAGTCAAAGAACATGTGATGACATTCACTTCTGTTTGCTCACTTGAGCTGGTATTTCCCCCTTTTCGTTAAGAACAGAAACATCTTCAGTGTCTATTATCAAGTCACTAATATCTTTGAAATTGAATTTAAACGCTATTGTATTAAAAACATGTAACGCAAACGTCTTCTAAAGGTTGCTACAGATCGCTGTTATACGAGGTCTGTTCAAAATGTATCGCGAATTTTGTGTTTTTTCAAAAAGTATTTATTTATTCATGAATATCTATTTTGTCCCCTTCAAAGCAATCCCCACCAAATATTATACACTTGTGCCAACGTTTTTTCCAATCTTCGAAGCACTTTAAAAAATCGTTTTTTTTTTTTTTTTTTTTTTTTTTTGTGATCTTGTTCAGCTCCTCCTTCGAAGCCGTCTTTATCTCCTCAATCTGGCGTAGCGTCGTCCTTTCACAAGCCTCTTCAGTTTTGGGAACAAAAAAAAAAAAAAAGGTCACAGGGGGCCAGGTCTGGGGGGTACGGTGGCTGCGGCATCATAAGTGTGTTGTTTTTGCGCAAAAATTCGCGCACAAGCAACGATGTGTGAGCAGGGGCGTTATCATGGCGCAAAAGCCAATTTTTGTTCTTCCACAAATCCGGGCGTTTCTGGCGGATTGCTTCCCGCAAATTGCGCATAACTTGCAGGTAATATTCCTTATTGATCGTTCTACCCTGTGGTAAGAACTCATGATGCACCACGCCCCTGCAATCGAAGAAAACAGTAAGCAAAACCTTCACATTCGATCGAACTTGGCGCGCTTTTTTCGGTCTTGGCTCGTGTGGCAGCATCCATTGGGATGATTGAGCTTTAGTTTCCACATCATAACCATAAATCCATGATTCGTCACCAGTTATGACCCTCTGGAGCAAATTTGGGTCGTCGCGGACAGAGTTCTTAGTAACGTTAATGCGACGGTGTTTTTGGTCGAAATTGAGCAACTTGGGTACGAATTTTGCGGCGACCGTCTCATGCCCAAATCATTGGTAAAAATCGTATGGCACGAGCCAATCGATATGTTTAGGTCCTCAGCAACTTCTCTAACGGTGATTCGACGATTGGCCAATACTATTTTCTTCACTTCTTCAATATTTTCGTCTGTTGTTGACGAGCTCGGGGGTCCGGGACGCTCTTCGTCGTTCACATTTTCTCGACCCTCTGAGAACATTTTGTAACACCGATAAACGTTGCTTTGGTCCAAGGTAGCTTCACCATATGCCACAGTCAACATTCGGAATGCATCCGCGCACTTAATTTTGTTTTTCACACAAAATTTGATACAGCTTCTTTGTTCCATTTTTTTTTTTTTTTTTTTTTTTTTTTTGGAATAGGCAAAAATCGAAGACGAGCCAAAACACGTCCAAGCAAATTAGCTGTCAACAATTAACTGAACATACAGAATGACCGAGCTTGTCAACATAAGTGAGGGACATGAGTACCAATATAACGCCACAAAACAATCGAATATACGGAGCCCGCGGAAATTCAAAATTTGCGATACTTTTTTAAGAGACCTCGTATACAAATATAATTCTCAAACTCATATTAGATTAATATTTCACATTTGCTATCTTCACGACGATACTTTTGTTAAATATTAAACATATGCATCGTTATAAATATAGTTTATACTGAATTAATTTCTCAATTTATTTTAAACCAATGTAAAGAAAATGAAACGCAAAAACACTTTTTAAACTTCGGTTTTCAAGCATACCCATACTTCTAATAGTTAGAGATCCCTAATTTACAGAAACTATTCTTTTTATTTATATAAATTATATATTCCGAATTTTGTTTTTAAAAACACATTAATGCCGATAGAACGATGTTTGCTAATTGTGCTTACGAAAGGAAAACTAAGCTTTAAAATAAAAGACATACGTCGTAGGCAGTAAGGCAGGATTATTAAGGAAGACGGTGGTTGGAAAATCGCGTCCTCATCAAAAACAGCCGAAATATATTTTGTGCAAGATAATGATCCTCGCTGTAATCTGCCGTGAATGTAATACATGCATTCACAAATGCTCTTCCACCTGTGTTAATTCCAGCATTAAATGGAATATGTGTAGACAATAGAACTGAATTACACAAGAGCGTGAAATCGCTCTGCTGTCAGAGGTCACAGTCAAGTATTCTGTATGAAGTGTAAACAATCGTGCGGTGAAACAAGTTCGGGTCTCTGCTGACTCTCGGGACTGCCACATTGCATGTGTTTCTGTTCAGGGTGTAACGTCAAGGAAGAAACGTTGCTGTAACAGGATAAAACGTGATGCCTTGAAAATTTTGATAGCGTCAAATGCGAAAGCGAAAATATATTTCTGATTACTCCATTTGTTTATTCTACGAATGTAATTCTCTGACATTACTGTAATTCAAAATATTCTATTGAATTTGTTTAAACTTTAGATCAAAATTATAAATATTTAATCATTTATACCTATGGATTCCATATATAGTGTTTCAATTAACAGCTCGATTATAGTCATATTTTATAAAGAACTTCTGATGTACAATCTAGGAAATCAGTTACTTAAATCGCACTTTTGCAGACTCCCCGATAGCTAAGTTGACTACAACAGTAAATATTAATTTGAATGTCGGTGCTACGGTGACACGGTCAAGATAAATTGGGTTTTATTGGGGTTCTCTCCAAGCTGGTTGGTTAACTGCGTTTTCCTTTATGTCACTTTAAGACATTTGAATCCGATGTCCTTAAGACTTTGGTGTACGCTGCTGCACAAAGTAAAATATTATAATGCTTTCGTACAAACCTTTCTGGCACTCACAGTCGTGTTGCCACGATTTTCTGATGTTGCTAATAAATTCACACATTTAAAACATCTTGATTAAAATACGCACTAATGTCATTCTATATTAAGGTTTAAAAAATAGAGAATGTGAAATTTTAATTAACATTAGTTGAGAATTTTATAAAACTATCAAAACAAATTATTTTATTTTTAAATATTGTTTATGAAAACAAAATAGGTTGACAATTATTGCGCATAATACACATCATAGACTATATATATATATATATATATTTCTTTTGGTCGCTGTGCAACCTTATTGAAAGCGGATGATAAAGTGTTTCAGTTCCCAGATCGCGGATTTTTATGTACAAAGCATCCAAAAGCTTGTTACTTTTGCACGTCGTGTTTGGAAAGGCTGTTTTGAAATGCCACCTCATACTTTTTTGAAAACAACTCACGCTGAAACAACTGAATGTTAACGTACAGGTTAAAGAGGTGGCTTTTAAGCTACAATTTCAAAAATATTGGTACAGGTCGACTAGACTATTTTGCTCGTGTGACGTCATCTTAAAATTGACCAATGAAAGGAAACAAAAATTTGACCACTTTGCTAGAGGCGGTAGGGAGCTATTGATAGCAACAAAAGCATGAACAATCCATTATCATAACGCAAAATGGAAGGTTCTTTAAAGCGTTTTGGTGATGCGCCAATTCCTCAATTGGTTTTAGATAACCTAACGGTAGCGATTGCAATAATAGACTTTTGTCCATTTCAGTCTCGTGGTTTGTGAATAGAATAGATATAAGTATAACATTCTGTGCGTGAATTTCAAATGTATATTACTTTTATTTTTGTTCTATTTATGAAATAGTCCTAAACCTGTTATTAGCATTACTGACTATCGGCATTCTGTCGCAAGATTGCTTGAAAAGGTTAAGTACAAGTTAAGCCAAGTTTAGAGGAACTATATTTAAATTCTTATTTTATTCGTGAAATAGTTGTAATAAATATCTCTCGAGAGTCTGAGCTTCCAGATAAATTCACGAGCGTAATCCCAGGCCCTCTCGCGACATTACGATATAATAGTAATTTCAAAATGAAACATCATAACACACAAATTTTAATTTTAAAAAATTTATAAAAAGACTAAGATAATTGTTGATCTGTAAAATCAATATTGTGTATCACTGTGTATTACAATTTAAATATAATGTATTCAATTGAGAACATTCGCCTATTGTTTGAAACAAGGTTCCATTGTCTTTGTCTTTTTTGTAGTACTCTTTTGTGACCCTATTAAAGAAGATGGGAGGGGCTTTCATATGCACGAGTACCTAAATCTCATTATTAATGCAGAGAGACGTTCTTGTTCCCGTGAATTTCCATGGAATTTTTTATGCGTTTCAGAGCCGAAACGAACGCCCGACCTATGGTGCTGTTGAAGTAGTGGTTTTAATTAACTCACACAATTTACTTCTTCAGACCGCTATGGAGACCAATTGAATCTAAAAACTGGTGACTCTTTCCACTGAAATGTTTCCTTAGTTCAGCTTCAATCTTACAAAATCGAAACATTTCCCCTATCCTTTCTGTAACTGAAAGAATTATTCTGAGAACACTTGAAAAAATTCTGGGAATTTAAGCAATCGAGATGTTCCTAAAAAGGATCATTCTGCTGAGCTGTATTACTGCTGTCCGTCGCGTATATCATAACAAAGCTTCTTCATGTCCATACTCAAATGTTGATGCACTGTTTCTGCTGTTTACCGCCAAATTATTTTAAAACCATTACTATGGTTTGACAACATGGTAGCCTTTAAGTTATATAAGCTACTAATTTCATTTCGGCAGTATTTCATTCTAAACACTTAACTTGTAAAAGGTTACACATTTAGCTACATGTATCAGTTTATTTCCCTAACGATGTTGGCTGGTTGGAAAATCAAAGGATGGAAATAATTTGTACCGAATGATGCAGCAAGCCAATACGAAATTACTGAATGCACTTTTGATCTTGCTTTCAGCAAGGCATTTTCCGGGCATTTGGTCCTGGTATACACAGAAATTATTATTACAATGACGTCACTGAGTAAAGCCGAGACCGCAGTAGGGCCACGTGGTGTTTTAAGTGGAAATTTAAACCAGATTTTGAGTGATTATACAAAATTGTAAAAATCCATCTTTCATGGTGAAATCTGCCTTGCATTTAAAAAGAAAACGCCTCTGGGTTGAACATAACCTTAGTCCTCAGAAGGAGGACAAGTTTATGAAATGACTTTTGGCGTGTGTTTGAAGAGTAACGAAGTATAAATCTTCGAGAAAGATTATGGAGACGAATATGAATATGGTGTCAGAAATTAGAATTAGAACATTTGTTGTTTATCAGCCATTGTAGTTTAAATGAAAGATTTCACTATCAAATAAATCAAAATGTTTCAAAGACTGAAATTTATGCAAACATTATGTGTTGTATTTATTGTAAAGCTTTTGTTTACTTTTAAATAATAATCAAGACTTCTCGCTTGCTTCAGTAACTTTCCACATGCTGTGGCTTATTTTCAATAGCTTTACAGAAATTGCGAAGTAGAGATTTTAAATTCCGGTGCATTTGCTGTATGTCTACAGAATAGTTGAGAAACTAACGGTGTAGACATTAACATAAACATTGTATTTTTTGTCTTTGGTCCGACTAATCCAAGGGAAGGCAAACAAGAGGAAGAAGACTACATTCCATTTGGGCAATTACGTCTCCATTTCCAAATCCATTGCTGCCAACTGCAGTTTCCTCCTTCTAAAGCCATATCAACTGACCGAAATGAATGATCTGAGCCTGCTTCTACTGCTTGGGTGTAAATCAAAAAGTTTGCCATAATGTGGTACATTTCTAATTTAAATAAATGACAGACCGTACTTTGGATCGATTATGGTGACAAAGCATGATAGATATATCGTACCTACGGTAAAACCAGCGGCGCTGAAATAGATTTTCTTCAGTGTCTCCGTTAGAGACCCTTGAAAACAATTACTAAAATATTTTCTTCCCTAAGTTCTCTGTTGACCTTTAGAGGATCAATGATGCATCACAAGATCTGTACGAAATCTATATATGATTTCTGTCACGAAGTAAAAGATTGAATTTAAAACAAAGAAATCACAATTATTTTTCTGCTATTTATTGGGAATCCGAATGTATAGACACATAAGGTTGGAGTGCAATGAAAACAAACAAACAAAAAAAGAAGCAGCTTGCATCTAAAAATACATTATTTTAATGGTGCCCTTTTTAGGGCATAAAACTCCTATATATGGTTTCCTTTGGAAAGGAAGTAAACCGTTGATCCCACGTAGTGTTATTACGGCATGTAGAAAAACCTCAAGTCTGAAAGAAGAGACCTCTAAGAAAAATTAATGGTTTGTTTCATGCCTTGAATTGAATGGGACGGTAGTGACCAAAGATTTAAATAAATCAGCATGTCTTGCTATGGGTTGAACAATACCATAAGATATTTTTATATTAATCTCTGTCTTCTATGGGATAGAAGAGTATACACCGCAGGAAAAGAACATTCTGCATCTTCAGTGTGTTTGAAACATAATTGTGTACATGCACTTCTATCCACCATACCTGTGGGATTACCATTCGTTTATTAGACTTGAAGTGTTCACGGCGTTGATTGTTAGGCACTACATAACAAGTTATTCACCATGTCAAAATTATAAAACTGGAGCTTTCGGACTTGGAAGACTCTTTAGTTGAACGCTGAAGTTTTATAAAGCTGTCACGGCTGATAGCCCGTAAATGTAGATACCGCGTGTGAGAGCACTTGATGTGCCGTTACGGGGCATTGTCCTTAACGGAAGGTATTCGTTCGAAGTCAAACTTAGAACGAATAGTAAAGCTTGTAGCTTCGGCAAAATAATGTAGCGATTAGGATGACATATCAACGATACAAGCAGAACCCTATGAATAGCGCTAAAATAGAAAAGGCGCGAAATTAAGTGTCAATTTTCGATGGTAACGTCAGTTTTCTGACGAGTGTTTAAGGAAAGGAATCTTCCGCAAAATTACGTAGTTTTGGGGAGACAATGCAGTTTGAGGCAGTCAGAATTTTCAGTGCTCCAGCTCCGTGTGGCTGCTGCGTGCCCGGCAGTCCAAAGAAGAGCGGCCTAAGTCCGCGGAATCAAGTCCAATATCAACGAGGCTTGATCATTAACTATCACGTGAGTTGCTTGATTGAACCGCTGTGCTGCATTAAAATATCACCACAGCAGCATTTTCTTTCTATTCAGCACCATTTGGCTAACATAACATATCTACGCGTCTGCTAATAAACTAGATCAGCTAGGGAATAACAAGGCGTTATTTATTGTCATCTTCTACATTTAGTTCCCTAACTAAGCCCAGCAAGCTTTCAGCAGCTGCTTCCAGAACTGCGATCAACCGTTACAATTTAATCAACCATCCCATTCCATACAGCCCGAATCCAGCCCCCAGTTACTATCCCCATCGCCCAGCACTAAATTTGTTTCAAATATTGTTAAATGATTTAAGTAATCTTATAAATAAAATTGCAAGTAAACTTTTATTGGAAAGCTTAAATGTAACCGTAACAATGTTCAGTTTTTCAAATAAAATGTTAGGACATTGTTATTATTATTTAAATATGTAATATTTTTACAATCTAGAACTTTGCTAGAGACGTGACGGGTTTATATATATAGTGCAATTTTTAATGGTGTTTAACGCCGTTTTTACTACTGAGGCACCTTAGACAGTGGTCACTGATGATACATGAGATGAAATGATATATAGGGAAATGATTTTTTTTAAGGAAAGAAAGGTTCCAGGACTAAATTATTTTGCCATATATGAGGACTGAGGTAAACCTGGAAAAAACCTCATTCAGGGAGGACGGTCCTGGCGGGATTCGAACCCCAAACCTCCCGCTCACGAGTCCGTGCCTTAACGACCTCGGCCATCCATGGCGGCGTATATAGTGCAATATGTGAAATAGATGCTTAGAACACAGAAAGAAATTAACCATATTAATCATAATAAAAATAATGACATATGGTATTTACTCTACTAACGGATGTGGCGTTTTAAAGAAGAATATTTATTAATATAAGTGAATCCGATGTGTGGTTTCGTGTTATTTATTATTTAGAATATTATGAATTTATATGTGGATATCACATTTTAAAACAAAGCAGCCATTAGCAATCGTTCAACATGTGTATGAGCATTTAGTGAAAACCTCAACAGGCGTGTTAGAATAACGATATGGGTTGTGTGTGGTACGTGGCACACAAGCCAAACAGGGAGATAACGAGCTAACAAGATTTTCCGCTACTGTTTGCCATCTAACCGTAATCCAAATTTCGCGCGAAGCCTCAGTTGGCCAACTTGCAGAGCTTTTTAATGTAACGTTTCGTTTCGTACTTCTAATCCAATATCCGACCGTGCCCCGCAAACCAAATATTCGCTTCCATTTTATCTCGCTCGCTGCACTAGTAGATTCCCTCACTTAACTCGTTTTTTTTTTTTTCCTGGAGCGCAGGGGGGGAGGTGAACTTCGTTCGACAGACTTGCCTTTTTTTTTTTTTTTTTTTTTTTTTTTGTATCTTTTAATCCAGGCTCAGGATTCAACTTACGTAAAGCGTCAACAAGCACGCAGGAAGCGTCGCTTTCGTTGTTTGGGAAGTTGAAATGTGTAGCATATTGATATTTTCTGTTTCAGTCACTTCTTCTTAGTTATACTTTACTGAGTAGGCAGCTACTTATGAGCATCATCGTGCTTCTCGTTGTCAGAGCTGTGATACACGAAATATGCTCAAAAGGTGATAGTAGTGGTAGTAGTAATAGTAGTAGTAGTAGTAGTAGTAGTAGTAGTAGTAGTAATAGTAGTAGTAGTAGTGGTGGTAATGGTAATAGTGATGATAGTGGTGGTAGTGGTGGTGGTAGTAGTAGTAGTAGTACTTATAGTGCTAGCAGTGGTGGTAGTAATAGTAGTGATAGTGGTGGGGGTAGTAGTGATAGTAGTGGTGGTATTAGTAGTAGTAGTAGTGATAGTGGTGGTGGGGGTGGTGGTAGTAGTGGTAATAGTGGTAGTAGTGGCAAGAGTGGTAGTAGTGGTAGTGATAGTGATGGTGGTAGTGGTAGTAGTACTAGTAGTAGTAGCAGCATTAGTGACAGTGCTGCTGGGGTGGTGGTAGTACTGGTAGTAGTAGTAGTAGTAGTAGTAGTAGTAGTAGTAGTAGTAGTGATAGTAGTGATGGGGTGGTGGTAGTAGTGGTAATAGTGGTAGTAGTTTTAGTGATAGTGATGGCGGTAGTGATAGTAGTACTAGTACTAATAGCAGTAGTAATAGTGATAGTGATGGTGGAGTGGCGGTAGTACTGGTGGTGGTGGTAGTAGTAGTAGTAGTAGTAGTAGTAGTAGTAGTAGTAGTAGTAGTAGTAGTAGTGATAGTGATAGGGTGGTGGGGGTGGAGGTGGTGGTACTACTGGTATAGTAGTAATAGTAGTGATAGTGGTGGTGGGGGTGGTGGTAGTAGTGGTAATAGTGTTAGTGGTAGTAGTGGTAGTGGTAGTAGTAGTTGTAATAGTAGTAATAGTGGTAGTGGTAGTAGTAGTAGTGGTAGTAGTAATAGTAGTAGTAATAGTGGTAGTACTAGTAGTAGTAGTAGTGATAGTGATAGGGTGGTGGTACTACTGGTATAGTAGTAGTGATAGTGGTGGTGGGGGTGGTTGGTAGTAGTGGTAATAGTGGTAATGGTAGTAGTAGTGGTAGTGGTAGTAGTAGTGGTAGTAGTAGTGGTAGTGGTAGTAGTAGTGGTTGTATTCCAGTTAAACTGTTATACATATATTGCACATCACAGTCGCATGGGTTACAAGGTCGTTGATGCTCTTGTAAAATACTTCATTTCTGAAATTAATGACAACAAAAGAAAGAAACAACAACATTAATAAGAACGCCCAATTCTTCACTTCTAAAAATACAAAATAACACATGTACAAGAGTTCTGAGAATATTGCTTACCCTAAATTAGATTCTATTTTTTAAAAAATCCAATCTCACTCACACACACACACACACACACACACACACACACACGTGCACACACGTGCACACACGTGAAACAGACATACATACAATAATTCTGATAATCATATAAATTATTATTTATCTACGTTTATAGAAATTTCTTGGCCCTAAAACTACATATTTCATTTTAAAAAAAAATGCCCAGATTTATGCAGTTTTGTCTATTTACGTCAATTTAGTCCCAACTTGCCAGCTTCCCCCTACTGAAAGTCAAAAATGAATCCGGAAGAAATGTTTTCCTAGTATCTTCTGTCTGTACGTACCTAGCCAAAATGTGCACCCGGTTCCGAGTATAATGGGCAGATCCCCGTCAACAACCTTACGTGCCTTTCAGTGTCACAGTCTAAGCCGTGCTATTTCCGACCTCAGTTTTATGCCTAGCTCCATGATATAGGTCTCTTTACTCCATCTAGTTTTAATTTTGCTCTGCAGGTCCAGAGATGACATCTGCTTGCATCGCGCTCTATTTCCTGCCAGTTATCGTTTAAACGATTTTTGACAATTCCTACTGTTCAACCTCTGCCTACCATTTTGGATAATGCATGTTGTTTAATTCGTACCGGTAGCATATTGCGCTCAAAAGGTATCTTTGGAGGAAGGCAAAACTGAACACAGACTTAGAAAGGGCCTCATACCATTGCATCTTCATAATTATTAATTCTATGGTATTGTGCATGAGGCGCGTAAAACAAATTGTAAACGTTTATATAATGTCGTCATCTGTTCGTTTTATATCTAATCTTTCAAATGACAGTCTTAAACTGCTATTCCATAATCGGTACAGATTTCCCATAGTAGAAAGAGCATTTCTACATCTTTCTATATTATTTTATTTTAATCTGCAATCTTACGTCCTGGCGACTTGAATTTATATCCACATTATTTTTATTTTTTCCTCTCTTACATTTTTCAATGCAATTTAAATTCTACCCATTTTAAAACTATAATACGGAACAAAACTGAAATTTCAGTTGAATAAAAGAATTGAACCTATCTGGAATATAAGTTATAATTAAACCTGCAAATGGTACCCAGTAGCAATAAATTATTACTTTCACTTATATTTCAATCAATTTCTTTTTAAAATCTTTACTTTTACAATTAATTCTAAATGTTTATTATTCTTATTTGATTTAATATTCGTTCTTATTTCTGAAAATGTTCATTTCTACTAACTCTCGGCAACCTCGCTGTCGGTCTCAAGCCGTTCTTCCCCCCCCCCCCCCCCCCCGAAGACGACCATTATTCTCCTCTCCTGTTAATTATGCTTTCTTCTTCTGATTTATTTTTAGTGTTATCTTCTTTATCATCGTCTTTTTTTAACTGACTCTGCTTATGTACACCTTTCTTGCCCATCTCTGGTTTTCTGGGATATTCTAGGGGAGTATACGATTTCTGACAGTTATATTTTCTCTCTCATTCCATTTGTATTGTTTTATATACTCTTTTCGCTATTTTACATGATATTTTATTTGTAAAATTATTCAATATCCTAAAGTTATCTTGGCCTCTCATGAGGTTCTAAGTGCATTTTCTTGTATGTAGCCATCTTTCCTGAGTTACAATTGACTGATATTTAGAGCATACAAATGTAACATGTTTCGGGTATAGATCAATTTACAAACCTTATATTATTATCTGCTTGCATTTAAATTTTGCAAAACAATATGGACCGTGTCCTGTTACAAAATCTATTAATTTGTGAAAATATTTGAAGAGTAATCTTTGCTTTATGGATGGAAAGACTTCAAACGCTCTTCTGCCTTCTTTTATTTTATCCCATTCTTGTTGCCATATTTGTAATAAAGATTCTTCCAATTATTTTTTTTTTTGCTACATACTTTGGCAATAATGTGCATTACTTTTTTAATTATTTTATTTTTAATCCAATAGCAGGTTGCTTTTAAGCGGATTAAATAATCAATTCATAAATGCCCAAGATTACTAATTGTAGAAGATGCGGAAAATACCCCTCTACTTTTCAATAAAAGTTTCCTTTCGAGGCTCCTTAAAGTACCTTTAATAATAATAATAATAATAATAATAATAATAATAATAATAATAACACTATGAACAATGTAACGAAAATTAACAATAGGTAAAGAAGCAGAAAAGGGATAAAACAATTAGATTAATATGGCCACGAAAAGCTATTAGGATAGATTTTTATTCCAGCAGCTTGTATATTGAAATATCTCTGTCCAGTATTGGACAACTTAAACATAACTTTTTCTGCTATATTTTCTACATGTTTCTTAATATTTAATTTTTCATCCAAATAATACCTAGATATTTATTTACCGCTTGTCTTTTTCTATGAGTATTGTTAGTTTTAACACTCGGGTTTCTATTTACGTTTCCTTTTAAAAAAGTATATGACGATTTATGAGGCGCTATTCCCAATTTTACTTTTATGCACCTATTGTTTACATGGTCAGTTATTATATTCGAACTCTCCTCTGCTTCCTTACTACTATTTCCTTTTATTATTGTTATAAATTATCCGCATATCCTGTAATCTCTTTTACACTATCTACTCCGAATTTTTTTATTATAGATTCCAAGAATATGTCCCTTAATATCGGCCCTAAAATTGATCCTTGTGGACATCCTTTGATGATTTCCTTTGTAATATTTGGTTTGTACCTTTAGCATGTACTCTTCTGTTTTTTCAATAATCTATTGAAGAATTATGAATGCATTTTGGGCATTTCTTTTAATTTGAAAGAGTGTGGTCACCATAAATTATCAAAAGCCCCGGTAATATCGAAAAACATGGCTATTACATATTTTTGATTTGTTGTTTTTGCGGTTTCTATTGCGTGACTATTTTCCAGCTCTCGTCAGACATTACAGTAACGTTATAAAGTGACATTTAAAGAAAAGGGGAGCGCTTTTCAAAAAATGCATGGAGGAAATATTAACTAATGTCTTTTTCAATTTATGATACATAGAACCGCCTCTGGCATATAGTTCACTTCCGTGGGATACTTTTATAACCCTATCGTCACATTTTCATTACGGAAAGCGTTGAGCAGAATTACTGCATCAGGTTTTGGTAGAATATTATTTATCCCCAAGCAGAAACAATTTGAAATATTTAGCATACTTTTGCGACGGTAAAATGGAGGTTACCCAAACTCAGGAGTGTTTTATTAGTTTAAGTACGACGGATAATGACTAATTGTTCTGGAAAGTCACCAATAAACTGATATGTATATGTGCTTTGTTATACTAGACGCAGAAGTTAATGGTATATGAAGGTCAGACAGTTCTTGAGCATAGCGACGTTGCCAAACTAAGTGCAGGAAAGTAAACCTTGGTGACCAGTCCTGGAGCTTTTGAGAAATCTGTGATCGGGACAAGTTGTTGTTGTTGTTGTTGTTGTTTTTTTTTGTTTTGTTTTGTTTTTTTTTTGTTTTTGTTTTTTTTTTTTTTTTGCAAACTACATATAATGTTCCTGCTTTGACTATGCAACACTTCGCGTTTACGTATAAGGTCTTAGGGTATTTTATGCACATGAGACCCGATAATAATTTTAGTTCTTTCCTCTCTCCAATAAGCGAAAGACCAAACTTCCCTAACAGCTCTATCATCGAGAAAACAGAAAGTAAACGAATGTGTATGTTAGTACACATTTACGTTCCCTTTCTTTCATCTCTCACAATGATGTCTCTAGCGAAAGTTTCGTCTACCAGCTTTCGGTGCTCCAGATCGATTAAGTTGTTAGAGGATTAAGAGCCTTTGTTGCACTTCTAATTGAACATTAATGACGTTTAGTATCGATTGGAGTCTAGAGAGTATCCAAGGAAAGAATATGTTCATGGACCTATACAGAGAGTATGTAAGTTGGTACAGAAACAGAAGTGTTTTAATATTTCAGGTGTTACAACAGCACAGTTTGATTGTACAAAACAGATATGCATTTCAGAAGGAAGCTGTTTATGACCGTTTTCCAACATTAAGTGCACAAAAGATTATATTATCCTATTAAATGAAGTTTAATTAATATATTTATTAAAATTGGAGCAGTAAATTATTGCTTACACAGTGAATAGTAGCTCATGAACTAATTTCATCGTTGAAGTTAAATGTTCGTCACATTTATTACTCGTGGTAATTGTTTGAAAATGCTGGTAATGAACAAAATGTAGGCCATAGTGCTTCTAGAATTCTTCTAATGCAATTCGCTTCTTCTGTTCCATTCTTTGCATAACTAGAGCGAGTTTGGCAAGAATCAGCCTGATATTCAATTTAGTATTTACAATTGAGGTATAGAATCAAAGGAACAAATTGTAGATTGGAAAGAACATGTGAAATTAAAGCTAAAATAAAATATCTGGTAAAATTCAGCTATGGGGCTAATTGTAAGGAAGTATTAAATATTTCAGTCAGATTGTGTTTAAATTAAACCTTTAGATTTTTTTTTTTTTTTTTTTGAGTAGTGTTTAACGCCCGTTTTTACTACTGAGGCACCACAGGCGGTGGACACTGATGATACATGAAATGAAATGATAAATTGGGAAAGGATATTTTTTTTTTTTTAAGGAAGGAAGCGTTCCAGGCCTAAGTTTAGGTACCTCCCCGGCATTTGCCAGTTATGAAGACTGAGGAAAACCTGGAAAAAACCCCAGTCAGGGAGGACGGTCCTGGCGGGATTCGAACCGCGGACCTCCCGCTCACGAGTCCGTGCCTTAACGACCTCGGCCACCCGTGGCGGTACCTTTAGATTAGCGTAGTTATTTCAAAAGGGTCTTTCTGATAGAGAGGGAGGAAGTAAAAATGGAATTAATATTTGGAATATAACACTGTAGAGAGAATTTGGTAGCCAGTTATCATTTATGGGATATTAACATAAATTCGAAATACTAAAATAAAATTGTGGGAATTCTTTCAGAGATTTTGGTATGCTAAAACGTATAACAGATTTATATTCAAAAGCTCGGGTTCGGCAATTACTCATCCAATAGAAAGGTAAAGTCAATGAAAGAAATTGAAATTATTAAATAACAGCTGCATTGCTGTCTAACTTGAGGAATATTAGCATGCGAATAGAGAAATGGATAGAAAGAACTCAACAGCTATCAGTTTAGTTTTCGAAAGAGTGAGAAAACAATTCATAATCTAATAGTATTAAAGACATGAAGACAAAACTTCCTGCTCGTGTCCATAGTTAAAATCTTGGCTTCCGAATGCTGCCGCGTCTTAGTGATAAAACTGTCACTGCTGACGGTTCGTAATAGTCCAGTGTAGCGAGTAGACTCCGTCAGGTACCAGAGTTTCGACGAAGTACAGCCCAGTCTGTTCGAAACATCAGCAGTGATACATTTTAATACCAAAACGAGGCAGCACTTGGAAGCCAAGATTTTAATTATCGTATTAAATACGATAATTAATGTTTGCGAGCAAATGGAGTAACTTGGTATGTTATTTGTGAATTATGGGTAAGCTTACAACATAATTTAAACAGGAATTAATTAAAATATGTCAGAATAGTTTTTTTTTAATAATACGTGGAGAAAAAAGGATCCGATATTTGGTAGAATTGTTAAGCCCGGTTGTTTTTAATGCATTCACTAATGACATTAGATGGTGAATAAGCACATGCAACTATTTGCAGTATGAAAAGTCACAGGTTACAAAAAAAAATAATAAGTCATGTGCATGGAATTCATAATAACCCATTACTCCGAACTGGTGAATGTCAAGCCTTTGGCTACTTCTGGGTTATGTGGGAACGCAACCTCTTATAAAACCTTAACCTTTGCTTTCCTATTTCTTGGGCTAGAAAGCGCATCCATTGTTCAAATGATGTTGAGTGGCCTTCATTAGAAACACATTCCTTTTGGAAAAGTTCGTCTCGAGTTCGTCCTAGTTAATCTCAATGCCTTAACTGTCCTTTTATATAATACTTATTAGTATAAATGCATACCGTTTACTGGAATTTTTGTATACTTCAGGTTTGAGAAGTTTTAAGTATAAAAGTCGTTTCGTAAACAGTTCATCCGTTTCAATGCTGTGACGTAAATGTTATTGCTTCCACAAATATCCCCTTTGGATTATTTTGCTTTCCCTTCCCCAGTGATTGCTTTAAAGGCTTCAGGTATTCTAACATGTGACCAGAAGAAGAACATTATAGCTTTCCTCCGCAGTTCTACAATAGAAATGTAATATGTTTACATGTAGAGAAGGGAATATCCATATACCAAAGAACATTACAGTTTCGCTAGATAATGCTTGCAGATGGCGGATGGAAACAAAGGTTGATCCCAAGGTCTGCAGGTCATTTTCCGCAATCGTGAACAATCTCTGCAACGGTACGATTGAAAACGTCGCCGAAAGACGTGCTAGGAATTCACCAGCCTGCACGTTCTCATGACATTCAGAAGATAAATGCTGTGACTCAGTTTTCGCATTCAGAATATACAGGGTGTTCATAGCATAGAAACAAGAACTTGGTTAAGCGTTTGCACCCTTTAAATAACACAAGATATCCTAAGGATAGAATGATATCTTCAATCAACTCTTCATAATGCATTTTAGAAACTTGTTGGCATCTTAAATAACATTTAAATGAAGCGGGGAAGTGAATAAATAACAGGAAAAGCGTTGTACAAGTTTACCTTAAATAAATTTCACCTTTATTATAAAGTAACTCCTGTATGATTCACGAACATTCAAAGGATTTCGAACTGCACAAGCATTTTAAGCAGATAATGGTCTATCCTTAGAATTGTCATCATTGCTTATGGTTGATAATGAAGTTTATGGAACTGATCAAGGTCTGAGTTGAATAATGGTTGACAAAGATTAATAGAGGTGCTGTTACGGAAGAACTAATACATTATTGCTGAATTAATCGCAGTTCAAAGACATCTACCCAGACTTAAAATATATTTGTATGTTAAAAATGGTGTAATTTTTTTTTTGATTGATTTATTTATGGACGCTCTTTAACATCTCAGGTCATCAGCGTCCCATTCAACTCAGGGCGTGAAACGGCCGGCAAATTTTGCTCAGAGGCCTCTCTTTCAGGCTTGAGTTTGTTTTTCGTGCCGTAAATGTACGACACGGGACCCACGGCTTTACTTCCCTTCCGAAGGAAGCCATATTTACGATTTTTACGCCCGAAAAAATCCATCGGTCCTGGCCGGGTTCGAACCCGCGATCTTGGGCATAGGAGGCAAATATGGTAACCACTACACCACCAGGGCCGACCGAAAAAAAAATGGTGTAAGCTAAGAGCTTGTTACTAATGGATAGATGCAATAGCTATAACTGGATGTCAAACCAGATTAATAAAGTTACATGTAGATGCATTTACCTTCACAAGTTATACGAAGACAAATTTTGCTATACATATATTTGGGGCCATTTAACTGTCGGCGTGACCTCCAGGTATGAACACATTGAATTCACAACGACTTTTCAAGGATTTTGTAAATTATTGAATATTTGCATATAACAAATGTAAGTTGGCAACCTTCCATAGCATAATTAATTAATGTAACTGTTTCTTTTCATTAACTTAAATGAAAAAGTAAAATAAATGGCCTACTAAGTCAAAGTGGGCGGAATTAATAAGCTGAACCATTTAGAAACCAATGTAATTACTGTATAGTACCGCAGTTTTCAAGATATGGAACATGCATCACTGATTTACTGAAGGAATACAAAATCATTTACTTATGCATATACTTACAAACAATGTCAATTCGTGTCTTAATTACTGATTCTTGAAAAGTGAGAGAAGGACATTAAAGAATATAAAATAGTATGAATAAATAATTTTTCATTTCAGGAATAATTTTATAATTAAATTTATATTTTTCCTCCCTTGCCTGTACATCTAATTTCATAACTTCGTAATTACATAAATTTAGAAATTATACATTATCAATATATTGTCAGCAAACTACATTACAATTAAATTTACATAAACAAACAAAATTTCTTAAAAGTTTAGTAATACCAAAACTTAAATCCCCCATATATTAACACCTGGTAAGAACCCTAAAATAAATTACCAATTTTCACGGTTGTGTTTGCCCTCAAGCTCCTTCCTTATACTTCATCTCCACTTACCTTAAAATCTCTCATTTTGTTCATTTTCTCTATTCTCATGTCTGTAGTAGCCACTATTTCTTGTTGTACTTTATCCCATTTTCCATCCCAAATGCTATACCTCCATCCCTTTACCATTTCGCATTCATTTAGACAATAGAACAAACTACCCACTTTTCCACACATAATACATCCTTCTTTACAATTTATCCTTCATCCTTTTAGAAATAATCTCCTGTAGGCATCGATGCAAGCCCCATTCTTCCAAATTGGTCACAAATGTCAATATATTTCTCCCGTCCCCAATTTCTTTTAACTACTTTATAAAAGTCTAGGAACTTTTATCCTCTAGGCTGCTCAAAACTCTTGGTTCTCTATATCTTCTACCTTCTGTCTCACTTCTTTCCAGAACTCATTTACTTTCAACCAATCGCCGTACATCTCCCATTGCAATTACTTCTAGTAATTTTCCCACCTCTCCAAACCAACTCTCTCTCTCATTCTTTTAGTACGTTATTACTATCTAATTTCAGATATATATGCCAATATTTCAAATTTCCTCCGCTATTATTCCTTTCCTTCCTATTCTTTTTACTTCTACCAAACACACCCTCATTGGCGAACTTTTTGACCTCAGAACTTTCTACAAAGCATTCCATGTACTACATCAAAATTTGTGTTCACCTCTTTGACACTCCCCAAATTTCTACTACAAACGTCATCTTCGACTCAGCATCGTAGCCTCATATAATCTTTCTATCCATTTCATTGGCATGTGGGAACTGCATACAAGCCTATTCTAACCGTTTTCATAACTAATTTACCTTTTACTTGTGCACATTTACACTGAACCACCCTGCTATATGAGAATGTATCTATTTAGGAGTTGAAATTGATAGGGGTGGAAAAGGGAGAAGCAATAGAACGGTGGTTGAACCCAAAAGGATACATAGCATAGAGGTATGAGAATTGAATGAAGCAGAGGAAATCATGAATATGTACACAGGGTGTTCTGAAGAGAGGTTAAAGGTCTACAGAGAGAGTAGCCCAAATTGAGTTGGAAAGAGTGTCAAGAAAGGGCGTGGCTATGAAAAGAACTCTAAAATACTGGTTTAAGATCTTGAGTTTGGATGAAATAGCGCATTAAGACAATGCTTACAGTATCAAGAGAGGTGCCTAAGGTATTCAGGATGGATTAGCAGTTTCAGAAATAACTTAGAGAGCAATAGGCTAGGAGAAATCTGGAGAAAAAGAGAAAATAAATGTTAAGGTTTTTGAAAAGGAGCAAGGAGGAGAGTTGATGATATATAAATTAAAATACTCTTCAGTGAGATAATTAAAAAAGATCGCTAATACTTTCATAATTCAATAATGAACATGTGGCAAAGAGAAGCTATTTTGATAAAGTAAATAATGAACAAAGAGAGGGTATCGCAGGGACATGGAGGTTAAAAGGAAACAGAATCAGTCCGCTGCATGTGGAGGTATAGACATAGATTATTTTAATGTAATGGTACTGGTCTTTGGAGAAAAGATACATCACAAATAGTTTATATTAGATACAACAATAACTATGATTGAACTTTTCAGACAGTATAGTAAAACATGGGGCAGTTTTAAAGCAAAATGACAAAATAGAAATGGTTTGTCAAACGAGAGACAGCTAGGGAGTTTTTCTTTTCCTTTAAAGTTTGTATAATGTTTAAGTAGGAAACAAAATTGTATAAGAAAGTGTATTGAGCATTTTTAATATGACGGCTGAATACCTAATCATAGTCATATAGTCAATTGTATTTGATCAGCTTAAATAAATAAATAAATAAATAAATAAAGAAGATGAAACACATGTTTCCTGTATATTCCAGTAGTGGACTAGAGATGAGCCGGAAACAAGTACGTGTAGTAAAGAATAAATTATTGTTTAAAATGGTTGTTTTGTGTAAGAATTTGTAATTGGCAACACCTAGAAATGGGACAGAATAAGAAGTAGGGGTTTGTCATGTAATAATGTTTCTTAGCATATCAATAAATCAACAGATTGTACAAGTAGGCCCTGTTTAGACAACGGTCCCAAGGCGGTAACCAAGTATCTCTGCACCCGCCGCAAAGACCTGGTTTGCTCATCGCAAAACAACCAAGAGCTGACAACGGAAAAGTTGTTTCTTTGCGTTATTGCTACATGATAGCATACAACGACGGAATATCCTACATTTTATGCGGGGCTTCTGAAAAAGGTATTTATTGCTTATGAAGTCCTTAGTACCGTGCAAGTTTGCTGGCAACTAACAAAGTTAGTAGCTAAGGATGTATGCAAACGGAGCTGTATTTTTGGTCTGCATCCGCATCCAAGGCCAGCGCACAATGCTCTAATGGCTGATTGTGGACAGTCAGTCACAGTTTTCTGCTAGGAGAGCAAACATCAATTCCTCTCTTTGCGTTAATACCGAGAGAGCCAAAAATGTACACACACTTTTACAGTAGATATCTGTTTAACATATTTCAAAGTTGCACCGAAAAACAACATTAATGTGTAGTATGATGTTCTGTAAACAGATGTGACTCACATACATTATGATAGCGTTGCTACGTGACAGATGAATCAACAATGAACAAATGAAGCCAAGTTTATCAACTGGCCCAATGTGTCTTACCACTTTTCGTACACTGTATGGAAATGAGGAATTTTACTTCCAACTGGATGGTGCTCCACCACATACCACCGAGACGTAAGATCTCCAATTCAGTGGCTACTTTGATCAATTGATGAGTGAATGTAGTCAATTCTCTTAGCAGTTTCGAGATTAGATGACCTGACTAATTTCCTAAGCATTAAGCGAGCATCTCTTATTATCTGGTTACATTGGGAGTTGTCCTCTTTTATAGACAAAGATATGCAACACAGCGTATCGCAGCAATAATGCATCATTTAAGTAGGTATATAAAAGTTAAAGGACATTAAAGAAATAAAGAAATCACCTCATTATTCAGTACAAATGTTTATATTTTCAAAGTGATGCAGTTTATCTAGCAAGTGCTATATAGTAGCCTTTAAGTAATAAATTTATGATTAAAGACTGTCCCTGGAGGTTTAGTTGGTCATATTCTTTTTCACTGTTTTCTGTGTAAAGAGATTCTCATCAGTGAAAACCTTTTCTTCTCCAATCGGTGAGCTGCGGTTAGCAAGTAGTACTCGTTTGTTGCTCTCCATGAAACTGACATCACTCTGTTCGTAACAGACCGTTTTAGTACCCACTGTGCCATTTGGGGCTTCCTTCCAATCTTGTGAATGATTCTTCTTTGCTTTCCTTGTGTTCTTCCGGATGCTGAGAGTGCAAAAATGTTCCTCTTCTTCACATAAGTATTTTTCGTATTGTCTTATCTTCGTTTAGATTTCTTCAAATTTGTTCTTGTTATTACACAGCATTTGGCTGCTACATAACAAATAAACATTTTACGGGATGTTTTAAAAAAATACATATTTTCTAATTTAAGTAAATGACAATATTTTTGAGAAAATAATATATTTTGAAGGCATTTGAACACGATCGTTGTTGTGAAAGTTGTTGTGTATTTAATATTGTAAATAAACCATATGAAAATGTTCAAGAATAAGAGGACATCTTTAAATGCATATGAAATAACTCACTCTTGAAATAATTTTGCATGTCTCTGAATTTTTAACAATTTTATGAAAATAAATGTCCCATATTTAAAACTTTGAAAATTTAGTATATTACAAACACAAATTTCTAAATTACAGCCCAGACTTGTTTTTGTAAATGTTTTATTACAATTGACACATTCGTTGGTCTGTTGTTCTGTCACATATTCTATCAGCATCTTAGTTCTTTCGTTACATTTTAAAAACGTTATTTTATGTTTATTTTAACAGTTAAAATATCTTTAAACTGACTAAGAAATTATTTTGTGGCCATACTTCTACAATTACAAATGAAGGTTTCATAGCACTATAAAGAAAAATATTCTATTTCAAATATTGTGAAAACAAATAATAGGATGGCATTTAAAACTTTTGTTCATTTATGAAGATAAGAAATGGTATGCCTTATTTTTAAATATCCTGTATCCAATTTACTCCATAAGGCTTCCTGTACTTTATTGAGAACGCACAGGCTACAAGAAAGTTGACTATTCTTAGCAGCGAAGAACAAGCTAAAAATATTCTGTTGGTAATGAGGTGTGGAGGTGTGTGATCAGATCTGGTGGAGAAGAGTCAGGTATCCACATTGCTTGTTTAGAACCTTGCAGTAAGAAAACAGAGCACGTTGGTGATTACAGTCTGGTTGGCGAAGCGTCGCTTTTCAACCAATATGTGAACGACTTGTTTGAAGAATCAACTATGCGTTCTCTAATCTTTGGCTCTCGTTTCCTCTGTATGTGATGAATTAATATTTATAATTATTAATGTGATTAATTATATTCAAATTATATTTTATATCAAAAGCATTCAGTAATACACAATTTTTTGCCTTTTTAACATTTTTAAACTAAAATACTCCTGTGAAGAAAAGAAATGTAATAATTTAGAACAAAGAGTTTCTAATACTATTCATATTCTTTCCGAAAATTAACAAACGTTTGCTGATTTTTAAATATAGAATGCTCATTTGTTTTTAAGTTTTTCGTGATAATCCAAACTTTAGTTAGCATGGTAAAACTTTCAGAGCATTGTGTAGGTAACGCATCAATAAGTTTTGATTAAAAGTATCATCAAAATCCTTACAGTGAGGTAAGGCATGTTGGGCAACCGGCAAGGGTGACTTGGTTTTAACAGAACGTCTATGATTGTTCATACGTAGCGAAACAACAGTAGAAGTTAAACCAATATAAAATGCTTTGCAAAGCTTACAAGATAACATATATACGACGTAAGAACTCCAGTATTTCGAAATATAGCAATTTCAAGTCTGACTTTTTCTCAGTATTTTATCCTTATTTACTTTTATTATTACTGTTAATTTGTTACATTGTTAATAGTGTTACTTTATTTTTATTTTTCATTTATATATACACATATATACACATATATGATTGACTTGATATGAAGATGATTGACTTCTTTCCAGAATGAGTTTTTTTTTTCAAGTTTTTTTTTGTTTACCTCTTTTCATAACTGCAATTCACCATGTTATGAATAAATTTGATATTACTGGTTCAGTGCAGATGACAAATGGGCGCAAATCTTGAATGCTCGTCAACAAAATCGCTGCCGAAACTAGCAAAAGTTTAGATTTTAGTATATATACAACAAAATTGTTGAAACCTAAATCTTACATGTGTACACGTGTCCATTGTCTACGACAAGGTGATCCCGTAGCACCTGTGCGTTGTTGTGCGTGGTTTCTTTCATCAGTGACTGAATCATCCTACAACTTTTGTTCTTTTCAGACGAGGCATGGTTCCATTAAAATGGCCATGTAAACACTCACAACACTTGCTTTTGGTGTTATGAAAATTCAAATTGTTTACAAGAAACTGCTCCTTATGAATGGAAAGTTGGAGTTTGGCAAGAAGCATAAGATCCTGCCTGTTTTGGCATGTCCAGCTGCCGATGCCCAAAACCACGTACTGGAATCCTTGTAGACATTTTTAGCTAATTCATAAATTAGCTACTTTTGATGTAATTTTACATTTCGCCATTTCGTGGTCTAGCAAGTTCAAACAAACAATTGAAGTTCCTCTTAGATGCTAAAAAGCCAAGTACAGTAAAATTCAATCCAATAATATAACCCCTCTCTCATCATCTAGAATATATATATATATAAGAAAAATAAAAATAAAGCAACACATTAACAATGTAACAAATTAACAGTAATTATGATAGCAGAAAAAGATAAAAAACAAAGAAAAAGTCACACTTGAGATCGCTATATTTCGGACTCGTAGAGTCCTTCTATGGTAAGAAGACAAGTGACTTTGTCACTTTGTCATTTGTCTTCTTGCCATAGAAGGACTCCACGAGTCCGAAATATAGCGATCTCAAGTGTGACTTTTTCTTTGTTTTTTATCTTTTTCTGCTATCATAATTACTGCTAATTTATATATATATATATATGCTTGTGCATCTCGAACCTCTGGGTGGATGAAATATTTTCATAGCCAAACGTGAAATTGCAGAAGTTAAATAAAACCCAAGTATAAAGATGACTTGTTAAAGAATATTTTTAATATTTTTATTATTCTCATAAATAATAAATAATGTTCTCATAGCAAACACTGATTGATAAATAATATTAGCGCCGTAATTTGAAATGCACATTGTTTAATGAAGGTTACAAATGCAATAAAATATGAAATTTCGATATTAAAATAATTGTATGAAACTGCCTTTTTATAATATTAGAAAACGTGTTTAAAACAGTCGTTATGATTTAAAACTACATCAATAATTGTAAACTATGTAGAGTTTTAAATGTTTGTCTTTTATGAGAAATTCGTTAAGAACGAGAATGTAACAAATAAATGCATTTTAATGACCGAGAAGTTTAGTTTTGCTACTAGCACGAGGGAAACCGATAATAAATGTGTATTGCTGCAGAAATGGATGAATTATATTTCAAAAGTTTCAAGAATGAAGACATTTAAAATAGTAGCTAAAATAAAAGGAAATAATAAAACTTTATTGGGTATTTAGTATTTTGGCGCTTAAATTACTGGTATGTGCTCTTTTAGAGCAAGAATAATGTAAAACAATTCGCCCACGGTACCTTTTCCAACAAGATATAACTACATCGCATAGCGAACGGTGCTTTGTTTTTAAATACATATAGGTTTTTTTGTAGTTTCAGTTGTACTGTTTATTTTTTTTTCTTATAATTAAAAACACTGATTTGGCAACAGTAACTGAATGTGGCAGTTTGCATAAACAGACTTCCTCTGGAAAATCTCTGGTAATTCCCAACGTTCGAAACTCATAACAAAAGGAATCATGCCCGCGGGTGCAGCAGAATTTTTATTGGCCATTTGGGAAACATAAGCGAATTTGAGAGTTGGCTTGCAGATATTTGAACTGTTGCCAGGAGTCCTGGCCAACATTGCTGATTGCGAAATATATAATACAATAACAGCAAGCACATCAATAAAAGCACTTCCCATCTAGTAAGTTCTGCAGAAATAATGCGGAAATTGTTTTAAGTATATATGAGTATGGATTTTAAAAATAAATAAATAAACGCAATAAAATAATTAGTAAATTCTGTAATACAGTGCATTCTTAAAAACTTACAGGAGTTAATGTAAAACCGTCTTAGCTCAATAGATTGATTGGTTCTATGTTTCTTATAACGAATCATCGAAAATATAAATGGGGGGGGGGCCTGGAAATTTTATTAACCTTTCTCTGTCTCTTGCAACTGACTTGTCCCATTTTCCCATTCCGTCCTCTTCCTTCCCACGCTTCCAATAAAGCACTGTTGCGAGATTCTTCTATTTTTTTCATTTATTGGCTCTTTTTCATATAAACATAATTAGCTGTTGGCGCGAAGTAGTGCATTCGATATACTAAAAGTTAAATATTATGACATGTGTATTATTTGAGTCGTTGTAGCGTATGTTTGTTGTCTTAGCGTTATTGAGTTAAGTGAAAATGATGCTAGCGTGACGTAACTTGATTGGTGCTTTGGAGTTCCCCCAACAAGTGCGTATGGGAAAAGCGGAAGGATAAGACGGTTGGAAACAGGCTCGCTACCAGATTGGAACGATTGGTGTCGCCTCTTGTATTTTCTCCCGCTCGGAGAAACCAGTTCAAATTATAACATCCAAAAGGAAAACAGCAATTGTGAAAATGTGAAATATCACCTGAACAGAATATATGTCATTAAATTAACAAAGAGTTTACATCGGTTTAGTTAAGTAAATATGATGTCCCTAATGTCCCCAAATAATAATAATAATAATAATAATAATAATAATAATAATAATAAATTTAGAACTCTAGCGCCTCTTACAAAATATGTCACGTTCTACGACATCCAAGAATAAGAACTACCCGTTTTGGGTTTAACTAACTAAAAGAGTTCTGCATTGTTTCATTACAATCGCTTGACTAAGAAGATGAGAGAAATTTTCTTAAATTAAATGTCAGTAATTCACTGAATCATATAGTGAATTTATTACATTGTCACAGGCTACCAACAGCGCTGCAATTGCTACATACCTGATGAAAGTTATGCAAATTGCTGACATGTTTTTGAAGTGGTTCTTCCGAGCGGAAGAAGAAAGAAGAGGCGACACCAATTGGTCCGATATGCTCGCGAGCCTTTCTCGAACTGTCTGTCCTTATGTGTTACCTACACTCACTGTAATTTCTATATAGGTGGGAGAATTCCAAACCAACAATCTGGTAACGTGTGAGACTATTTGTTTCCAGAATTTTTAAGTCATCCCCCTCCCCAATGCTAATACAACAAACACATTCTAATTATTCAAACGATACACATGCAACAATATTAGTTATACAAATCCATAACGCGGTATGAAATGCCTTTAAAGCATGTGTTATTTTTTTTTTTTTTTTTCAATTTGTCCCCTCAGATTCCACATTAAACATATAATTAAGTTCCTTTCACAGAACCATCCCAAAATAAACTAATATGTCAATTATGTACTTTATAAATATCCCTTTTGTAAGCATCGTTATTTCAACATATTGAATTATTTACAGAAATGGAGAAACAGTAATATAATCATAATTACTCTTGTTGTTTCTAAACTGGACATCCCTACTTTAAATCTGCTCATTTAGAATATTAATTAAGTAAGTGAATTGTGTAATTAATGCTAGCTGTTATTGTACGATAAATATTGAATTGTCTTTGACATTAATTATTTATTTTATCATAAGAAAGTGGTATTTAATATGAAAGGTACACTTTTTGTTAGAGAATACATTGATAGTTCAAACTTAAAGCTTAGAAAAACCAAAGAATACTTAAAATAGAATTACATAACGAACACGTAAGAGACTCCTATTTAAAGGCATATTTGTAGAATAACCTCCTGAAAAGCTGTAACGAAGGGCCAAGTGCATGTTTTTAAGTATTTGCCACCTTTAACTCGATTCTTTCTTTGTAGGATTAAAAACAGTTCTTTTTTTCGAAATTTAATTATGCAAAAAAATCTGAAAATAATGTCTTATATTTGCAGATCTGCACATAGGTTGCCCTCTAGCGCCGTATTTGAAATAAAGGTTTATTTCCCTGCAGTACGTCCATATAAACTAATAACATCCCGCTTGAAAACTTTGTACTGCAGGGAAATCTACCTTCATTATAAATACAGCACGAAGGATCACTTGGTATATGTAACATTAATCAACACCATTTGAAATTTGTAATTAGAGCGTAAATTTTGTTTTCAAGCTTTGTAATTGTATTTGCAGATTAAATACAAATGTAAAACTGCCTTGCAGCATATTCTCTATTTATGAACTTTCCTATATATTGTCGAAAGCGTACATTCATCTCTAAGCGCTAGGGACTTTCAAGAAAACTTTAGCTGAAATCATGGGCGCTGAATAACACGCTTTAAATATAATAAAAACTAGACTTAAACAGCTCCATGGTGGCAAGGCACGTTACGTAATCGTCCTTGTGTTTTCCTTTTACCTTCGACCACTAATAAGTCAGACATTTTGCATTGATTGAATTGATGGCGTCACTGAGTTCTTTCTCGGCTTGCTCCGCTGATACAGGAGGGTTGATTGTAAACAACTTTCCGAACAAACCACTCTCCCGTGTTTTGTGTTAGCACTTCGGGATGGCTGCTCCTTGATATCTTTACCTCAAATTTTGAATAGCAGCGATTCAACTCCTTCGCTAATTTTGTCAGTGACCCAGGTATTTGTAATAATTAATGAATTCTTTTGTCAAATTGGGTAAATCATGAAATTCCTTTGTTACGTTATTCTTAATCTATCTACCGATTTTGAATGTTATGGGTTAAACCATGGAATTCCTTTAGCATACGTGCGTTTGTAAATTTGGACATTGTTTCTGAAGGAAATAAATATGTATTTTTGTCTTATTGTGATTAAATTATGCAGCTTGTATTTTGTAATAATATAGTAGGTAAAGTTTTTTTTTTAATTGGGAGAAACCATGGAATTCTTAAATTGAAGCGTTTGTAAAAAGTGATCAAGTGTTCTAGAGCAAAGTTAATGTTAAGTTATCCATTATTCTTTATTTGTGTAATTTAATATATATATATATATATATATATATATATATATATTCATAAAAAACACTCAGAGTGCAATATAAAAAAGTTCACATAAAATTTCACACTAAAAACCGTAAAATTGAACACTAAAACACTAAAATTTTACGGTTTTTAGTTTGAAATTTTATGTGAACTTTTTTATATTGCACTCTGAGTGTTTTTAATGAATTTTTATGCTTTTTAGAAGTTTTCATTACTCCATTAATAGTATATATATATATATATATATATATATATATATATATATTAAGGGAAATATTACTGTCTACTTTTACTTATTGTTAAATAATAATTTAAATGTGCATTGCCTAGGTATTACAGTTTACCTGACTCATTTCCTTGAAGTCATTTGTTAAACTGTACAGTATGTCAGAAGTCCTTAGGGAACTTCACTGGAATGTTAGTGAAAATAATAACTTTTATTCTTTTTATGTGCTCCAATGGAATGCTGTTTGTATATTCCCATTCAGATTAAACGTACGCTTCATCCAAATTCATCACAAATCTACACCTTTCTCTTATCAGGTGATTCTCACACGGTTTTCAGCTGTATATTGTATTCTGAAATGTAACAAGGCAACAATTTATAAACTTTGCTTTTATGATGTTTTTCTAAGTTCATATCCCGGTTGATTGTGATGTTAACAATGATGTTCCTAACTTGCATGCAACGGCTCGTTTCTGCTTTGTACATGAACACTTAGTGTAATAAAATAATCTAATAGAAAGGAAATAAAGTACCTCGCAAACTTAACAATACTGGATATAATAACAATAAAGTATTAAAGTTTTTTTTAAAAATAAACTTTTGGGATCTTTTTAAACAAAGTTTTCTAAGAGCAATGTGTAGCCCTTTTTTATTTCAGTGAAACAGTCGCTGGCGAAGATTTGTTAGCAAGTTAACAAAATACAACATGTTGGCAAGAAAGAAAAAGAAAAAAATTCGAGTCACGGTCAGATTCAAACCACGTATCTTCAGCCTTCCGTGCTGATGCTCTAACCAAATGAGCTACCGTGTTCTACTCCAAGCATGGAACATGAACCTCTCTCAGTTGACTGTATACCCGGAGACCTCTCTAAGGTTTCTCTTTAAGAGGCCACTCGTTTTGTTACAAGTAACTGTGAGCCATTTCTAGTTTAACAACCACCAGGTGTTAGTTTTTATGTAGGAAACAGTTCTGTCACTCTAGCCGTGTGCAAAACGTTGTTTCAAACTGAAATCACAAGTACTGGTAGCATTACAAGTTACCTTTTAAAGAAAATCTCATTTAGAACAACCTTACGGAGGTCTTCGGGATACACAGAATCAGATAGGAGTCCTTGTTTGGAGGACATGGTAGCTACATTGGCTACGGCGTCTTTTCAGAAGGCTGAAGATACAAGGTTCGAATCGTGGTCGTGCTAAAGTCCCACTCACAGTCGGTGTGAAAGAATAATTTCTATATATAAAATTACTTTTGTAATATGACCGTTACGGGTGGTCGAGGTCTTTAAAGAGCGGACTCATAAGCGGAAGTTCTGGGGTTCGAATCCCACCAGGACCGCCCTTCCTGACTGAGGTTTTTCCCAGGTTTTCCTCATTCGTCATAAATAGCAAATGCCGGGGAGGTACCCTAAACTTATGCCTGGAGCGTTTCCTTCCTTAAAAAAAATCCTTTTCCAATATATCATTTCATCTCATGTATGATCAGTGTCCACCGCCTGTGGTGCCTCAGTAGTAAAAACGGACGTTAAACACTACTAAAAAAAATGTTGTAATGGGATTATATTTAAGTAAAAGTTTAAAAATCCAAATGATCGTTTTGTTTCATCTAACAAACAGTCGCTAACTACCAGTTTTAGCTAACTAACTACTTACTGTATATTAAAGATACACCCGTTACTGTGTTCAATCATTTGACTCCATACAAATGCAACAAAATTGAGCAAATAGTTCGAGATATGAAAATGGTAGAGAGTAAAACTCATTTGTTAAAAAGCTAAATCTAAAGCTACATTTCCAATAATAATGTAATGAATGGTGTTTAACGCCCGTTTTTACTACAATGGCATCACAGGCGATGGACACTGATGACACATGAGATGAAATTATATATTGAGAAAGAATTTATTCTTTTTTTTTTTAAGGAAGGAATCGTTCCAGGCCTAAGTTTAGGGTACCTCCCCGGCATTTGCCATTTATGAGGACTGAAGAAAACCTGGAAAAAACTCAGTCAGGGAGGACGGTCCTGTGGGTATTCGAACCCCAGATCTGCTATTCCCAAACATTGTTTTCAAATAAAACATCTCGGTCCGGCGTCAGAAAAGAACCAACGGGTGAAAATGAAGATGTATCCCAGTTTTTTCCTAAGCGATCAGGGAAAATCATGAAAAACCTAACTCAGGATGATTGGCACAAAGATATTTAAGTCTCCGACCTCCGCAATGTGAGTCTCAGATGTTCCACCCAGCTCAGTGGTGCAAATAGAGATGTATTTCAGTTTGTAAGTGTGCCGTTTCTCTTTTGAGTTTTTGCATTAAATTGAATACCATTGCATTTAAAGTACCTAAATACATAACATAAACACTTGACAGCCCTTTAATCTACGTAGATTCATTGCAAATTTACTAATCTTGTTAAGAGTTTATTATGAATGTATTAGAATGCATAATGCTCCCCCAATTAGTCTCAAAGTATTGATAGAGAAAAATACAAAAATACTAGTACTGAATATCTGTGCAACAAGGCTTGTTAATCAATTGACAGATTCACCGTTGTATAGGTTTTAGCTCTAAATTGATGTTCAATAACAAAATAACACATTTGACATGGTAAAGTTGCATGTATATGACAATGTATTAAATGTACTGCTCTTTTATTATATTTCCTAACTTTTGTATTGTAAATCTTTTGTTATAAACAGTTTAAATGCCTACACGAATCTAATACATTTTTTTTATGTTATTTGTTCCATGTTCTGAAGAATATATGTTGTACAAGGATCTCATGGAATGTAAATAAGCAATGCTTCATCTCTTTGGACTTTCTCATACCAAACGAACATCATGCTAATAGAAACTCACAGCTCTTAAATCTATAACTTACAAGATGTATCGCAAAAAATGACATCTTTGATCATCAGGGCACGCTTAGAAATGACACAGCTGAAGAAATATATAAACATTCTTTCGATTTGTTTGCTTTGCCGAGATTATTTAAAAAACTAAAACGAGTTATTAAAGAATTTTGGGATGGGGGTTCATTTCTTGTAAAATTGTGCCATTCTGAGAAAAGCACAAGAGAAGTCATAAGAAGTCTATAAAAATTGCGAGCGTAGCTGATATTCTTCAAATTCCCCCCTTTACGAATATGGATGGCTTCTTTCGAAAGGGAAGTAAAGCTATAGACCCCATATCGTAGACCCACGCCACTCTCAAGCCTGAAAGATGAATGTAATATTTATGACTTCGCCTATATTATTATTATTATTATTATTATTATTATTATTATTATTGGTGCTGTTTTTAATATTTATATTCATACTTTGTATAGCTAGAAATTCTTGTGAGAAGGGGAAGCTTGTGCTTTGCCAGCGTAGAGTGAAAATACCCCGAACAATAATTCTTGTGAAGGTCAGGTTCCTTTTCAAAGTCGAGGACACAGCCTTTGTGTTTGTCCCTTTAAATGAGATATTTCGTAGGGGAAAACGCCGTTCTCTACTTATGCTAGCGGGAAATTTAAACCCCCCCAGAAGGTAAACAACCTTTTAACAGGTGAATTGACAGTTATGGTTCGAAGCCACGAATCACGAAGGTGTATTTTAAATCCCCAGTAAAGAACAAATTAGATGAGGTGAAGCAAACTTAAATGTAGCCAGTGACAAGGCTCAATTACCATGCTCTTGCAGATTTCGAGGGGCCTGTGCGTCCCAACGAACGTTTGAATTGTGTATAAAAAGGCAGGTTTGGGCGCCGAGCCTCATTCAGGTTCAGATTTACTCGACTTAAGGTTCCAGATTCACTCGGCTCCAGAGTTTGGACTTTGAATTTTTCGCTGTATTCATTATGTATCAGATTCTCCGACTCTAGCCAGACCTCCAGACTCTTTGTTCGTCGCTCAGCTGACTGCTAAGGTTCATTCTGTGTATTCGGAATATTAAGTTTATATGTACGCAACAAATAAGTATCAAGTCTGAGTTTTCAGTAAATATAGCTTATAGTTTCCCCAGTGATTATCATTCAATAAATCATCAGTGAAAGTTACTTGACTATTTATTCCTAACGCCGGTGTCCCTTCTTTCCTTCGCGTTGATTCAGTATCAATAAAACAGCGAAATCTACCTGAGATTTTGTTACTTCTATTAGGACGGAAATAACAAAGCATCACAATTTACGAATCCGCATCAACTGTTAAGGCAACTGTCAACTGTCGTAGCAACCATTGCATACAGTTTCACACTCTTGGCGCACCATTTGGTCAACAACGCGACGACCTCGTTACATTCTCATATTTTTGATTCTCCAACATGGGGCAACCTACAAATGGTCCAACTGTCGTCATCCCCACCGAATACAATCCCAAAGAAGAGGTCCCTGAACAAAATTTATCAGCCATTTCACGCCCTTGATTGAATGGGACTCTGATGAACTGAGATGTTAAAGAGCATCCGTAAATAATCCCCCCCCCCCCAAAAGTTAACCTTATATTTCTTGTACTTACAAACTCTCGCAGTTTATTTCCAGTGGGATCTGGAAAGCATGTCTCTCTAGAAGTCATACGGAGGAGCTGCGTTGCTAAGGGACCTGTTTTCCTGGCAGTTTTGAGCGCTGGAAGCTATAGAGCACGATTCCAATCTGCATAATATTGTTCTTAAGTTTCGATAAGTTGAAAACATAAAAGCAGCAAAACTTCATTTCTTTAACGATCTCCCCTTGGTGAAATTTACACTTTTCTGGTTAGATGTTAAACTTTATGCAAATGTAATTAAAGTCAGCGCACTGCAGACACAGAATTACTATGTTGGTAGGTGCTTGTTTTCTTTAGAATTTTGCGCTATAGCAGTTTTGGAAATATCCTACCTCATTTATTTTTTGCTCTCATAAATTTTGAATTCCTAATTTATTGCATTGGACTTTACCCGCATTACAGCGGTTCTCAAACTGTGATCCGCGGACCCCTCCCATTGGATCCATGAAACATTACAGTATTTCCAACTGCATTTATTCTTGATATATAAATGTTTAAAATTAAGTGGCCCCAAAATACTTTTTAACCGTATCTGTACAATGCGTGCAATAATAATATAATAATATTACTTTTAATTGTTATTGTACTTACGTTTATTTAAATTGTCGGATGTTTTAAACCCAATTTATAATAATGCTTTTCATCTTCCAGTAATATTAATTTTTGTGCACTTTAGGTATATTTATGTAATAAATAATGAGAATACCCATATGTACCCATACCCATAAACTTAAAAAAAAAAACTTTAAAGTAAATTAAATTCCTTTGGGAATAAAATAGTATCATTTAGCAAAATGAAAATCTAAATAACTATTAAATTTTTTTGCTCGGAATTTGAAATCGCAATAATATTTATCTGAGACAAAACATTAAAATATTAAATCAGTAATTTAGTCAAGTTATGTGAAGGAGAATGCGGAGACAGAAGAGAAATATGGCAGAAGTTTGCACTGAGAGATATGATTTATTTATATCTATACAGGGTTGACTAGGTTTCCTATAACTCTCCCTTTAACCTGAGAAAGATTAGGTGTTTTTGTTTATTTTTGTTTAACTACATTTTATAGGTTACTATTTTTATTATATTACTATTTTCCATAAATACCCAAAATGTAATTCAAATGCTTATGTAAAATGGCAGCCAAATACCGTTTCCTTAATAAAAAAAAAAAAAAAAAAAAAAAAAAAAACCTTTCAAAAGGGACAAATTGACATTAAAATTTTAATGCCATCCTGTACAAGAAAATTTATAAGTCCCATTTCATTCTATATATTATAATGTATATAGATATCTGTTACCAAAGTATGTAGAATAGAATTATTTCATCGCTGGTAACGTTATAGAAGGATATCATGATACCCACTACAATTTCATGGGTTCCTAATTCAGGTACGTAAGTTTGTGGATGTTAGACATATTCAAATGTTTTTAGCTAAGATTACATAGCTAAAGAAAATATACAGAATGATGCATTAGTGAAGGCATAAAAACAAAACCGTTTACATTTGAAGTTAAATTAAAACTACATTTTTTTATTATCTTGAAGATTTCAATAAAACAAATCATGAATAATGAAGGAAATTACTACAAACTAGTAGGGGGTGTAATTTGTTCTTTTGCATGCCAAGCTTGATCTTTCTTTTTTTTTTTCGATTGCTTTATTTATGGACGCTCTTTAACATCTCAGGTCATCAGCGTCCCATTCAACTCAGGCGTGAAACGGCCGACAAATTTTGCTCAGAGGCCTCTCTTTCAGGCTTGAGGTTCTTTTTCGTGCCGTAAATGTACGACACGGGACCCACGGCTTTACTTCCCTTCCGAAGGAAGCCATACTTACGATTTTTACACCCGAAAAAATCCATCGATCCTGGCCGGGTTCGAACCCGCGTTTTGGGTGTAGGAGGCAAGTATGGTAACTACTACACCACCAGGACCGACGCCAAGTTGAGGACACTATAAATGTGTAACATGAATATTCAAGAAATGTATAAGTGGTCGCAGTTGAAAACTTCTAAAAGGAACACTCTAACCAGGAACTTTATATAATTTTCCTTTCTAAGTTTTCTAAACTATTCCCACTGCAATACAAGCCTTGGGTGTTACCATAAGATGTGGCAATATTTGAACAGTGCACTCGATAGGAAGAAATGTGAAGGAACTTTTCATTTTAGAGAGATGTAATGGAGGGAGGAGGGGGTAATCCTTTCGCCAGAGAAACTGATAGGAGGCCCAAAAGTCAACAACATATGGTGCAGACAGAGCGTTACAAACATACTGGGCAGCGCTTCGTGCAAACGAGAACACCCGTTAAGGGCCTTGTTGGATATTCTGATGTCAAGTAAACAAGTTGCTTTTATGTTAGGTAGGTAACTTTAGTAGGAACTTTGTAGATTTCGTGCACAGCTTCAGAAGTGTCTGGTGTGGTCTTGGAGGACAAATTGATTTTTATTGAGATTTTTTAATTTTTAAGTATCGTCTCACAAATTTCATAAAACACATTTATGCCAAACAATACAAACAGTAACTAACTGCAATAGTGTTAAAATGAAAAGACAAAATTCAATTGAGTGTTATTTTTTCAAATTTATCATCCTGTAGTGAAGGTATTTTATTAACTGGCCAACAGGGCGCGGCTGTATACTGGGAAAGGCAGTCGTCAAGACAATGTACTGCATGTGCAAGTATCAGCTTGCAGTTGATGTAGGATTTATCTACGAGTGGTTATGCGTTCGTGCTTTCACTGTGTGTAAAGTGTGTGCTAATTTTTATTCGCTAATTATGCCACTACATACATATTTTTATGTGTGATACATGTGTGAAAACGGATTCTTGCAGAGAAGTGGTAAGGTATTCATAAGAAAATATCTTGCAGTCGTGTTCCATGTAGAGAAACTGTTCGCCAACTTATACATATAGAATCTGCCTCTCACGGACAAGAAACATCTTCCGAACCGCCGTATTACATGAAATACGGGAATTTCCTATGCAGAAGTTAATAATGCATTGCCGCTAAGGGTAATCATTTTCAACCTCTTTTATAATATAGACTAATGTTTTACTATTATCAGTACAATATAATCCTATTCTTTCAATTAAAATATAAATACTGAAATAAAATGATAGGTTTATGCGTGGCAACTCTTACCTCCTTTTTCCAGTTGCTAAGGCTGCAATACCCGAATAAGCAGCGGCGTTCAGGGGCATGTAACTCAAATAAACTCACTGTATAATCTTGTATCCTGCTGGATTTGTGCGTAAAATGGAATAATAAATGTTGATTCGATATGAATTTGTGTGTTTGATTAAGTGTGGAGTTTGATTGCATACATCTTCAGCGGCAGAAAAAACACCCAGTTTCTTTAAAATAATATTAACCATTTTTACAGCTACAGATGAACTGGTAAGTGGCGTTAGTTACTCTTGCAAACTCTTGCAGGAAATCGGGGTAAAATTAAGACTAAAAATATTACAAAACCTTCTATCAAAAGCATGCTGGAGTCCATATGGCTAACAGAATTGCATATGGCAAAGGCATTGCTAGAGGTGACACGTATAGGACAAAATTGCTGTTTTAGAGAAATTCGAGTAATGGAATGGAACATCCTACAGTTCTTTGGGCTTAAGTCGATCCTCGTCCACCCAGGAAAGTTATTAAAATATTTCTTTCTAATCCGTTGAATACTATAATGTAAATAAAATACTTTGAAATGTAATATTATTCATAAACGTAAAATTGTCATTTTAACAGAATGATTTTGCTGTTGCTGTTGTTGTTGTTTCTTAATTAAGACCCACCATTCAGATCATAGAACAACAAGAGCCCTCTTACTTTATAAGCATCTCTTTTCTTGCTCGGCGTGATAGGGCTCGTGTTAAAGTGCCGCGTGGTTCTTCGAACAATGATATTTATTATCATGTGTGAATCTCTAGTAAGGGTGAAAGAGAAGTAAAACTCTAAAAATAAACGTAGAAAGAGCATTCTCGTGATGCCAAGTGTAGATAACTTTCTAGGGGAACCAGACCATAAAAAACTCTTCCTCGTTGTCCAGACTAGAGATTTGCCTCCATACAAATAAAATTAATTTTAATTAGAAATGTCGCACTAAGGTTTGCAGATAAATAAAATATTTTTACAAGAAATTAATTCTTCTCCTTTCTGTGCAGACATAGCATAAATATCAAAACGTGTTTCTTCTTTCTTTCCGTCAATATTTCTTGCAAAAACAAAACAATGACTTCATGTAATAGCTACATATTTACTGTAAGCAATATTGAAGAAGATAACGGAAGAAAGTGATTTATCTATTTGATAAATGTGAACCTTTTATGTCATTTATCTGAAATCCCGAAGTAATTTTGCTCAAATAGGAGGACTTGCAAGAGAACATTAGTTTAAAACCGAATGAAAAGTAAAATTTCGGGCTCTAAATGACATTTATGTAGTCAAAAGGGACCAAATTGATACAGTTGGCTATAAAGTTATATATTTTAGACCTGAACCTTAACAAAGAAACCAGTGATTTATATAAATTTATATAAATTACAGATAACTATAATATTACCCAGGCTTATTTAAGGTTAAAATTTTAACGATATTGAAAGTCAAAGAAACAACATTGAATCATTGTAACACGGAAACACTGCATAAAATTATGGTCACAATAATCCTTGTAAAATATGAAATGTATCTTATTTTCCCACAAAATAATGTACCACACTTGTAAATTATTAGTAAAATATTTAAGGTGACGTCCTAATAGAACAAGATGTAAGAACAATTGTTTGCCACCGTCGTCATCTCCACTTATTAATAAATTCGTATTTTACTCTACAGAACGTATTAATAAAATGCCCACTATATTGATCTAATATGTTTTCTATAAAGTGACACTGTAAATACTTGTTAATATTCAAGTGTAATGTGCCATTTTGAGGTGATGGTAAAATAGTTTTATGCATAGGCTACATCGCATCACCACAGCTGGAACGAATCCAGTTTCCGGATTGCGCTGAATCGTTTATATTATTAGTTCATTTCGTTGTTTACATTGACAAACATTTGTTTGTATTGTTTAGCAGTCACATTTTCATCATAAGCAAAATTATGAAAATGGTGTGAAAAGGTTTAAAAGATGAAAATAAACTGATTATTTTCCTGGCATGTAACGAAAACCTTCAAAACAACATAAACTAAGATGCTGGATGAAACATATTTTAAACAGAAAATTCCAATGTTCTACTTTAATTGCCTGGTTAATATAACAGTTAATAATTCTTTGCAGATTTTCAATTTTCACCACGTCACAGATGAGGCCAATGCATTATTCTATGTGGTATTGACATCTTCATTGACTACATTATCCAGGGCCCTAATTCCACAAAAGTTTGGTTTAATATATTACACATATATGGACTTGTAGTTGTAGTTATTAATAGAATTGTGTTCCGCAAATGTTTATTCTATATATGTATTTTGCAGCTCCATACTTACAAGTGATGTTTGTTGGCTTGCTTCACAGAAGTGTTAATTGTGCTATTGCAATTTGTATAAATTTCTTTACAATTGTATGGATATTGGTAACTTCAAATGATAATGCAACTTTAAAATTGAGGAAATAATTTGATTTAAATATGTGTAGTGAAAGTACGATGACCCGGCTTCGCCGATAAGGATTATCGCCATTACAAAATCCTTATCCAGTGTAATACCTTATCTGCTAAGTAAATAATTGCGGCTGTAACTTCAGCCCCGCTTGTTTCAGTTGCTCAGATATAATTGTATAAAGAAGGCTATGTGTAGAAAATTGTGACATGTTCATAATAGAGTAACGAGCTGTTATTAAGTACTTCACAAAAGAAGGACTTATTCCAAATGAAATTAAAACAGCGATTGAACGGTGTATATGGGAAAGCATCTTCATCATATTCTACCATAAAAGAATGGGCCAAACCTTTTCGAATGGGCCGAGAAAGAATTTAAGACGAAGAGCCTGCTGGTCGGCCCTTGTAGGTGCTCACTTCTGAAAACATCGCTCTTGTGGAAGAAGAAAGTATGGAAGACCGGCGGCTCAAAGTTACAGAAATAGCAGCAGGGGGGGTGACTTTCTAAAACGACAGTCCTTCGAGTTATTCATGAACATTTAAACACGAATAAGGTTAGTGCAAGATGGGTGCCTAGACTTCTTTCCTCAGTCCAAAAGCAGCAACGAGTCATTTGTTGTCAGGCATTTTTGGAGCTCTGCTAAGAGAGCAGTTCTGCAAACCATTGTTACAGGAAATGAAACTAGATCCCTTGTCCAAAAGGGAATCATTGGAGTGGCGTAAACCGGCGAAGCACCGCCTCTAAAGGCCAAAGTTACTCATTCAACCGAGATCATGGCCACAATCTTTTGGGACTGTGAAGGAATTCTCTTCATTGACTTCAAGGAGAGGAACAGCACAGCAAATGGGGAGTACTATGCTGGCCTACTGCACAGACTATGAGCTTCCATCAAAGAGAAAAGACGAGGAAAGCTGAGTGCTGGTGTGCACCTTCTTCACGACAACGCACCTGTGCACACAATTCTTGTTGCAAAGGAAGCTGTGAAGAAATGTGGCTTCAAGGAGATCGACCATCCACCCTACAATTCAGATCCAATTCTCATCTTCTCAAAACTCAAGAATTCAAAAGAATTCCAGGAAGGAAATTTAAGTGTGAGGACGAAGTGATGGATGCTGTTAATGCCCATTTTGCAGACAAGACTTCTGACTATTCTTTGGAGACCCCTCTCCAAAGATGATGATAAAGATGATAAAGACAAAAACTATATTTCACCTTTCAATATAGTTACCCTTTATTGCAATACACTTCTCACATCTTTGAATTAACATTTTAACACCCACAGGGGTGTTAAAATGTTAATTCAAAGATGTGAGAAGTGTATTGCAATAAAGGGTAACTATATTGAAAGGTGAAATATAGTTTTAGGGGTGTTAAAATGTTAATTCAAAGATGTGAGAAGTGTATTGCAATAAAGGGTAACTATATTGAAAGGTGAAATATAGTTTTAGGGGTGTTAAAATGTTAATTCAAAGATGTGAGAAGTGTATTGCAATAAAGGGTAACTATATTGAAAGGTGAAATATAGTTTTTGTCTTTATCATACCTAGAAAATTGTTAGGCCAGAAACTTAGACCCCACCCTCGTATAAAGAAACAGCATTTTGAGTACATTTTTTTTTATTGGTTTATTTATGGACGCTCTTTAACATCTCAGGTCATCAGCGTCCCATTCAACTCAGGGCGTGAAACGGCCGACTAATTTTGCTCAGAGGCCTCTCTTTCAGGCTTGAGGTTCTTTCTCGTGCCGTAAATGTACGATACGGGACCCACGGCTTTACTTCCCTTCCGAAGGATGCCATACTTAGGATTTTACGCCCGAAAAAATCCATCGGTCCTGGCCGGGTTCGAACCCGCGATCTTGGGTATAGGAGGCAAGTATGGTAACCACTACACCACCAGGACCGACTTGAGTACAATGAACTGTATATATGCAATTTTTAAATGGAGCGCGTCTATCGGTTTGTTAGATTGCCGAAACCGAAATTTAACAGACTGTCATCTGTTTGTATTGCGATTAAAGATTGGCATTTGTATGTAATGTTATCAGCTAAAATAAAGCGATACACGAAGGATCATCCTGTCCACATTCTGAAAGTACATTTTAAGTACGGTGAATGTTATGTAGAGTGTAATTTTTGGTAGATGAAATGCAACTAATTGCAAACAATGTATAGACTGGTAAGGACATTTGAAGATACAGGATCGACAGAGAACATCAAATCTTCGTCGATCGTTAGAGAATGTTGCCCTCGTCAGACAGAGCGTTTTATTAGCTCAATAAAGTATATTCGCCGCCGTTCTCAACAATTAACCATTTAAAGAAGCAGTTTGCAGCGAATTATAACGAAAGATTTGCTTTAATTATCGAACTAACTCAAGAGTTGAAGCCGACGAACCCTATGCACCAATTTGACACCATGTGACTATATTTTTGTTGCGTTATGTAAAATATCGTGTTTATGTGGAAAATCCAGGAACCAACAGTTAACTGAAGGCAGAAATTAGACATATAATGGGTGATATTCAGCCCGAACTTGAAAATTTTGCTAACAGAGTGAAGTTATACCAAAGAAGCCGTGGAGTATACTTGCCTGATGTTTTGTTTCATGTTTAATGCCAGTGTTTGTACTTCACATTGAGTTAATAATATTAGAAATTTTAAAACAAGTAATTATTAAAAAGAATTGCGTTTATTATGGGACGCGTTACATGAGTAACACCATCTTCTAGTGTTTTCAGGAAGGAGTTGCCACTCAGGAAGAAGTGGCTAGATCTGAATAAATGCAGGAAATTTACATTTTCAACGCATGTAAATGTGGATTCAGGAACGTTTAAATACACGAACATATACTCATTATTATAAACATATTATTGCTTCTATGTATTACAGAGGACAATTTTGATGTGCATGGTTCCGAACTATTTGCTTAATTAGAAGAAAGTTTTACGCAGAATGTAAATACATTTTAAGTTACTTTCAACTTAAATTGTTAACATATTTAACAATAAAAAAATCTAACACCAAAGAATAAACATGAGATATAATGAATATCATGCATAAAAATCTTAACGTTAAGCAAAAATACTCGTTACAGTTTATACGAAACAGTATATCATAATTATTACGAATGTGCTTTTCTAAATATACTCAGTATATAAAAAATACAAGCATTTATCTTGATTTTTCTGTTTTTAATTGTTGAATCCAAGTATATCGTAAAATGTTTCCAAATATCTGGGTGAGAAAGGTGCTTATAAATATTTTTAAATGTAAGAGAACTTATTTCGCCAAAAAAAAAAAAAAAAAAAAAAAAAAAAAAAAAAAAAAAGGAAGGAAGGAGAAAAATAGACCGTGTTTTGTTACTACTCTTCACATGTGGCCGCTTTCAGCTCTGGCCGGTAGAAGCGCTGATGTTATCTTTTGTTTTATCGGAAGTGGTTGTGTTATTACTAACACGATTTCTGGTTATATATATATATATATATATATATATATATATATATATATTAACACTAATAATAAAAGTAAATAAAGATAAAACACTGAGAAAGAGTCTCACTTGAAGTTGCTATATTTCGAACTATTGCGAGTTCTTCAATGGCAAGAATGGCAATGGTAATATATATATATATAATAGCAATAAAATAAAGAGAGATAAAATGTTAATAAGAACATGGCAGTATTTTGTACTTGCTGAGTTTTGACTTGTACATCGTCGCCAACTGTTGGGGCGAAACGTGTACCGGTTTTGGTGCATGTTTGCACATTACGAGAACGGCCGTTTTCCCGTCACACAAAGCAAGCGAGAGGACGATCGTTCATCGTCAATGTCACCATTATCGAACCTGTCACTCATACTACCTCTTGCAGGGACAAAACACCCTCGTGTATACTCCAAGATCGTTCTGGAATTTCCGCAATCTCGCACTCTGGTCATCAGCCAATAAAGGCTGAAAGCTCTGGAGCGTTGCGGTAAATTTAGCTGATAATTTAACTGCTGTGTTTCTGTCTAGCAGAAGGTGTTTCCTCAGGTTATGTAAGAAACATTTGTCTCGCAACGTTGCGCTCTCCACCGTGTATTCTTCTTTAGACCTAGAACCCTGTCCCACACCTAACTCTAATTGCGTCATTCAGCGTTTGTCCATTTAAACAGCATAATAACCCAGTGTAGGAACGCACTTTCTTTCTAAATAGGTGTTATTTTTTAAGGATTTGACTGTATTAGTTTTAAGCTTTTTGTTATATTTAAGGTTATCAGAGCTCTTTTTAATGTTTTTAATCATTAGTTTAAAATAATTTGGTATTTTTATCTAAGTTTTTTTTTAAAAAAAAATAATCTTTGGCGTTGAAAAATTTTTCAAAATTCATTTTTGATTTTTCATTAAAGTAAAAAACTTTTTAGTGTTATAGGTAAGTTATACGCCTTAAATGTTTATCCATTTAATTAAGCCGTTCATGTTCATAGTACAAAGCGTTCCAATGAATTATAATTGAACTTGCATGTTTTTACACCGAGTACATACACATAGTTTCTGGCTGTCAGTTTGGATCTGATGAAGGTTGAATTCAGTTTAGTTACTATGTTTTATTCTGTATTTAATCGCGGAGTGAATTACGGTTTAGTGTGTGTTTTCTACTTCACACTTATTTATGATTCATATCAATTCAGTCTGCTCGTCAAATTCAAAGACGATTTGAAAAATGATTTACGTGTGTCAAAGTTCCAGGCCGTATAACAATCCATAATCTTATAATAAATTTCAGGTCACGGATAGTGTTCAGTCTAAGAACTTGACAGCGTAAGGTTCTTACCAAAGAAACATCAGATGGTCGCCGTTTGGAGAGTTCTCCCAAAAATTACTCACATTTTTCACAACAAACATGCACTTGTGCCTCTGTGCAATAAGCTGCTAAATTGTTGACGTTAAAACTAAATAAAACAAATGGTCATACATATTTGTGATTTAAAAATTTGCTCCCTCCCCCTTTTAGGTATTAACCGACAGGAAAGAGTAATTTCGCATTTTTTCAACAAGACTCTCTCAAGCTCATACGGCGAATATTTCAATAAGAGAACCTGCAAGTGTTTCAGAAAGGCAAGAGTTCTTACTATAGATTTGTGGTCCGCTTGGTCCGTGACCTAACCCTTTGCAACTTTTATCTCGGGGATAAATTAAAAAATAGTACAAGATAAACCCACATGCTCTGAAACAACTGAAACAAAATATCCGTCAGGAAATAACTATCATTACCCAATGTGGACTACAGCTAGTGGAGGATATTTTTTAAACAGGCGTCAAAAATGTATGGACAACTAAGGTGGCCAGTTTCAGCACCCCAGTTCATAAAGTTGGCAAAAAAAAACTTTTAAAATAGATAAAAAAAAATAAAATATACGGTTGTGTCAACGCCGCTTTACGATACAAGCAGGCAGCAACAGCGTCTTGCCTATAGGCAAATTATTGCAAATCAGTTCATAGTTCGTTGGATCGCTCTGTGCATGTAATAGAATAAACAAAAATTAACAAAATTCGACTTACCTATGTAAAAATTGTATCAAATACCAAAGAACAGTTTTGCACAAGCGACTGAAAGAAACGTTGAGTATGGACATGTATAGCAGAAGGAAGACAATCATTCAATAGGTTTCTGAGGAAAGCAAATAGGAGGAAGGAAAATATTGAGAGACCAGAGACATGGTCAAGATTTGAGAATAAAAGCTCTTTGAGATTGTTCAAGATATTAAAGAAAGACTGGGGTAGGCAGAAGTATGTTGACAGCTGTGTTAAGCAAGAGAGGGAGGGATAGACATGGATGCGAACGTGGGCTTTGTATCTTAAAGGATTTAGAAACAGCAGTACGTATTATGTGTATGTATTATGTGTTTTATGTTTAATTGTCTGATGCGAAGCAAGGAATTGGAGAGAGGGTATATGGAATCCAAAAGTGATATAATGGAAAACAATATTATAGTAATAAAAATGTTGACAGGGAATGGGTGAATATTTAGTAAGAGGAAGGAGCAAATGAATTACGAAAGTAGAGAGGGAAAAAGATTAAAAGTAGTGAAACAAGTCGATAACTCATGTCGATGACCAGGAGTCATAGCGTGTTAGAGCCTCAAGAAAAGTTGAGTCGATCTCAATTGTAAGAAATGCATAATTGTTGTACTTTTATAACCGATGATTGAAATAAATATTCTGTCCTACTATAAGATTATGAAAAATGTTCGATACTGGAAAACAGAAGTAAGCTGTTAAAAATAAAGAAAGATGAGATATTTCTAATAATTTAGCAATGGTGATTGAAAATATGTATGCTTTTATTAAATTACAAGAGCGTAAAAGGTGTCGACACCAGCTGCTTCAACTGTATATCTGTAATCCGTGGTCTCGTTGGCACCAAGACATGTTATTCGTTGGAAGAGTAATGAATGCGCAGGCGTCAACACGATGTGTGTGCTGAAATTGTTGCGCGCGTGGAAAAATGATACCTGAACACGCAGTCATTCCGACGTTATGATATTACTCAAGGCCTGTTTATTATTTCTGTCTTTCGGTGTCAGTCAAATTCTTGTATTGGCAGTATGGGAAACATATTTAGTAAAATAATTCACTAGTCAGTTCATCAAGTATTTATAAATGCGTACCTAGACTTTGTTAATGGAAATCAGTTAATAATCATTCGATTCATGTATTGGTTTCTTGATTTTGTCATCTACAAGCATTAAAGATTTGATTATGAATTACACAATTTATTTATTTACTGATCTTGTGAACTGTGGGACATATATTTGATTAACTGATTAATTAAACAACACATTTCTTTATTCATGAGAATTCGTACGATGAAATGCAACTGGTGTCCAGGTAGGAGCAAGACTTGTTCGAAAGTAAATGCAGAAATAGTTCTTGAGAGAGCTAGCGTTTATCTTGTCTTCATTTCAGTAACAGGCTCCTAGCTCGTGAAATGTTCTCAATGTGTACCATCGGTTAATTGTTTTTCTCATCTGTTGAGAGTTTAGTATGTGCAGACCCATTTTAAGGGTTAAAGACCGAATAACGAGGACTCTAGTGGTTTGAAGTGCACGTTACTTGGATGGAGAAGTGAAATGGACCGCTCTAAATTGAATTGCGCCCGTCCAAGCTAGAAAACCTCATCTTATCCTCGGTATTTTTCACTTAAACATAAAGCTCTCAAGTTTTGACTTTTTCAAAACGAACGGAAACGATCATTAAGTGATTTCCCAGAATTAGATTGTTATGTTAACTATCAATTATCTAATGACTTTATTTAATATTTAGGTATTGTTCTTCAAACATAAATATGTTTTAAGCAAGGATTGGAACTTCTAATGTTCGCAAAAATGCAGTTTTGCCAGAAATAGAGGGAATAAAAGCGGTCAGAGTCTTTCTGTTTCTATACGCATAACACTTTTCAGTACTGGGCTAAAAAAACATGTGAATAAAGGAGGGAGCAAGACTTGTAAACATACTAAAGCATATCTTTGCCTGCTTTTTTAGAATTACGCAAAATAGACTTGTTTTCTTCTTTCTCGCCAATCCTGAATACGTAAATACCGTTTGCAGAGCGTTTACAAGCTCCGCCTCCTCTTGTTATGGCTCCTTAACTAAGTATGGGGCAAGTTGTTATGTCGAGCAGTTATTAGGCCCACCCAGACTCCTTGAATTGAGTATTAAATCTATAATTTCACTACTAATATAATTAATATAATGAGGATAATATTTGACTGGGATCAAGGATTTTAGTTTGCTCATATATGGAAACTAGCTAGGAAATCCAGAGAAGAAGCAACATCTGTAACTTCGATATGGTTCCCCTCGCCCAAAATCCTTGAACCTTTTATTGTTAAAGTACAAAACGAAGCTAGGGTGCGGAAAAGTCATGAAAGTTTTCTGCAAGCAAAATTCAAGGCCTAAAGACCCTGTTTAAAACCATATAACGAGAGTTCGAAGAGAAATCTTGCCAAAGCTATTGAATAAGAAAGTTGGTTGAAAATAATAAGAAAACCCTTAAAGTTTATTTTCGAAGTTTGTGCTGTTGAACCTCGTAGCCTAGAGGGACGTGGGTAGCAACAGATGTCCAGAAATTGGCGCTACTCAGGAACGATTTTATTCGCTAAAGTATAAACGACACGTGATCACCGACCAATCAGGAACGTTACACGCGATGTTTTGAAAATTTCTACTAGTTGATGAGACACACAATTTTAACGACTGGAGTTTTATTAAAAGAGGCTGAGATATTTTTTTTTTTTTTTTTTTGAGTAGTGTTTAACGCCCGTTTTCACTACTGAGGCACCACAGGCGGTGGACACTGATGATACATGAGACGAAATGATAAATTGGGAAAGGATATATTTTTTTTTAAGGAAGGAAGCGTTCCAGGCCTAAGTTTAGGTACCTCCCCGGCATTTGCCAGTTATGAAGACTGAAGAAAACCTGGAAAAAACCCCAGTCAGGGAGGACGGTCCTGGCGGGATTCGAACCGCAGACCTCCCGCTCACGAGTCCGTGCCTTAATGACCTCGGCCACCCGTGGCGGTAGAAGCTGAGATCGTTCGGCGGAAAGCAGTTTGGTTTGACGATCACAGTTAATAGTTCTCAGCTTTTGCATTTCGCAGTTTTATTTGTCGGGACGCTGATCTTTTTGAGGTTAGTAAAGTTTTTAAGTTAAATTCTATGCCTAGAAAGTCACTTATGTTTATAAACTTGACAAGTAAGATTTCACGCGAACGCTATATATATATATATATATATATATATATATATATATATATATATATATATATTGACTTTGTGCTAGTGCTTTCAAGCTGCTGATATGTCCAGTGAATGTAATAAGAATAAACACTTTTGCAGTGACGTCATCGCATCCTCATTTCGTATGCTGAATCTCTTTCCATTCTCCTTTTCCCTGTTCGCGATGATTCGCAACTAAAACACGACTATACCAAAAAGGGCAACAGGTTGAGAACCTGTCTCAACAATAATGTACTTGGAGTAGGTACAGGCCAGGAGAAATAGGACATGCCAGAAGATTCGACACAGGACAAGGATACTTCCGCATCTTCCTGACTCACAGGAATAATAAAGCATACTATTCCTTTCATATAGGTTGTCCTTGGAATCTTCTTCATGCCATCCTTTTCCCAGGGGGTGATAAATCCCTGAAAGTCAATTTATCCTTATAGCTGATTAACTTGAATCATAACACCGGTAAATCAAATTAAAACTAACTAATACACACTCACATAAATATCGCTCCATATGTTTTGGGTTGTATTTATACTGCCATGTATATTCATTGAAAACAGACCTTACTAATGTATTTATGAAAGCAATTTCTGAGATAAGTTCCGATAGAAGTTTGCTGCTGCAGTGAATGTATTAGGAAATTCCCAAGTATTCCTACTCCGCATCTAAAAGTGCAGCAGTGTTTTTTGTTAAGTTAGATATGCACAGTAGCATTTCCGGTTTGAGACGACAGATTTTATCAGCGTTATCTTTACCTGCAGGATGGTTAGCTGACTGCTCATTGTGGTAAGTTTTGTTAGTGCAAAGTACTTTCAAGTGCTGAATGCTGAATGTGTTTTACAACTGTGCAATTAGTTCCTGTGTCAACAATGGTAAGAAAAACAAAGCATTAGGTATTTTGTATCATAGGTTTCCTTAAAGGTAATACGCTAAGAAATAAATAGACTATAATATGTAGAAAGACCGATCTTTTGTATGTGTATTTTGTATCATAAGTATCCTTAAACGTAATACGCCAAGAAATAAATAATGTAGAAGGACCAATCCTTTGTCTGTGTAATTTGTATCAATAGTTTCCTTAAAGGTAGCCTATAAGAAATAAATAGATTACAATATGCAGATTTTTGCCTGTATATTTTGAAAACGCAGTTTTGATTCTCGGACTACAGACACAGTGCATTGTTATAGTAAGCGAGACAGTTCTTAACTAATGAAGTAAATCACTCCAAGTGGAGTAAATTCAGGGTTGCAACGTATCTCTGTTTTCTCCGTTCTTCTGTTTTTGTGATACAATCATTGGTGCTAGTCAGCGTTATTATATGTTCTCAGTATGTGCAGGCTTATCTTAGTGGTGATAACTCTAGTGGTCATGCTTGGGACTTGTATATGGGAGATCCTGCGTTCAAGTTCTTTGGGTCGGTCCTGGTGGTGTAGTGGTTACCATACTTGCCTCCTAAACCCAAGATCGCGGGTTCCAACCCGGCCAGGACCGATGGATTTTTTCGGGCGTAAAAATTGTAAGTATGGCTTCCTTCGGAAGGGAAGTAAAGTCATGGGTCCCTTGTCGTACATTTACGGCACGAAAAAGAACCTCAAGCCTGAAAGAGAGGTCTCTGAGCAAAATTTGTCGGCCGTTTCAGGCCCTGAGTTAAATAGGACGCTGGTGACTTGAGATGTTAAAGAGCGTCCATAAATAAATCAATAATAAAAAAACCAACCCCCGATAATAGTAACAGTAGGTTACAATGATTACCCAGATTGGTCGTGTGATTTATATTTTATTTAAACAAAGCATTGTCTATCCTGTTTTCGTTTATTACTTTTTAAAATATATTCAAGATTATTTGCTTAATATATTTTATTAAAATTTAGAAAGCAGAATAAATTTAAAAAGTATTGCTCTCAAGTGAGCAACTCAAGAAACAAGTAGGAAATCAGACATAGCTTCCACGCAGCTCGCAGTGGTTTTCTATCCAACCTGACGTTCACGAAATTGTGGCGTTGTGCAAGTATGCTTCTGTTGTTTTCTTGTAAGAGACGCTAAACTTTATTGGGTTTCAGCTGTCACTGTTGTCGAAAGAGAAGCAAACAAAGAAACTTGCGAGCGAGGAGAAGACGAATGGAATTAATGCTATCGATATTCGATTCGAGATATTTTGGGGCATTACATTCACAGAAAGGAATGAACAATAATCTCCAAACCTCTGAGAAACTCTAACGGAGAAAAAACTTGTCTCGCATCCATGAAAAATAAATTAAATCAAATGAATTTTTCTTATATAAGGTATCATCTGATTGTTGCTTGAAGTTGCAGGTGATCAGCAGGCACTCTAAATTATAATATCTCTCACAGGCTAGTTATAAGTCTTCTTATCAAATATGTGTATGGTATACGAGGGCAGATCCATAAGTTTCCGGCCTAGCCATTTTCTAGATATGATAAAGACAACAACTATATTTCACTTTTCAATATAGTTACCCTTTATTGTAATACACTTCTCACATCTATGAATTAACATTTCAATCCCCCCTCCCCCCAAAAATATTAGAAATCAGGTCTGCAAAATGGGCATAAACATCTTCTTCACACTTAAATTTCCTTCCTCGAAGATCCTTCTTGAGTTTTGAGAAGAGGAAATAATCACTGGGAGCTAGATCTGGTCTGTAGGGGGGATGGTCGATTTCCTTGAACCGGTACTCTTGAAAGCCACCCCCTGAAAAGTTACACTTTGGGTTCCCGAACAAAAGGCTTTCGCGTGCAGTTTGCATACAGTTGAAGATAGTGTTAAAGGAAGATGCGGTGTTTCTTTTAAAGGTAAACACTACTTAGCAACTGGGTTACACCATTTCATCCTAACAGCAAACAGCAAAGTTCTGTATGGAAACCCCTAAAAAAGAAAAGTTAGTTTTGTTGGGAAGCTACGGTCATCTCATTTTTCGATATTCAAAGAATGGTGTGCGCCTTCTTCACGACAGCGCGCCTGTGCACACATTTTCCATTGATTTTTTTCAGATTTTCAATAACATTTGCAATGTACGGCCCTGCATTATCGTAATGCTGGCATCCAGCTTGTTGCATGGGGTTGGGCTATAGGAAAAATGAAATGACCATAACTTCCCAACAGAACTAACTTTTTTTTTAGAGGTCTTCACACAGAGCTTTGCTGTTTGCTGTCAGGATGAAATGGTATAGACAAGTTTCTAAGCAGTGTTTTCCTTTAAAAGAAACACCACATCTTCCTTTAACATCGTCTTCAACTGTATGCAAACTGCACGCGAAAGCCTTTTGTTCGGGAACCCAAGATGAACAAACACCTCTCATGTACAACCTTTCAGCTACCAATCTGTGGGTGGCTTTCAATGAAATTTTCAGAATTTCTGAAAGTATTCTTAATGGTATTCACAATCCTATCTGACAATGACAGCAGCGGTGTTAATGTTTTCTTATGAAAGGCCGGATATACCTTCCTTTGAAGTTGATTATCTCCCCTCTTTGAGCTGTGTTATAGAGAAGAACACACTGTACATAATCTTCTTTAACTCTGCATAGACCTCAGCTGAAGATTTGTTCAGACGAAAGCAGGATTTCAGAGTAGCATATTGTTCGTCACTTGCATGTCTAAATTTACACATCTCTCACAGGGAGTAACCGTAAGTAACAACATTGAAACTAGAACCATGAACACATTATGCATTAAACTAACAAAATATTGTGAAGTTACATTTTACCGCGAGAAAGTATATACGTTAAAAACTATCATTCTTTATTGAACAGTCGTCGTATGATAACCTGAAACAGAGTTTAGCTAATACTGTAAGATCGGCACATACCATTATGGGACTTGAAGATAGAGTATGTCAACTGGATATAGGAAACGCTGCTGCTTTTAATGTGAATAGAACAGCTGAACTAAAGTGGAACTAATGTGCAAAAGAACAGCAAGCTTAGTGCTGTTCTATCTTTGCAAGTACTTGCCGTTTAAAATATTTTTCAATTTTATAAACGTTGATATTGATCAAGTTTTTCAGTTGAAGTTTCAAGTCTATGCACAGCTCATAACGTTCATTTCTGCTTTTTTCAGTTGGGTGGTCGTTGGGAAAGATATGAGGGTAGGTCTATAAGTTTCCGGCCTTGTCGTTAAGGATTATCGCCTTCACAAAAGCCTTTTCTGGTGTCATACCTCATTTTTAAGTAAATAATTGTAGCTGTAACTTTCGCTCCGCTATGTTCAGTTGTTCAGATATAGTTGCATAAAAAAGGCTGTGTGTAGAAGATTGTGACATATTCAAAATGGAGTGTTGAACTGTTATTAATTCTTCACAAAAGGAGAACTTACTCCAAATGAAATTAAACAGCGATTAGACAGTGTATATGGGGAAGCATACCCTCATATTCTATCGTAAAAGAATGGATCAAGAAAGCATTGAAGATGAAGAGCATGCAGGTTCCCTTGGTGGTGCTCACTCCTGAAAACATCGCTCTCGTGGAAGGAGAAATTATGAAAGACCGGAGGCCCAAAATTACAGAAATAGCAGCAAGGTTGGCCCATTCTAAAACAACAGTCCTTCGAATTATTCATGAACATTTAAACATGAATAAGGTTAGTGCAACCTGGGTGCCTAGTTCTTTCCTCAGTGCAAAAGCAGCAACCAGTCATCTGTTGTCAGGCATTTTTGGAGCACTGTCGTGGCAACGAGAGAGAAGTTCTGCAAACCATTGTTACAGGAGATGAAACTGATATCCTCTACTATGATCCCTTGTCCAAAATAGAATCGTTGGAGTGACGTAATCTCGTGATTATTTCCTCTTCTCAAATCTCAAGAAGGATCTTCGAGGAAGGAAATTTAATGTGACAAAGAAGTGATGGATGCTGTTTATGCTCATTTTGCAGATAAGACTTCTGACTATTGGGGGGGGGGGATTGAAATGTTAGTTTAACGATGTGAAAAGTGTACTGCAATAAAGGGTAACTATGTTGAAAAGTGAAACATAGCTTTTGTCTTTATCATACTTAGAAAATTGTTTTTCCGGAAACTTATTGACCTGCCCTCGTACATTACAGATTCATCTAACGTAAATATCCAAATTGAAGCAAATGTTTTCCTGCGGTTAGACTCCCTTTATGCGGACTTGATTCTAGTCCCGTCTAATGAGCGTCTTTTGTTTCACGGAAGCGTGAGACCACGTGATGCATCGATCCACGCTCACGACTGCGCCCTTCAAATATAGTGGAAACCGTTTAACCTTCACCTTTTTCAAATCGATATTTATTTAATAAATTATACTCATCCACATGACGTAGTGTAAAGTTTTTTTTTTTTTTTTTTTTTTTTTGTCAATATATTACGTCTAGCTGTTCAATTTTCATAAAAACTTTCAGCTGAAAGACAGAATCGGGTCATCTTTGCTAAGATACATGTGAACTTTTTATTTCTGTTTGCATTTTACTTACGCGGCAGAACGAAAAGCCCATTTCGTTGAAGCTCTCCAATTAAAGTGCGTGTTAATGGAGGATTCATTTAAATTGAAACCGCTGGTCACAATGACGGGAAGTCAGATTCTGCTTTTATGTATTTTTGTTTATTTGCTTTTTTTTAATATCAGATTAAATTCGTACTTTTCTCTGCATCTACCAAAGCTTTCATGATTATCATGCATAGGAAACAATTGATTAAAATAAATTAAGTCTGAAACGAAAGCTTAAACGATTAAGCTAAGCTCATGTACGAACATTAAATCTAAGAAAACAGCGTTTTTCTAAAGAAGCACATTTTGTTTTTTCATAGTACCTCGTCCTATTTATCGGTGCTGTGATAATTGCTAATGCAAGGATATGTTTGACACGCAGCCTAATTTAAAGATGTAGCATTGTCACATCGGTGAAAGTAAACTAATTATGAAGCAAATTCACCTCTAAATTGAGTCATTCGAGTCTTAAACTCGGATTCGGTTCATTGTTAGGGACTGAAGAGGAATTTTCAATACTTCAGTCGTACTGAAGGGCTGGCCGTTTTCGGCACCTCCAGAAGGAAGACACGGGAAGGCCAGTGAGGAGGTCCCTAACATTGTTTACAGATGGAACACTTTGACTCGAGCAGAACCCTTCACCAAAAAATGCAAACCCCTCTACACAAATGGCGCGGCAGAAATGTTTAAAATCGCAAGTCACCAACATATCGCACACAGCACTAGCCAACCTTGGCTGGCACTTTTGACTCCACTTCAGACCACGAAAATGAGCCAACGGAATGAAGTGAGTTGAAATAAGAAAGCAGAAAAGTCGTATACTTAAGCATTTGCGTATGCGACTAGGGAAAACCACTAAAAGCACTAAAGGATGTTAACATGTAATATTTTTGACGAAATGGATTTATCTGTTGTATCCGGGTGTAAGGAAACGGATATACTTAACTATATGCGGAAATGCATATCATTTGTCGAAATAAGAGAGATTCTTATTTTTTCTACAATGATTTATTGACTGGAATATATGAACACACAGGAAGTAAAAATAATGTCCGCTACACATAGTCACCTTGTCTTTTCAAGCAAGTGCCTAGGCGTCACAAGATGAGCGAAGAACGTCCGTGGTTGACTGCGTAACCAATATTCAAAGAAACTCCCTTCTGATTGGTAACGCAGCATATACTCCATGCAAGCATCGATTCGCTAAGCCTTCTGTTCCTCAGAAAGATACATAGGGGCCCCTGTGTAAAACCTTGTGGTATTCTATCCATCGATGGAGAATAACTTGAACAGTTCCTTTGCTCATTGACAATGTTTCTGCAATCTTTCGGGTGGTGATTCGATTTTCCCTTACAAGGTTGTCTACGACTGCAATTCATTCCCCTGTGATTGTTAAGTGAACGTGACCAGGTGTATGCATGACACTGCGCACACGTCCGTCTGAACATAACGACGATAAATTTAGACTCCACTAAAACCTTCTGCCTTCAAATGTTCGCTGGGCCCGTTTGGACGAGTCTCTGTTGTGAAAACATATTCAGTTTAACGTGCTTCTGAATATGTAAACATCATATTGAGCCCTCAGGTCATACTTCTGCTTTCTTACATAAAAAGTCACCTACCAGATCAAACAAAAGTCTTAATTTCATTTGGGACCCCTTACACAGTCAAAATGAAAGTAGGCTTTGCGCGGTTTACTGGTTTTTCGCCAATGTGTATGTGAAATACTCTGGTGAAGTGATATGTAACTGGCTAAGAGATATATAAAACGATAAATACAGAGTGTCAAAAAATGTATACACACTTCAAGAAAAAACTGTGTTAACATAAAAATACTGAATTCACACAAACAGAAAATGATGAGCACTAATCATCTTAGACGTTTACAGTTACAACAGTTGCTCAAAATGCCCACCATCGGCCTCGATACACTTCTGAGAGCAACGTTTGCTCAGCGATTACAGCACATGCCATTTCAATTTCTTCCCGAAGTGCTGTCAGTGTAGCTGTTTTTCTACGTATACACCATCGTTAAGAGCTCCCCATAGGTAGAAATCCAAAGGAATTAGATCTGGAAAACGAGGTGGAAACCCAATCGGACCTCTGCATCCTATCCAGTGCCTAGGATAGTGACTTGGATCCAGTGCGCGGCTTGTTGCTGTGTGAAGTCTCCCAGATCTGCCCTTGTGAACATTACGTACGGTACCATGAGTCTCAAATTTGTCTCAAATGCGAGCATTTGTTACTCGCGTTGACTGTTCTGTTCTGTACACATGTCTTCATTGTCTTTGAACTTCAACAACATTCTCGGTTTTCCAATACCACTTCAAAATTGCTTTCCGCTGTTCAAACGATAATCTTGGCTCCATATTGTTGTAGCAACTCTAGCATAACGTAATGAGAGTCACATCTGTTTGCAAAACATCATTCTACACATTACTATTGTTTTTCGGTCCAACTTTATAATATATTAAATGGATATCTACTGTGAAAGTGTTTATACATTTTTGGGCAACCTCAATATATAGCTTATACATTTCTGAGAAAAGAAAACTTTCAAAACTTGATGCCTGTTCACCGTGCAGTTTGTGTATTAGAATGTTTTTTTTTTCTAAATTGAACGTTCTAAGTAACAAACGTCAGTAATTAGCAAACTTTTTAGAAATAATATTTCAATGTTTGAATTTTCACAGTGTAGAAGATTTATCCAATGAAAAAGCTCACCGTTTGAACATCAAGCCCATTCCTCCCTGTTTTATTTCTTATTCACCTTAAGTAGAAATTATTAATTACTCAATTCCAATCTTTGCTAAATATTTATTTTATAAATTTATAACAGTTTTTTCCAATTGTAAACCATTGTATTTTGATAAATTATTTATCTTACCATTAATAAATATCACATATTCTACACTCTGTCTTCGTCCCTTTTCTTTGTTAATCTATATTCCTATCACGTTCACCATTCAATTTTTCTTTCACCATTTAACTTTTTCTTTCCAGTGACTTCGAGACATGAATACTAACATCTATTTCTATATCTTTAAACAATATCCTTGCTCTTTTCCAAAAAACTTTTACATTACTTTCTCCCATTCTCCGTCGCCGTTATGATTTGTTTTGTTAGCATTGAAGGAGTATTTGAGCAAAATTTATCGGGTTTTCGCGCCCTGAATTGAATATGATGCTAATGGCCAATGATGTTATAGAGCGATCTTAAAATACTTAAAATAATAATAATAATAATAATAATAATAATAACAATAATAATAATAATGTTATCAATATCTATAAATGTGTATTTAAATGCACCCTTCTGACTTAAGTATTTTTTTTTTCAGTATTTTAAAGCCGTGTCTATAATTTAAAAAAATCCTTTCCAACCATTCCATTTCAGATACTTCTTTTTCTGTCGCCATAGGCAGATCTTCTTAGAGAACATTTTATTTCCATATCTATAGTTTTCTAACCACCTTCAGGTCCTTAAACTTCAATGGCATATAACATCCCTCTTCCGAATTATTTTCCATCGTTTGTGGTGCATTATATAAACTCTCTCTTGATTACTGACATCGCCTTCCTTTTGCCATTGCTAATGCTCTTTGCCTATGCTATTTTCCTCTCTAAATTTGTACAGTCTCTTACCATTTTATAAGCTTTTCTTTAGCCCCACATTTCAGGTTTAATTAATTTTCTGAAAACCTCTTAATGTAAGAGATTCAACTACTATATTACTAGTATAAAGTAACCCTGGAATCTGATAATATGATTATAATTATGAAAGTGCAGAAACTTGGGAAAAGAAGAGGTTAAAATAGAATCTGAAAATGCTGAAAATGAGACTTAGCCTGCATTTGTGAAAAAGTTCATGGCTTTTTTCATCCATTTTCAATAATTGGAGATCCATCCCGTAATATAACGTGTATGACTGTGAGATTGTGTGTTTCTCCCCATGCGTGAGGTCTTTCTGGAGATTCACTGCAATGAGTGAACACCACATTTACAGGGGCCGCATTTGTATGTTGTGACATGGTAGGGAGGTAAATGCATTGAAAAGAATTGTGAAAAATAAAAGGGGGTATCCTGTAAAGCACTGATAGGAGAAGCAGTTCACATGATTTCCTTAGAATTGTTCATCTTGAAATATCTACTTACTCTTTTCGGAAGGTGTGTTACAAAATGATAAGACCCACAGATGAAACTCGTCATGTGTAGAGAAAAAATAAAATAAAGTCTTTATCGAAGGCCTAGTTGCAAACATTGCACACAGGTCAGAAGACAGAAAATAGTGCTGGCAGCCTCGGAGTAATCAGCCTTGTGTATGTTGTACTTGTGAGAGTGCGCGATTAACTATGTATAGGTCTTGAGGACAGGGTCAATCAGCATCGAATAAGGTAAGGTTAAAAAAAGGGGGGGATTTTTGTCTCGGTAAATAGCAAGAATGCTTTGCAAGGTCTTGATAAATAACCTCCAAAACCTAGAAAATAAATATGGAATGAAAAAAAAATTATCTGAGAGACCTCAAAAGTTTAGCCTCGGCTAAGTAGGCAAATGATCAGAAAGCTGGATCATCGCTTGGACAACTTGCCCTGATCCCACTGTCAATGTTCGCAAATCGACGTTGTTCAGGCTAGTCAGAGAACAAACATATTGAAATACAAGAAAAAGAAGCAACCCCTTCTAACGGTCCACCTAAACAGAGACAGGTTGACAGAGCTAAGGAACACATCACCTGGAAGGAAGAATGGAGGTGTATAATATTCAGCGATGAAATGAAATTCCATTTGGAAGGTACTGATGTTTGGACACACTACGTCATGACCCCAGAAAAGAAGAGAAGTGATTTCAAAGAGGCAGCAAGAGGGAAAGTCTCTCATAGTCTAGGGTGGATTCGGATATGCCATCCTGCAAGTGGTACACATATCAGACACTGTTGCCCCCAAAACCAGGGGAATATACACAAAGGTCTGTGCAGCCCAGTGGTTTTTTCCATTTAGGACAGCACCTGGAGTCTAAACCGACCGCCTTTCGGTCGTAGACGATTTCATCACCCAAGCTCGCTAAGCTACCAGGTTCTCACTGGTGGATAGGTCACGTCTAGCGTAGACATAGTCAATTTACGAGGTAGCCACTACCCACTCCATGACAACAGTAATTTAGGAAACCTCCTGCCCCCAAGGTACACGCCTTAAACACTCTCTTGGGAGGCACTGCCGCCGCGGGCACTCATTTACCCGTGAGTTACGGGATCACTGCCACACTGAGTCCAACCATCCGGACAACTTTCCAACGGGAGAGGCTCGAAAAGTCCGACCCGGCTGCTTCTAGTAACGTCAAAAGTACCAACGGCACTCAGAGTAAGCAGAGCCCGCACCTGGAGCATCTGAAGAGCAACGACCGAAGTTTTTTTTGTTTGTTTATTTACGGACGCTCTTTAACATCTCAGGTCATCAGCGTCTCATTCAATTCAGGGCGTAAAACAGGCGAAAATTTTTGCTCAGAGGCCTCTTCTTTCAGGCTTGAGGTTCTTTATCTTGCCGTAAATGTACGACACGGGACCCACGGCTTTACTTCCCTTCCGAAGGAAGTCCTACTTAGGATTTTTACGCCCGAAAAAATCCGTCGATCCTGGCCGGGATCGAACCCGCGATCTTGGGTTTAGGAGGCAAGCATGGTTACCACTACACCTCCAGGACCGACACAACCGAAGTCCCCCCCCCCCCTTTACGGGAACATATGAGATACTGCTTGAAGAACAGTTTTCACGTGTTGTAAAGAAAATTGGAGCAGAGAATTGGATATTTCAGCGGAACAATGCAACAACCCACACTGCCAGATTCACAAGAGAGTGGATTCGCCGCAAACGTGTTAGTGTCTGGAATGGCCCGCCAATTCCCCGGATCTAACCCTATGGAGAAGGTATAAGGAATCTTATGCAGGTCAGTTTATCGCGATGGGAATCAATGTGCCAGTGTGCAGGAATTAAATATCTCTGTTATATCTTCATGCAATTAACTTGAACCGTCGGTGTTACAGAAGTTTGCAGAGAGTATGGCTGATCGTGCGATTCAGGTTGTTCTGAAAACGGGTTCATTAATAAGATATTAATAACAAGAGGTCTTATCGTTTTATATTTGACAGTCTCTGAAAGGAATGTATTTGTTTGTAACAACTTATATGATAAGACAATGCTACGATTGATTGTGTACCTTTTATGGGATACAGACAGGCAAAATACTAAGTGTCAATGCACAAAAACCTTCAGGCTCTAATTTGTGATATTTAAGTTCTTCTCTTTACATGACGAGTTTTGTTAGTTGGAATTATGAGAGTCGGTCCATACGTTTTCGGTCTAACCATTATCTATGTACGATAAAGACAAAAACTATATTTCACTTCTTAATATAGTTACCCTTTATTGAAATACACTTCTCACATCTTTGAATTAGCATTTCAATCCCCGCCTTCAAATAGTTAGAATTATTATCTGCAAAATGGGCACAAATAGCATCCATCGCTTCTTCGTTACACTTAAATTTCCTTCCTCGAAGATCCTCTTTGAGTTTTGAGAAGAGGAAATTGTCACTGGGAGCTAGATCTTGACTGTGCGGTGGATGGTCGGTCTCCTTGAAGTCACATTTCTTCACAGCTTCCTTTGCAACAGGAGCTGTGTTCACAGGCACGTTATTGTGAAGAAGGCGCACACCAACACTCAACTTGCCGCGCCTTTTCTGTTTGATGGAAGCACGTAGTCTGTGCAGTAGGCCAGCATAGTAATCCCCATATACTGTGGTATTCCTCTCCTTGAAGTCAATGAAGAGTATTCCTTCACAGTCTCAAAAGATTGTGACCATGATCTTGGCCTTTAGAGGCGGTGCTTCGGCAGGTTTACGCCACTCCATTGATTCTCTTTTGGAAAAGAGATCGTAATTTCATCTCCTGTAACAATGGTTTGCAGAACCTCTCTCTCGTTGCCACGGCAGAGCTCCAAAAATGCCTGACAACAGATGATTCGTTGCTACTTTTGGACTGAGGAAAAAAGTCTAGGCACCCATCTTGCACTAACCTTATTCATGTTTAAATGTTCATGAATAATTCGAAGGACTGTTGATTTAGAAAGACCCAACCTTGCTGCTATTTCTGTAACTTTGAGCCGCCGGTCTTTCATAATTTCTCCTTGCACAAGAGCGATGTTTTCAGGAGAAGCACCTCCAAGGACAGACCTGCACGTATTTCGTCTTCAATGCTTTCTCGACCCATCCTATTTTTGAACATGTCACAATCTTCTACACATAGCCTTCTTTAGGCAACTATATCTGAACAATTGAACACTGCGGAGCGGAAATTACAGCTGCAATTATTTACTTAACAGGTAAGCTATGGCACCAGGTAACGCGCAAGTTCCTGTATTAATGAAACGAAGCATTTGGATCGATTGTGTACGCGGATTTGACATGCAATGACTGCATTTATCTTAGGAAAGATTTTTGGATTTTACAAATCAGGCACAGAAAACAAGAACCTATCTCTGACGTCCACGCGTTTCGCATATTATAGAGGTTAGTAACCTTTAGACATGTTTGGAGCATCTGCAAGTTTAATTCCGAAATTCGAAATACAAGTCTTGCAACTATCATATGAAACACATTTCGCAAATACAGAATGGGGTACTTAAAAAGAAAATGAAGACGGTGTTGTTTTATGCGAAAAAGAAGAATCTATCCTGGACTCCGGAACGTTCTCATGCTTATTTTCTACTGGGCTTGCTGCAGACAGACGGTTTGTAAATTAACAGTTGACTGGTACCGGTATTTATGAGAAAACCACTAAGTGCCTCAACAGCCTGTATCCTAGGCATATCCTAGAGAAATATCGAGGCCATGAGACTGGGTGTTCTAGGGGAACTTCTGTCGATTTGACTATCTTCCATCGTTCTCTTCGGAGATATGCACTTACTCCCTCAAATTCATCGCTACATAAACTAACGGCGAAAGACAAGCTTGGATTTTTGCGGAACGTAATGTCGTGATGCATTACAGTTCTTTGATGATGTGAACAAGCAGATCGTCAAATTTGGGCGAGAGAGGCTCCCAATATTGTGCGCCGTCATGATACTTTTCCATAGACTGACAGAGGACTAATGTCCCACTGTGGTAACAAGCATGATTATTCCTCTTGAAGAGGCGATAACGGCAACAAGATGGACATATTGGCATGCTCGTCAACATCAATAAAGAAATATACTATATTTTGTTAGCTTAATGTCTAGAGGGCACATGTGTTAGTTTGATTGTAGTCAATTCCGGTTCCTGCCCGTGAGAGGTGTTCAAGTTGAGACGTGGTCAGTTTCGCAATGTAACAGGAGGTTGACAGAGAGTTTGTTTTTCCATACACCTCGAAAATTATTTAAATAGAGGAGGTATCGATTTCAAAGTAAAGTGATCTCGGCGTTCGATTTGTGCTCTAACGGAAGAAAACATTAACACCTCTGCTGTACTTGAGAGAGAGGATCGTCGAATAACATTAAGATTGCTTTTAGACATTCTGAAAATTTCACTGGGTGACTTTGGTAACCACATAAGATGTGTTTGTGCACGTGGGTTCCAAGAAGGCTGGTTCCCGAACAAAAGGACGTTCGCGTGCAAGTTTGCCTGCAGTTGAAGATGATGTTACAGAAAGATGCGGATTTTATTCCAAAGGTAATCACTGCTGATGAAAACTTTGGCTACATCACTTCGATCCTGAGAACAAACAGCAAACTCTACATGGAAATCACCATCACCAACGTTAGTAAAAAGCAATAATGGCTCTTTTGATGGGAAAGTTGTGGTCATTATATTTTTCGATATACAAGGAATGATTTACCAGCTTGTGTCTGCATATACACACAACTATAGCTGAGCAATACCCTAGAGATGTTCTTTAAACTCTGCAAGGCCATATCACACACAAAAGACCACTAATAATAACAAAAATGAACGTAACAAAAAATAATATTATATAAGATTTCAAGTTATTCATTTGAAATCATTGATTCAATCTTTTAGCCCTCATCAAAACACAATAAATATTTTGAGACCCAAAATACTCACTCCATCCCAAATTAATAAATTTTAAAAAATCAAGCCCCTTTATTAAAAAAATAACCCTTTAGTAAAAATCAAAGGTATAAACCACATTGAACCTAAAAAAAGAGCTAATGATTTAAATAATACAAAATTATATTAAATATCACATTTAAATAAACTTCTACCTAATCACAGACCAGCTAATCTTACGCCAATAGGTATTGTTTTCATAATTTAAAGGTAAACAAACCATATACGGGCTAAAAAAAGTAATCAATTCATCATACTACCCCCTAACACTGAACAAAAAAACTATTAAATCTTACATTCCATATAGTATATAAACCCCATGCTCACTTAATTTATAAAAAGGATAATAAATTAAAATCCCTCAAAATACATAATAAAACACGAAAATATACCATACAGCTAGCCCAGTAGGGGAAAAAAATAAATACATAAAATACATAACCATATTTAAATTTCTTAGAGAAATAACCTCTAAAACCAAATCCTTAGAATAAAATCCAGTTAAAAAAAGCTATTCCAACAATGCAAAATTAGAAATTATGAAACAAGTAGATGCTAAAGACATAAAATAAGATAAACCTCCTATAAAACTAATAATATGGATGCTGCACCACGATAATGCACCACCGCAACTCGCAAATGTTGTTGCTGAATATTTACAAAAATAATTTTGAACTGTGTTCATCACCCTCCCTATAGTCCAAATTTAGCCTCCTTTTGCCTTATTGAAGAAACCTCTTTCTATCATCAGAAGCACTGGTGAAGGTAGTGGACTATTCTGAAGGACCTGTCAAAGTTCTTTGAAGACTGGTAGAAACGCTGGGTACATTACATCTGGGACTACTTTAAAAATACCACCAAAATTATAAAAAATGTTATGGAATAGTTTGTATATTAAAATGTTTATAAGCTATTCTCAGAGCCACACTTACTTTACACATTTATAATTATTTTCCTCTCCTTTACCAATCTAAACTCACAGAAGTAGCCTTTAGTTGCTTGAAGCTAATCATAAGCAGATCATTTCGTATTTTTGCCCTATTTGTAATCTCGTTAAGTTGAGGGTAAATACTTTTGTCGAAACACAGAAATTTCCAAGAACACCTGTCTACCTCTATGGTAGATGATTCGCGATTCACAGCTCACCTGTTCACTTGAATTTTATTTTACGAGAAATGAACTCCCAAGTTATTCTGATAGAAATAAAGGAAAACCCTTTCTGAAAGGGAGTGAAACTTTTTAATATTGGTAAAGTTGTGGAAATCGATAGGGTGAATTTTCCTATGTCATATTGTATTTTACTCTGCAAGAAGAAGTTTAATTCATTTCCCTAAGGGACCGCTACAAACAAGAGGGAAGTTTTGCGCATCTTTCCTAGCTGGATATGTAACAAAGGTTGCTCAAACGCACGTTTTGAAACTAACAACTGACTACAGAAAATGTTCGTTTAACTCCTTAATTATTATCGGTGAAATTCTTCTAAGAGATAAAGTAGAAAGACTTATTTTGTTCCTCGTTGATAGTTAATGATATCATCTATCATTGTAAATGTTATATTTATATAATTAAATTGTCGCTAAGAATTTCTAATTGTTTCATAAGCAAAGAAAGTAGTTATCCAGTATGACGGAAGTTTGAAAAAAATATATAATTAATGAGGAGCAATTTAACCCAACTACACTCAACCCAAGATCGCGGGTTCAATCCCGGCCATGATCGACGTAAAAGTCATAATTATGGCTTCCTTCGGAAGGGAAGCAAAGTCGTGGATCCCGTGTGTAGATTTACGGTACATAAAAATACATAATACATAATACATAAAAAGTCTGAAAGAAGAAGCCTCTGAGTAAAATTTATCGCCCGTTTAACACCTTGAATTGAATGGCACGCTAATGACTTGAGATGGTAAGAAGCGTCCGTAAATAAACCAAATAAACAACAACAACACCCAAGAGCAATAAAAAGAAATGCTTGCAATAAAGTAAATTATATGTAGATTTTAATAGTACACTAGTTTTTCTCTGGCACCCTCTTGTTATTTTGACATTAGGTGATAAAATAATGAACAGATATTATTGTGGCATGGGCATTTTGGAATTGTTTTGAATGGTGTTTAACGCCCTACTGAGGTACCACATGCGGTGCACACTGATGATACATGAGATGAAATGATGTATTGGGAAAGGATTTTTTAAGGAAGGAAACGTTCCAGGCCTAAGTTTAGGGTACTTCCTCGGCATTTGCCAGTTATGAGAACTGAGGAAAACCTGGAAAAAACTTCAGTCAGGGAGGACGATCCTGGCGGTATTCGAACCCCAGACCTCTCGCTCTCGATTCCGCACCTTAACGACCTGTGCCACCCGTGGCGATCTTTGTAATATGTAACTTTCAGAATTGTTATATGTAACATAAGCGCATGAGTGAAAATATTTCAAAGTTAAGCGATATTCCTTTGATTTCTTCTTTTCTTCGTGAGACGCAAAGCCAAACGGACGAGTCAGCTCCCCCACAGGGCCATATATGAATTAGAGGCATATAATTTGGTCAAAGATGTAAATCAGGTTTCAATACACCAGTATTTAACACGAAAGGATTACTATAACATTTTATTTATAACAATTAGATAAATTACTTTCCTTATTGACTATTAGTTAACTTTTAGAACAAGAATGTAATGAATTAAAATAGATTAAACTCTGATTTCTTCCAATGTCATGTTATTTAGCTACTAATGAGTATAAAAAATATATGCGAGTGCTCTTTAAATTGAATATGTTTGGTTTGTAGGTGATAGGAGATAATTAGTAACGTGACGCTAAGCTTAAATTTTCTTCCTCGAAGGTTCTTCTTGAGTTTTGAAAAGAGGAAATAGTCACTGGGAGCTAGATCTGGGCTGTAGGGTTATGGTCGATCTCCTTGAAGCCACATTTCTTCACAGTTTCCTTTGCAACATGAGCTGTGTGCACAGGCACGTTGTCGTGAAGAAGGCGCACACTACCACTAGGCTTTCCTCGCCTTTTCTCTTTGATGGAAGCACGTAGTCTGTGCAGCAGGCCAGCACTGTACTGTCCATTTACTGTGGTGTTCCTCTCCTTGAAGTCAATGAATAGTAATCCTTTATAGTCCCAAAATATTGTGACCATGGTCTTCTTGGTTGACTGAGTGACCTTGGCCTTTAGAGCCGGTGCTTCGCCAGGTTTATGCCTTCCATTTATTCTCTTTTGGACAAGGAATCATAATACAGGACAGGACAGTTTCATCTCCTGTAACAATGTTTTGCAGAACTTCTCTCTCGTTGTCACGGCAGAGCTCCAAAAGTGCCTGACAGCAGATAACCCGTTGCTGCTTTTGGACTGAGGGAAGAAGTCTTGGCACCCATCTTGCACTAACCTTATTCATGTTTAAATGTTCGTGAATAATTCGAAGGACTGTTGTTTTTAGAAAGACCCAACCTTGCTGCTATTTCTGTAATTGTGAGCCGCCGGTCTTTCTTTAATTTCTCCTTCCACAAGAGCGAGCGATGTTTTCAGGAGTAAGCACCTCCAAGGGCAGACCTGCAGTCTCTTCGTCTTAAATGCTTTCTCGGCCCATTCTTTTACGGTAGAATATGAGGAAGATGCTTTCCCATATACACCGTCCAATCTCTGTTTAATTTCATTTGGAGAAGTGTTTCTTTTGTGAAGAACTTAATAACAGCTCGTTACTCTATTTTGAACATGTCACAATCTTCTACACATAGCCTTCTTTATGCAATTATATCTGAACAACTGAAACAAGTGAAGCTGAGGTTACAGCCGCAATTATTTATTTAACAGATAATGTATGGTACCAGATAAAGGATTTGTTAAGGCGATAATCGTTAATAGCCGGAAACTTATGTACCTACCCTTGTAATTATGTTTGTCTTCTGAAAAGCATTTGTGTCTATAACAACCGTGGTGTGATGGTATTTTCACTTCATATATCTTTTAGTGCTTTTTAGAAATCAGTAAATATTATAATTTCAAACTTCATCGACTTTCCTACTTCCCACCCTGCACAATTCTGTTACGATACGAAACTTTCCCCTGAGTGTTTCAGCTGCAACTCTTTATCTTATTTATTGGACCTCTGAAGATGAAGATCAACGCATGGAGCCTTTGAAGAACAAGAGCATCTCTCTCACTTGAGTGAAGTGCAGAGGAAACAGATATATTGACTGAGATGATGTAGTGAGTTATTAACAATGTTAATAACATATCCCGGACGGTAATAGCGAATATTATTGGATTATGATGAGGAATATGACAGCTCCTCTTGTTCGAGCAATAGCTTGAGTTTTTTTTTCTTTTCTTCATTCCCCCCCCCCCTCTCTCTCTCTTCCTATACTCAAGACATATCCAAGCCCGAGCTCTATAGCAGCTCAGAGAGCGCCAGAGTTTCGTAAGAAATGCATTCCTCTCAGTGTTGTTCTCGTGGCTGGAGACAGTAGACCATGTGTTACTTAACTTTTGACTCGAATATAATTAGAAAATTAATCAATGGTAAAGATGTCGCGTGAATGTATAAATAAACCTGAAATAGGGCAAAACTCTGCACATTATTCGATAAAAAGGACATCTTAAAAATTTAATAAATGAACTAAAAACCAATTATGAACAAACAAAAATATTATATTGCTCTATCAAACAACGTAGATCGACAGAAGTTTTCTATGTATTTCTAACTTGCATTCTGTTCTCCCCCCCACAAGTATGATATCATTAAAGATTCGTCCATTTATAAAGACTGATAATTTGATTTTATAATAATAGGGTTTCGTTGTATTTAAATATGCTCGACTAAAAATACATTTCATGCAAAAAATAGAGAGAAAAGAGCTTTGTTGTTCAGTATTACATACAATTAAAACTAATTAATTATTCTTTTAATTATATTTTATTTTTAATATTTAATTGCGTTTATAGTAAAAGATATTTTTAATGGATTGTTATCAATTTCTCTGTAGATGGTATTTGTATGCTTGTATCATATTTGTACATGTATTTTATTTAGAAATATACTAAGGCATTTCACTGTGCAAATACAATTTGCAGATAAATTAAAGATAATATTCATTAATGCTGTAAATTATTATTTTTATTTATTAACAGTTTCTGTATTATTTTATTCACAAAATTGTTCTTTCATATATCAAGCTAGTTTTCATTTGCCCCCGACCCCGTGAATTTACAAGCTCTGCCCTCCGACAACTAAACTTCTCCTATAACGTTAATGTTTATATTATTTTATGTAAAATATGTCTCCTTGTAAGTATTGCTAACTTCAAATATACATGTAAAATATAAGGAATGGGCTAATTTAACCAATCTCGGCCGCTGAATTGATAACCAATACATTATTATTTTAGTTTTAGCATTTGTTTTTGTCACTTCTCGTTCATCATTCTTCCCTTAGAACTGAGAAGTAACATGCAATGCAATCTGGATGCACTGGGAATAAACACATTATATACAGATATATAAGTAGTTGTGAAAAGAACTATCATTTTATAGTTTTGTGATATTTGCAGTAATTTTACTTATACCTTCTATCTTATGCATTTATATTACTCTAGTGGTGTTTACGACTAACAGGGGACTTGGAAGATAGTTTAAGTTTTATTTAACGTTATAAATATAGCGAAAAAATAGAAGAATTTACGAGTAGAAAAGGGCGCAAAAATAGACACATGAAGAATAGGTACAAATAATGGTCTCGAACATGTCGTAATGCTGCAGAAGCAAAATTCTAAGGCTACAAAAACATTTATGAATGATCAAAAGGCGATAAAACATAATAAAATAATTTATTTTATAAATAATATGCCAACTATTAATTAATTGAAGTTCAAGTAATTATTCATTACCTACCTATTGTATTTGGTTGTCGAAAAGCCTTACCACTTTCACGAAGACCTGTATAATGTATGACATGTCACATCGCAACGTACCTATACGTTGATTCACATTAATGACTGTAGCACGATATTGTGTCATTGTGATTTAGGTGTCAGACATACGTTACCAATTTTAAAGTACTTAGCATCAAACCACGTTCTTACTTTCTTAAAACTTAGTACATATTTTTCCTCAACATCTGTAATTTATGTTACAATTAGAAGGAAACATTTGTCATCTTTATAGCAAATATCCTGGACATTCGTACAGCCTCATAAAGCTAAAGGTAATAGAATAAGTGGAAAAGGAAGACGAGAAAATGGCATAAAGTGCCCATAGACGAAAAAAATTCATTTTCTAAAAAAATGTAATAAAACTTTACGATATCAAGTACGCATAATATCATGTAAATGAATATGTGTATGTAAATTTTGAAAAAATACCAGAAGGGATTTTGAGTTTCTTTAGATAACTTTATACAGAGGGTGCCAAACTTCAAGCAAATAAAAAACTGTGTTAACATAACAAAACTGAATTCACACAAATAGAAAATGATGAACTCTTATCATCTTAGACTTTTATAGTTACAACAGTTGCTCAAAATGCCCACCATCGGCTTCGATACATTTCTGAGTACGTTGAACTGCTGATTGAGCAACGTTTGCGAAAGTGTCCTCAGCGATTGCATATTTGAAAAAGTTTTGTCCATTCTTTTACTGTAGAATACGAGGGGGATGCTTCCCCATAAACACCGTTCAATCGCTGTTTAATTTCATTTGGAGTAAGTCCTTCTTTTGTGAACAATTTAATAACAGCTCGATACTCTATTTTGAACATGTCACAATCTTCTACTCATAGCCTTCTTTATGCAACTATATCTGAACAACTGAACGCAGCGGAGCGGAAATTACAGCTGCAATTATTTACTTACAGATAAAGTTAACACCAGATAAGGGCAACAGTCCTTATGGACCTACCCTAGTAGTTTTAATTTCAAATCTATTTTTTTTTTGTTCTAGGCCACAAATAGGAAAATGGTACAAAAACACTAATAAAATATTTTAATTGCAAACACTTAATAATGCGTAATATTTACTTGTTTTCTGATATTTTGAAAGTTAAAAAATTCAGTGTATATTTATTGTAATTATATAGCCTATAAATATTTTGTTAAGAGTAAATTAATATAACATTAAATACTTTCTTGTTTGTTTGAACGAACTGGTATGGTTCATAAATTTCCAAAAAGTTACCATTGCCGACTGAAAAAAAACATGGAAAAACTCAGGAAGGACAATCCTGGCGGGATTCAAACAGCAAACCTCCCGCTCACAAGATGTCGTCTTAGCGACCTCTGCCTTCCGTGTCGGTGCCAATACTTGGTATATTGGACGAAGAGAAAGAGATTCATTTTTATAGAAAATTGTTTCGATTCATAATGTATTTTAAGGGATCAGAATCCTAGAATTCTAATTTTAAAATTAGTAATTACAATTCTGTAATTTTTAATTTTGAAAAAGATAGTAAATTGTGCATGCACTTAATTAAAATCGCTATTCCATTGTTTGCGTAAAATAGTTCATAATGTAACAAATAAAATACCAGTTATTTCCAGTTTCAAGCTGCTTCAGAACTGATAAGAGCATTTATTACAGTCAGAAATACTTCAGAGATAACGGGCAATACAGCAAAGTTATTGCATTACGTCAAACAGCGTAACACTCCGTTATTACTGGAATCTCTGATAAGCTCTGATGAAAAGGTCTGTCTTTACGACAGGCTCTATCCATTGTGATCAGTGTTCACACTGGATTCCAATATTTGTATTCCGTTTTATCTCTGTCACTGTTTGCCGACATCTGCACAGATCTAGCATTCTAATTGGCACCAAAATTCGTCTCTATGGTAATGAGGGTGGTGTTATCTTTAACTATTGTAGGTGATGATAAAATGTTTGTTTTGTTTTATATTTCTGATAACGATCAAGCCACGTAACTCTTAGTTACTATTTTTTTTTAAAAAGCAATGTATTCCATATTTGTTTTATTTCACTTGCTAGAGCAACACTCATTTAAAGTATAACAAATGATATCTATTCACTTATTCGATGAATATATCCGTTGCAGGCATGTTTCATTGAAGTTCTTTAGGGTTATGCGTGATATTATTCAATTCACGTTGGGCTTATACGACTGAATCATTGGCAAACATTAGTTTTATCTTCATGCTCACCAGTTATAAAACCAATTAATTTGTATTTGTAGAGTAATTTAAAACAGGTGTTGATTCCCCAGTTGCTTATATAGTTATATAAGAAAATTGGGGTGACTTGCTCGAGAAATCCAAAACGTTTTTGATGTAATTTGTTAGATGCCAACATTATTTGACCATAGTCAGAATTTGACGTGTTGCTGCAGGTATAAATATTCTAAGCTTAAGACGTTTATTGTATAAATACCACTGAAGCGAGCGGAATGGCATTCGGCAGATCCGGCTTTCTAAGCCTTTTGGGCCAGATATCCGGCGCTCTCTATTTTCATACAATTCTGTTACAGGGTCAAAATTGCCAATTGTGGGCTATAACATTAAGTAGTTTTTATGCCATTGTTCTCTTCCAGTTCAAACAGTCCACATTTTCATGATAGCATTCCTTTTACATTTAAGCATCAACTGGTAAAGGTGCCATTTGAAATTTCAAAATGGGGGTGGTTAGAAGTGAAGGCATGAAACTTAAAACTTGGATATTCAGACTGGGATATTTTGAAATTAAAGCCCAGTATAGTTAAAGCTATGAAACGATAGTCTAAATTAGTTGTTGAAAGCTCAAAATAGTGGAATTTTGTAGCAATAATGGAACAAGATCTAAAATTTGAAGAACTACAAATATTTAACTGTGTGAAATGGAATATTTCGGATTGTGAAAAAACTTTAATTTCTGAGTTTTTAAATTATTTTAAAACTCGAGTTTTCACGGCCGAAGTATTTGGTATTAAAATATTTTCGTGTCAAAATATTTAACACATACATTTCGAATTCATTGCAGATTTCTTCTCAGGGAGACGATCGTGGACTATCAGTTACTCGATTCAAACTGAAAATGTTTTATTATTTTAATATGAAACGTTAAAGCGAGAACTCGGAAAATCACAACGACAAAGCACTATTTAAAGAACCGGGGGAACTTAGAAATAAAAGTATTATTATATAGAAAATAAAAAAATTTACAATAATATTTGTTAGAAAAAAACATAATATATGCATTTACAAACTGATTTACTATTAGACAAAGCAAAGTCCCCATTATTATACTTTTTTAATAAAGGGTCATCGAGAAGTCGCTCCGCAACCATTATGTAGCCAATATTTCACTATGGAAGCGAATTCGGGTAGCATCAGCGCGCCGAGCATATAGTTATTATGTTAATTTAACCACTTAGGCAAGCACACACACTCCAAAACCCAAACCTTAACAAGATGGGAGGATTAACTTATAAAAACCGGTTTCAATAAAGGAATGCAGAACTGAAAGAATACAATTTTCTCACATCCAATCAAAATAGGCTTACTCATACTATAAGGTATCATCTGCCTATAACAAAAATCTTTGTTCCGATATTTAAAAATAGCGCATTTGCTTTCCTCAAACTTGCGGTCATTTTATTTGCAACTTCTCTTTGTGCCCACATTATGAGAAGTTGCAAGAGACGATAGAAAAATAATTTCTTTGCTCTCTGGTTTGTTCTTATCTTTTTGTCAGCATTTCACTTCTGGGAACTAACATTAGTGAATAGAATTTTAAAATAGCATAAAAATGTCTCTAGTTTTGGTTTTGAAAAATTTCCTTTTTTATGAATTAAATTTCTGAAATTATTTCTTTTATCGTGTGTATTTTTTATTAATTTTGTTTGAGCTAGTAAGTCATTAATATCAATTCTACTTCACTGTTTCAGATAATTTTATTTTACGTTTTCTTTACTAGCAATGAATGTTTAGTTCATGATATTGCAATATATTTTATAAATGTATATAACGCTGCACATATTATATTATAACTAATATATATCACTCTAAAGGCACAATCCCTCTTGTAATGAACCCCTTGACCTTTTAAACAGTGAAAAAACGTTTTGACCTATTTTCCAAACTTTCATTTGCGTGACACACCCACAATAATATGAAACACATTTCCAGAACTATGAATAAAATACCACGAGAAAGAATTACATTGCTGTATTTCTAGAGTTTATTATGAGCACCAGGTGCGTTGCAATGCGATTGTAACCAACGCTGTTCTCCCCCCCATATTCGTTAGGCGTGCAAGTATCGCGTGTCTTGCGTGCGTGTGATAATGATCGAGCGGAATAGCTTGCTTGCTTAGTTAAATTAATATTGAATTTTAGCGTTAAATAAATATGGTGCAATTTAAGCTCTGTTATTTTACCATAACTCGTTAAGGGCACAATGTGAATAATTTCATGCCAATGCTCTGTGTGATAGCTCTAAGTTGTAAGCATGTTTTTGTCTGCTTTCCATAAGGACCACGTGTGTTACTTCCTTCGGAAGGGAAGTAAAGCGGTGGATCCCGTGTCGTAGATTTATTGCACGTAAAAGAACCTCAAGCCTGAAAGACGGAGTCTGTGAGTTAATCGGCTGAATTGAATGGGATGCTGATGACCTGAGATGTTAAAGAACGTCCTTAAATAAGCAAATAAACAAAAATTAAGAAGCATGTAAAGCATACACAGCAAGAAGCAGGGTTTGCTCGATCTGTCCATTGCTTTGTGACGAAAGAAGTGAATCCATCATTTCCCAAAAAGTTGTTCAAGATATACTACAAAAACCAAAGTTGAAAAAAACTGCCCTTTGAGAGAACTCCAAACCCTAAACTACGTAAGTTAATTTCAGTATGTAATGCACCTGATCATTAGAAATAATTTTATGCATTTAGCTGACATTTAAGAAAAACATTAAAATGTTAAACATTTCAGAGCTTGTACGGACAAACCCTAAATGGTGTATGCATTCTTCAAGTGTACAATGACTGCTCAAAGATCGCATTTTGTAGTATGTCTTGATCTAGTGCTACGCTTGTTTAACCTGGAGTGAGGGTTTGTACAACTGGCCAGCAGCACAGCGTCTTTATCAACGACCATTCACCATTTTGTGCATTATTCCTTTGCTGTTGTGTATCAACGTCTGCTTGAGATTGGATCTTTTAGGTTAACTGGACAAGGACGAGAAGTGGTTTCCTTCTGGGTCAAAACCCCCTGTATTAGCGCTCGTGCAATTACTGATACTATGGAAATGATTTGAACGTTTTTAATGAGCAGCGGTTCTATTTATTTAACAGGAGTTGTGTCCACGATTTACAACTGGCCGATTTTCCACTCCAAGTACAAGTTTCGCAAAAATATCTGGAACATTTTCAAATATATCCTAGATTCCAGTCTTCCTTGATCTTCTTTTGTAATTGAAGTGATTATAAGAATTTTGTATGTCTGTCAAGGCAATATATGGTTTACCTTGTTTAAGATATGGTGTGCTCCAAAAACGTCTCATAAAAAAATATAACACTGAATTTTGTGCAAGTGTCCCTGCAAGCTCTGAAAGTTTTTCGGCTTAATTTTATTTCCACCCGTTACATGGTACCATATATTTTTATTATTTTAACGTACAAAACTCTTTTATGTCACAATCATGAACACTTCTTTTTACTTGGAATTTTAAAGAATTCATTAAAAGGCGAAACATTTTCGTTTATAATTAATATATTGTAGTTCATTAATTTACTATCAATAACATGTTATAATATTATAATTCAATATGTTTTGTTGGAAACTAAATGCAGTTTGAAAGTTATCCTAAAAGTATTTTTGACACTGTTTATAGTTGTATAGTGTATATTAACAACCATTTCTGTAATGAGAAAAGCTGTATTCACACCCAAAAAATGTTTATGCATATTTAACCTGTGCTCATCTGCCTAAATTACTTACTTTTCTATACTGCAAACAATCATTTGAATATTTTTAAATTTCCTGTTAGTGCATCCTTAAACAATACCAAATTTCATATTCCCAAGTTATTATTGGCAAAGATGTTTTTCCTGGCTGCTGCAACGCCCGCGGCTTCTAGCGGCGTGCATTGGTGACATTTGAATATGACATCGTTCTTGTTATGTATAACTTAGAATTAGTATCTCATATTAACTTTATGTATCTTATATAGACAATATACAATTATATATTATTATATTTTAAACTTTTAAGGATAGAGCAACTTTCCGTAGGGAACTATGTCAGAAATGTTCCGTTTGGTTCACCAGCACATGTGGCACATGATGGTGCCCCAGCACACTTCTCTAAACGTATCTTGTGTTTCATCTTTGATCGTTTTCAGGCGAGGTAGTAGATCTGTTTGGGCCGTCCTGTTACCCGACTTATTCCTACTGGAATTTCTGTTTTCTTGTAGCTTTACCCAGTTCAGAGAATCTTGTAACAAGGCTCATAATTGACTGAGCTACCGTTCGGAATCTTAGCAACTGTTGCGGTGCTGCTATGTCAATACTGAAGCTAGTGATAATAAAGTAAAACGTCTTAAAGGCTCAAAGAAAAATAATGGTTTTTATTAAACTTCTTCAGTGTAATTAGCACTCAATGATTGACTACCAAAAGGAACAATTTCTGGCATAATTTCATATATTCAAGTTGTTCGTATTATTAATTTAACTCTTAACAAAAGTTTTAAAATGAAACGAACATACCCTGATACAACAAAACCATTTCTTACTCTTTTGGTACATTCTCTGCCAAGATATTAGGGTAACGAAATGCCGAGAATTTAACATTAACGTTGGTATTTAAATAAATTAATTCTTCCGAGACTTTTTATTCGTTTATATTTTAATGGTGAAACGTTCATTTTTTCCTTTCCTCCATATTTTATTTATAAAACATATAGTGATGAAATACTGATTCTTTTGGGAAAATGTTTTTCTTGCAACAGTATTTTCATTCGTTGCGTAAAAACCTGAAGTATTCCTACATTTCATTCCAATTTATGCATTTTGCAGAACGTTATTTGCAGTAATTAAATTGTATTACAAACGTTTCACATAGCTGGACATTAACTGAACTATTTTTAAGTTTCGCTTTATCGGACGTTCAGTTCCATTTCAATTACTAAAATGGAAGTTTTAAATATTAAATTTTTGTATTTCTGTAACAGCTATAAAGATAAAAGCTCTAGGAATATCGTTTTGTTTTCCCTCAGTGCGGTTAGTGCGGTTAGGCCGGTTAGACTTCATGTATATAAACATTGGTTATAATGGCAAAAGCACTAAATACCCATATCGACTTGAGTTTTCTATTTAAAGGAAAATGCTTAAAAAAGTAATAAAATAAAGTGCGAGAAACGTTAAATAATATTACCAAGAACTAACGTGCGAAATGAAGGCACAGTTTCAATTAAATGGAGGTACATTCCACCCCTTTAATGCCAAAGAGACATTAAGTAATTAACGTTAGAGTATAGGATGTTATTTCAGTAAGCACAATACAGAACGCTAAAGCAGTAAATTACATTGCATAAAATGGGGAAGGCTATTAAGGAGAAAAATATCGGATGGTACAATAACATTGCTCGGAACGTAAACATAGAGACAATGTTAAATGGTAAGACCGCTAATTAGAGCAAATACATTTTCAAGCATAAATCCGTGTTTTCTTTAATTAAAGTTCTACACTTTTCTTTTCTTTTTGTCTTTGAACCTGCATTAAAATGGCTACTTTAATTTTCTGATAAATAGACACAGAAGTTGTGCAGTTATCAATAAATATTTTTTTCTCTGACTAATTAAATAAAGATTTCACACTATTGCCCGTCCAGCTAATAATCAATTAAAAGTACAGTAGAATCTAAACATAAAACACAACGTTCAGAAGAATAATTTAAAAGTAACCTTAGGTCTAAAATGTTGCAAGTTTTTTTCCTTACACACAGGACTGTGACTGGTAGCAAAGGGGAAACTAGGAAATCCACTTGCGATACAAAATATTAAGATATGTGTCGTCGAAACAGTGAGCATATAATTCCATTTCTGTATGTAATATTCTTTTAAAAATGCATGAAAGATTAAAAACAAAATGGTGAAAAAAATGCAACAATAATAAAATTCGAGACAAAATTTTACATATATATTAATAAAACCAAACTTTCTAAGTTTTCGAGCAGTCAAACAGTTTATATTCTGAATCAAGCAATGGGATGCTCTAAGCGATTTCTTCAATTTAATCACTCGTCACTTACCTTTATTCGTCTGGCCATTGTGTTTTCCTATTTTTTACAACCATTTTTCATATATATATGCCTTTAAACATTTAATTATTTGTCAAAAATCATTCTATTTCTGTATGAAATATTCTTTTAAAAATGATAAAAATGCATGAAAGATTAAAAAAAAAAAAAAAAAAAAGATTGTGAAAAAATCCAATAATAAAATTCGAGACTAAATTTTACATATACATTAATAAAACCAAAATGTCTAAGTTTTCGATCACCCAAATAGTTAATATTCTAAATGGGATGCTCTAAGCGATTTCTTCAATTTAACCACCCATCACTTACCTTTATTCGTTTGACCATTTGTTTTTTCCTATTTTTACAAGCATTTTTCATATATAAGCCTTTAAATTTTTAATTATTTGCCAAAAATCTTTCTATTTCTGTATGAAACATTCTTTTAAAAATGATAAAAATGCATGAAAGATAAAAAAAAAAAAAAAAAAGATTGTGAAAAAATCCAATAATAAATTTCGAGACTAAATTTTACATATCCATTAATAAAACCAAAATTTCTTAGTTTTCGGTCACCCAAATAGTTTTATATTCTGAATGGGATGCTCTAAGCGATTTCTTCAATTTAATCACCCGTCACTTACCTTTATTCGTTTGACCATTTTTTCCCCCTATTTTTACAAGCATTTTTCATATATAAGCCTTTAAATTGTTAATTAATTGCCAAAAATAGTTCTATTTCTGTATGAAATATTCTTTTAAAAATGATAAAAATGCATGAAAGATAAAAAAAAAAAAAAAAGATTGTGAAAAAATCCAATAATAAATTTCGAGACTAAATTTTACATATCCATTAATAAAACCAAAATTTCTTAGTTTTCGGTCACCCAAATAGTTTTATATTCTGAATGGGATGCTCTAAGCGATTTCTTCAATTTAATCACCCGTCACTTACCTTTATTCGTTTGACCATTTTTTCCCCCTATTTTTACAAGCATTTTTCATATATAAGCCTTTAAATTGTTAATTAATTGCCAAAAATAATTCTATTTCTGTATGAAATATTCTTTTAAAAATGCGTGAAAGATAAAAAAAGATTTTGAAAAATCCAATAGTAAAATTCGAGACTAAATTTTACATATACATAAATAAAACCAAAATGTCTAAGTTTTCGATCACCCAAATAGTTTTATATTCTGAATGGGATGCTCTAAGCGATTTCTTCAATTTAATCAATCGTCACTTTGCCCTTTATTCGCCCGACCATCTGTGTTTTCCTAACGGTCTTTTATCTCTCTTTTATTAAAGCTACACCCTCGCTCTCTACTGCTTTATTCAGGCAAGTGTATCAGTGCCCTCACACTCAAATCATACAAAGAAAGCAACAGAGTTATATATAGTAGTGATACTTCATAATACTCCATTATGATGCAGTTGGGCACGGTAATAAATAGCTATTTAGTTTGTTGTCTGCAATACTTACACCATGATATGTAATACCTATATCAGGGCGTATTATTTCATTTTATTTATTATTTTATTTTACATTTTATATCAACTTTTTAATTAATTGAGCGTACAGAACTACATTACTAAGCAGCTAAATTTTCTGAAACTACCACAATACAAGTTCACGTAATCTATTTTACGAAATATTACCTACATACTACAACTACTGGTAACCAATAGTGGTTTAAATTTTACTTACATAACTTTGGTCAAAATTTAATTATATTTTAAAATGTTCTCACACTGGACGTCAGGGAGATAGCTGCCGGTCTCAAGCTTCAGCTGGTTTTAGTTTAAAGTTATACATGTTGCTTGTTTTTCCTAGTAGTGCAGAGTTCTGTCTGTGTATTCTTCTTTTACTTCCTTCTTAGTGTCTTTCGTTGTTAATCCTTCAACTCTTTTCGTGTAGTCTTTGTATCATATTCCCCAACTGCTTCTTTGCATTTTTCTTTCGGCTTCTTCCCATCTATCAGTGATCTGCCAAATTATTTACTTCTGTTAGTTGCTATTTCTTCTTCCTGCTAATCACTTCTTGTCATTTTGTTTGGGATTGCATTTATTTCTTCATCTCTTTTTAAATCTTTGTGAACTTACTTTAACGCTTTTTGGCCTATCTGCTGTTATTTTACTTTCACTGTTATAGCTTCTTGTGTTTCTATAATTTTCCATCCTTATCTCAGATATTTTTTTGTAAATTTTGAAACTCTTCTTGATTTATTTTTATGTTATTTGTGTTTTTTTTTTCCTGCCAATGATCTTCTCTCCTCACCGACCAGCTGTGTGTAACTGGAACGTTCAACTATTGCATGTTCCGGTGTATCTTCTATTTTGCAATCATCTTAATTGCTGCTGGGTTGTAATTTCATTCTTTATAAATAGACTTGGTAAGGACCGTGTCCCCGAATGAAGTGTACTAAATTTTGGCATATTGCAATGCGTTTTGATTTTATTCTTTCTTTTATTGATGGGAATATTTTATGGATTCTTCCTCCCTCGTCTATTCTGTCCCACTCCTCCGCCATTCCTGCTTTAATGCCTCTTTTATTTGACATTTGTCGGTGCAGCTTCTGCCAATTGTCTCTCTTGTGTTTTGATAATTCTGTTTTTTTAACCAATAATTTGTTCCCTTTGTCTAATCTGAAGATCTATTGTCAGATGGCCAAAGTTACTAGGAGTCCCAGTGTTGGTGTTATGGACATGCTCCTGTACATCTAATTAGAACTTTTCTTTGTGACCTTCTTACCAATATCTTTATGAAAACTTCTGTTTTTTTTTTCCAAACTCCTGCGCTGTATGTTAATATTGATGCAAAAAAACTCATGTGAAAGCTTCGATTGATAATTTAAAATGTTTTTTTTTTTTTACCTATGTTTACTATTTTGAACATGGTGTCCTCGTGTCTTCAATGTGTTTTTTTAGACAAATTTGATGAAGAAACCTAAAAGTAAACTTATTAATGATTGCTCAAGCTTCATTCGTCGAGAATCTTCAGCGCCACTACCAAATCCTAATAACTGGGTTTTATTTTGGGGGATAAAATAGTGATAAGTTTTTTAGGTATAGCTTGTACACTAAGGTAAACACTCTCGAAGCGGTAATTTGTCAAGTTCTGTTCGGCTCAGTAATCGATTCATGGCATGTCTCTGCGCGCGTCTTACAGTCTTTAGCCTCATTCTGTCATCACCAGTCAAATCTGACGTAATACTGAAAGTCCAGCGGTTAAAAGCAGGTGTCTAGTAATGATTGATTGGTTTATTTATGGACGCTCTTTAACATCTCAGGTCATCAGCGTCCCATTCAACTCAGGGCGTGAAACGGCCTACAAATTTTGCTCAGAGGCCTCTCTTTCAGGCTTGAGGTTCTTTTTCGTGCCGTAAATGTACGACAAGGGACCCATGGCTTTACTTCCCTTCCGAAGGAAGCCATACTTAGGATTTTTACGCCCGAAAAAGTCTAGTAATGATAGATACCGAAGTACCTATGAGTGAAGTGTTTTATTTGTAATGTTTTACAAGCACAAATGATAACAGCTTCCAATAAGTTGTCATTCTTTGTTATTGTTTATAATTTCTAGTATTTATATTTGTCATTACTGTGGTTTATATGGTTATTATTGTCAGTGTTTTTAGGTTGTTGTTGTTATTATGTCTGTTACAGCTCCATTTTCTTACTTCTTTGCCGTCACCTTCATACTTCTTGTTTTGGATTTCATACTGTTATTTATTGTTGTCTTTGTTGTTGTTGTTGTTGTTGTGCGTAAGGTTATTGTGGTCAATGTTGTCAATGTACGTTGCTTCCCATTCTTCTTTCTCCTTCCTTACATCATCCAAGTCTTTAAATCTACTTCTGTAAATTCTTCTTTCTTCTTTCTTCATCAACTACGCATAACTCTCACCTTCCAACTTTTTGAATCTTCTTCTGTGGACTCTTTTTCTTCATTCTTCACCGCGATCAGTTACATTACTTCTTCCAGTTCTTAACTCTTCTTCTGTAATTAATTCTTTCATCAATCTTCACCCTCGTGTAAGTTAAGATCGCGTGTAATCTACTCCTGTTATTGTTGTGTGTTATTTTTTGGGTACATAATCTCTGATCTTCTTAACTGCTCTCCTTGGGTTACGTCAATCTCAATCTTCTCTTGAGGTACCTTCACTTCCATCCGTAGTTTGCTAATTTTATGAGCAAGTTGATGTAGTTGGTTGTGTAAGCTTCTGTTTCTTAGGATGTGTGAAATGTGATGACCACTTAACGTAACTCTGTAATCCCTTACTTGATTTGAAAAGTGTGGACATTCAAATCAGACGAGCTCGGGTGTATCTTGTTTATTACAGAGATCGTGTTTTGTTTATTTTTTCCACTATGTTATCTATGGGCCGCTTCCAGTTAGGTAATGTATCATACCTTTCGTCTTTAGTTGAACATGTTTAATTCTTAATCTTTCCGAAATATTGTTAAATAACTAATAGGTTCTTCTACCTACATCTACAGTGTCCCATTCCCGTTGCCACTGTTGTTTTAATGGCCTTTTTTGTTTCCTGTACACTATTACATTGTCTGTCAATTTTTTCAGCCCCTTTGTCTAGATTTTTTTTCCTTAAACCAAAAATTGTACCTCTCAATTTAATTGTGAGATCAATCCGCCATATTCCTTTCGTTACTAATGGGGTGGGCGAGCTGCTGAGCCGTGAATCTTAATATCTTTCTTTGCGAGCGTCTAAGAAGAGTTTTAATAGCACATCATTCATCCTTGTCGCCCCGTAAGTTATTATAGAGGTTCAGATGCTTCTGTGATAAGTTTTAATAGCATTGATTGGGATTTTAAAATCTGTTTGCATTATTCTTGCAATTTCATCATAATATTTTCGGATTTTTTTCTAACAAATTGTGTATGCTTTCTAAAATTTCATTTCTCATTTAAATATATGCCTAGATATTTTCCTTCTTTTTGTCTTCTGGTTTTTTCATTATTCTTCTTTATAGTTGGGTCTCGTTTTAGGCCACCTTTCAGTACAATATATGCAGATTTGGAAGGGGCGATTTGTAATGTATTTCTTCCACATTAATCCTTTAATTCGTTAAGTAATTAGCACGGCTTTCAATTTGATTTCTATTTTCGCCTTCTATTATAAACAAAACTTCATCAGCATAAGCAATCGTTTGCTTAACGTGATCATCGTTTATCAATTTGTCTAATAGAGTTTCTAGGACAATATCCTAAAAGTTTGGACCTCGGATCGAACACCGGGGACATCCCTTTGTAATTCCCCTTTATATATCATTCTCAATATCGTTTAATATGTACTCTTATGTTTTATAATAATCTTTTAACATTACATACAAACACTTGGGGAAACTTTTCCCCCGTAAACGTTCAAACAATGCAGGCCACTATAGATTATCGAAGGCGCCGGAAATAAACTGTCAATAACATATTTTCAGCAGTAGGCGTGTCTCGCATCTTGAGGCAGAAATGCTTTTATTCGTTCATTCATTCATTTATTTTTGAGCAAATTGCTGTAGATGTTTTCTGCTGGTTGGTCAGACAAGACGTACAACGTTATATTTCTTTTGTCAGGAATGTGCGCACAGCGTACTTTCTTTGGAAGGCCCTATGGGTGGCAGCGATGGATTTAGACATTCAGTAATTTTTCTCTGAGACAGCTTGTATGAAATATTCACCTTTATAAAACAATAAACGAAATAAAAAATTAAATCTCTTTTGATGGGGACAACTCTCGAATACCTTACAAAACCTTGCTTATTAAACCATATTTGAACAACATTCCGCTTGGAATGATCTAATATATACAAAGTTAAGTTATTTTAAAACCACCCGGTTTATATGTAATTTTTTTAGCCTTAATATTAAGAATGTGTTTCAAGTGTTGCTGTGTTTCCTAATACCATTGCTAAAATTATCCAAACACGCTTTTTTTCTTTAGTGAAAAAATCTTCACTGCAATATTTTAAAGCTGTGAAAAGCGCATTATTTTCATATTATCAAATTTTAAAACTTTCGCGGTGTTAAGTTTTCTTCAAAACGAACGTTTCCGCTTATAGCTGCGGTCAGCTTTGGTTTCGAAGAAAACCTAAAACCTTGGCATAGTAGCCGGGATGTTGAAAAATTTGATAATATCAACACTGGCCGTGAAAGTTTTAGAAATATTACATTAATTTAATCAACATTCGGTAGCTCATAATGTGAGTTTATTAACACTAGAGAAAGGAGCGAAATGAAAATGATTTTCGGAATAAATCGAAAAAAATATAATTCTACATTTCAATTTTGGAAGGCGGAAGGGGGGTCAAATCGCTTGATTTTCCTTTCTCAGTAGCCACAGGCCGTTTAGCTTCCATTTATCTGCATTATACTTTACTGCTGCAAAGCAGTCTCCCTTTAAAATTCTGAAACAATGTAAACATGCACAAACGTGGTGCGTTATTTTTCTTACTAATTTAATAAACCCATACGCCCGGAAAATTAATAAACGACCCCAATAGCTTTAAATTACAGAGCTAGCTCGACAGCGTCGTAGCTAATGTAATGAGTGTTTGCTACATCTCTTTAAATTAGTGTCTGCAGGAAACGAGGAAATGGACACCATGGGGAATTGAACAGAGGAAGCCTAGCGTGACCAATAGCACAAGCGACCGCTTCCACTCTCTCGAGTTTTCAGTTGTTCACGCCAGAAGGATTTAATCAACTTTGGGCTGTCCAAAAAGTGCATCCATTCTATCCTAGTCTGACTGTAGTATTAGCAACATATGCTGCATTCGAGTTTAAAGGACGATGGTTACAATTTGTTTATAAAGTTCTCTTTTCTGGGGTCGGTCCTGGTGGTGTAGTAGCAACCATACTTGCCTTCTAAACCAAGATCACGGGTTCAAACCCGAACAGGATCGATGGCTTTTTTCAGGCGTAAAAATCCTAAGTATGGCTTCCTTCGGAAGGGAAGTAAAGCCGTGGGTCCCTTGTCGTACATTTACGGCACGAAAAAGAACCTCAAGCCTGAAAGAAGAGCCCTCTGAGCAAAATTTGTCTGCCGTTTCACGCCTTGAATTGAATGGGACCCTGATGACCTGAGATGTTAAAGAGCGTCCGTAAATAAATCAAATCAACAACTCTTTTGTGGTTTAAAATGCCTCTATAAACACATGACTGAAGGTTCTAATGCTTTGAAAGACCAAGAAATTTCATGGTTTTAGACTATCTTTCCCTTCCTTTGTGATCAGACTCTCTGCTTATGGTATTCTCAAATAGTTATATTGGTTTTAATTGCTCATTGGACTGCTATGCTGGGTATCTCTTAATTTCTAATGTCCTTCTCTGCATTCTGGTGTAAAAGTTCATTGTGTAGTCAAAACGTTTCAGTTTGTCCATTCGACTTGGCTACAATACAATTTGTAGTTCCAAAGTAAGATTTTCAAATGAACACGGAATTACATGCTACTCAAACCTAAACAGAGGAAAATGAGCATTCTTAACATATCGAAGAACCTCTTGATTTTTGGGGGCCAGCTTGAGAATTGTGCCTCTTCAGCAGTTTTTTCAGTATGACCTATAACCATGTTCACATAAGGTAGAAACATTGCTAGTGGATGCTAACTTGCCTATCTTTAGGAGTGTTTTTGTGCTGCTGTAGGCACTTTAGTTTTCTTTTGTCAAGTAGAAATTGTTTGTCTTGAAATATTAGTTTTTTGCTCAGAGGCCTCTCTTTCAGACTTGAGGTTCTTATACATGCCGTAAATGTAGGATACGGGACCCACGGCTTTACTTCCCTTCCGAAGGAAGCCATATTTAGGACTTTACGCCCGAAAAAATACATCGATCCTGGCCGGAATCGAACCCGCGATCTTGGTTTTAGGAGCCAAGTATGGTTACCACTACACCACCAGGACCGACGTTTGAAAGCTTAGTGATGGATGTCTATTCTCTTAGATGTGGAGGTGGAGATATCTTTATAGCATGGTTAACCAACATCTTAATTGGAAATACAGCTCTAAATTACAAATAATTATATGCTTTTTTTTTTCTTCTTCTCAATTTGAAAGAATATCCCTCATAGTGTTGTTTGCGTGACTGTGGTGTACGGAGTGAGGAGTGAGATGACAATACCTACAGGAAAATGTGCAGCGTGTTTTCTACTTCACCAAGAGACGATCAGCTATTTGGCCCAACGAAAGTTCAGTGCTGCGTATGGAAGAGAACCAGAGTCAGCAATTCTTGAATGGCAGGGAAAATTTCTGCATCAAAAGGGTCCGAACGGCCAAGCAAAGGAAAAAGAGGATTGTGAACGTGTTCGCGAAGTCTGTTCAGCGCTATACATTTTCAACCGAACACAGAGAATTTAACAAATACATTTAAGCTTACAAAGTGCAGCTACTGCAGGCCATTAAGGAAAAAAATATCGTGAATTTTTTGCTGTTATATCTGCAATAGTTTAATTAAGATTTTTCATGTTATTCAGCAATGAAACAACATTTCATGTTTCACGTTCATTGAACAGGCGTAACTGTAAAATTTAGCTCACTAGTTTCTCCAGATATATTGCAGTATATTAAAGATAAATGTATGTTTCCCTCTTTTCTTTATAACTCTCAGTTCTTACCTGCAGATAATTATTAGTTCTAGCCAGGAGGATGGTTCACCAGCTCACTAAACTCTGGTGAATATATTACTGCTGTATTGACTAGAAGGATTCACTCAATTATTTGTCATCCTATATACTTTTTATATGAAATGTGGAGAAGAGCTATTGAACATGTACATTTATTGTAATAAAATGAATAAAAAAACATTCAAAATAACTGTTACCACTTATAAATCCCATTAGCATTGCAATATTTCAATAAGCTACGAGGTGCATTAAAGCTATAACACCGATTTTTTTTTTTTTTTCTGAAGAGCAGATGCAAACATGTTGTTTGTTTTAAATACGCGGACACTCGTTGTCAATGCGTGACAGAGATGACGGCTCTGTATGGCACACAGAACTCTAGCGGCAGCGGTGAGAGTGAGGAATGTTTTTGATACTTCAAAAATGGCGACGTTTTCATTTCAAGAACAGCGTGCAATTATTCGTTTTCTACATTTGTGTGGTTTGACACCGATTGAAATTCATCGCCAGTTGACTGAGACATGGTGATGGTATCATGGATGTGTCTAATGTGCGTTCATGGGTGCGACAGTTCAAGGAGGGTAGATTATCGTGTGACAACAAACCAAGGCAATCTCGGGCTCGCACAAGCAGGTCTGACGACATGACGGAGCGAATAGACAAAGTTGTTTTGGATGATCGCCGAATGAGTGTGGAACACATCGCCTCCTAATTTGGCATTTCCGTGGGATCTGTGCACACAACTTTGCACGAAGACCTGAAAATGCGAAAAGTGTCCTCCAGGTGGTTGCCACGAATGTTGACGGACGACCACAAGGCTGCGCGCGTGGAATGTTGACGTGTGATGACGGCATGAATGGGACGTTCTTTTCAACGCCTGTGACAATGGATGACACATGAATGCTGTTTTTCAATCCTGAAACGAAGCGTCAGTCTGCTCAATGGAAGCACTCAGATTCCCTCAGATTTTCCGGTGGTCAAAACAGATTCCCATAGAAACGTTCGCAGCGGACATGCAATCGTGACGTCAACATTGTGAAAAATATGTACAGCTCAGGGAGATTACATCGAGAAGTGACACAAGTTTCATGGTGTTCGTGTGATTAGTTAGTGAGAAAAAATCAGAGATGTTATAACTTGAATGCACCTCCTACATTGAAATTGTGCTTGCCTGCTATGAAACTTAAGTTTTCAGAGCTTTAGTAAAGTTAGGTCAATTAATGTTAACCAGTTCTGACCTATTATTCATAAACACAGAAAATTCAACGGTTAAGCACATGGACAATATATATCATTTATAATGTAAGAATGTTAATGCAAAGCACATTAAGCATAGTAATGTAAAGGTATAAATATTACAAATTCCTTGCCTACCATTTAAAACACATTAAATTCTCAAAACTCTTTACTAATAATGAAAAAAAAAATGCTTAACACTAAATCAAAGAAAAGTGCAATTGACAAGATATGACTTACACAATGACTTAGTCAGTGTAGAGGGGAAAGCAACAAACTTAAGAATTTTGAATTTCTGCCCGAAAGAAGTGGCTGCTCCTGCTCAATAATAAGCAAGGTAAGTCACTTCCCTAATTTTATCTTTCTTGATACTCTCATACTTCTCGTTAAAACTGCTTTACAACAGAAAATTTTAGTTAAAATAACTAAGTTTTATTATCCAAACAAAGAATGCGTTTTTACAAATAATCTAATGTTTTAAGTTATCTGTTAGAACTTAACATTTATATCCATACGTAAGAATGCTTTCAATCACTATTCTGAAAATATTATTTTGTTATTTTCTTACTCCAAAGAATCCCATTCAAAGCTTTTATAGCAGATCTTGCATATATTACCCTACTCCTACTTTGCTTTACAAGTAACGCCCTTATCTGTATGGAGCGTAGATACTTCAACTAATTCTTCAACCTTCTTCCAACATGAAATATTGATTCTTTCCTCCAATAACCACAAACTCAGTGTTTTCTTAATTAAGATTGTCTTTTTCATGTGTTTTTAGAAGTCTTCTCATAAAGTAATTCCACACATCCTCCTCTTCCTGCTCAATTATTATCTTATCATCTGCAAAGGATAATGGATCTACCCTTAAAGCCATTATCCTGCATTATCATTCACTTCCTCAACCGTGGCCGAGGTCATAAAGATGAGGATTAGTGGACGAGAGGTCTGGGGTTCAATTTCCCAACAAAATCGTCCTCTATGCCTTTTTCCAGGCATTCCCCAGTCCTCATAAATTGTAAATAGCGGGGAAGTACCATAAATTTAGGCCTCCAACGCTTCCTTCCTAAAAAATCCTTTCTCAGCTTTTCCATTTCATCTCATGTATCATAAGTGTCCACCGCCATGCTGCCTTAGCAGTAAAAACGGCAGTTAAACACTATTAAAAACGTCCACTTCCTCGAAATGTGTTCTAAATATACAGGGTATCCACGCGAGACTCCAACATTTTATGTAACTTTTACATTTCATATTGTACAACTGTAATTCCGGAAGGAGTAGTGGCGCAGCAGCATTGTTTCTAAAATGGAGATTCCAAGCGAGTGTGTGCAGGTTGTGTGGAAGCAAAGGCCATCATTCAATTGCAACGAAACTTTCGTCATGTTTACTATAAAAAGTATACATCAAACATTCAAAACTATAAAAAGTAGTGTGATCAGTTTTTGGCAACCAGAAATGTTTTGAAAGGACACGGTGGTGGTAAACCCAGAATCCAGGAAGAGGTTGTAGAAAATGTGCGGAGGTCATTGGAAAGCAGTCCACAGAAGTGAAGAAGACAAGTAGCGAGAGAACTTTGTATCAAACGGTCGACTGTTCACAAAGTTCTTCACTGTCGACTCTCAGTCAAGGTATAAATTATGCAGGAAATCAAACCAGATGACGAAGCATTTGTAATCACTTTGCTGGATCGCATTGCTGAAGAGGAAACAGTTTTATTGCAGTGATGTTTTCAGATGAGGTCAACCCTCACCTTCTCGCATTGGTACGACAAAAACAGAGTATATGTGTTACAAAAGTTATGGACATACAGCGTCGCATATGATATGCCATAAACTCTGTCACAGAAGAGATACTGAACAACACGTGGCGTGAAATCGACTATAGGATTGACATTCTTACCTTACACAAAATTTGTTTACAATGTCGGAGTGTCATTGTGGAAACCTGTATTGTAAACAGTTTAGGAGACATACTATTAGCCTTGGCGTAATTCTTTTGTTGTTCTGAACTCTTCTGACAATTCCTTCTCTCTTTCATGCATAATCGAGATCTCTGATACAAACAGGATTAATATTATTGTTGCATCATCTATTCTCATTTGCCTTAGAGCTGGCCATAGTCTACATATACGAAGTGGTAGCCAGAATATTCGGGACTGGAGCTGCCATCTGGTCAAAAACTTACTTTGAGACTAATGACCGCCGTCACCCTCAAAGTAGTTCCCTTCCACACGTATATACTGGTCCCAGCCCGTCTGCCATTTTCCAAATGCATCTTGGAAGATGTTCTTTGAGGGTGTTTAGCACAGACAGCGTTTCTTCTTGAATTCTCTCAATTCTGTCGAACCTACGTCCTTTCAACTTTACTTTCAGTTTGGGGAATAGAGCGACGTCGCAGGGGGCCAAATCAGGTGAGTACGGTGGATGGGGGACAACCGGTGAACAAGGAATTGTGACAGGGCGCATTATCGTGATGCAACAGCCAACTCCTTTATCGCCATAGTTCTGGCCGTCGCAAAACATCACAGTGGTACGTGGAATTTGCTGTTTGATTTGGTGGGACGAACTCTTTGTACACAATTCCCTTGGTATAAAAAAAAAAAAAAAAAAACGAGGAGCATACTCTTGACTTTGCTCTTCACTTGTCTCGCTTTTTTGGTCTTGGTGACTTCGGGCTCTTCCACTAGGAGGTTTGTTGTTTTGTCTTAGGGTCATAAGCGTACATCCAGCTCTCGTCGCCGGTGATGACCCTGGACAAGAGAACAAGGTTGTGTCAGCGGATACGGCCTGACGAAGTTCCGCGCAAACTTCAACACTCTGCGCCTTTTGATCAGCAGTCAGGATTCTTGGCACAAATTTTGTGGCCACACCTTGCATGTCCAATTCATCAGTTAAAATTCGTTGTCATGTCCCATAACCAATTCCGACTTCGTGAGTAAGGTTTTTAATGGTTCGACATCGATCCTCATGAACGAGATGTTGAGCTTTGGCAACAATGTCAGGCGTTGTGCAGCTGACGGGCCTACCAGTGTTAGCATCGTCTTCAATAGATGTACTGAACCGAGCATACCACTGAAACACAGTGTATGTTTCATGCTTTGATCCCCAAATACTTGTTGAATCATTGCGAGAGTTTCCGTAGCATTTTTCCCGATTTTCCACAGAATTTGATGCACACTCTCTGTTCTAATCCATCGCAAAATCGCCACACACTACACACAGAGCATCATGAAAAGTACTATAGAATCTCAACACATCTACCCAGCTGCATGAAACTTTAAACACTCACTCATCAGATGTGCTAGTGTTGCTATCTTGGGGTACAAAACACTACTGCACTAGTATCGAGATGGCAACACCACTCCCAAATATTCTGCATACCACTTCCTACATTAGTATTACAAATTTTCCATCCAAAATATTTGAAAATTGATAGTTCTATGGTTCCACGGTTTTTCCATCTGTATTACTTTTGTTTTTTGTTGTACTCTTGCTTGCATTGCCATGATCTTTATTATTTTTATGACTTTATATCATATTTTTATAGATTATGTCACTTGCATGACGTATCATAAAATTGACCAAAGAAATGAAACAAAATTTTAAATTCTGAACAATTACAGCTCGATATCGCAGTGAGGTTATCGCAAAAAGTTTACCAAATGCCTTTACCACACGAAATGCATTTGTCTTCTAGTCAGTGTAGCTAATTGTGCAACCCCACTATAATTCCTGAGCAGACCCGTCGATGACCACTTTTACTAGCAGGTGGTGGGAAGGTATTGATAGTTGTTATTGCGTATTCGCCCAAACAATCTGAAATCATTTCATTAAATGTAACTGCCTAAGCAGTCATGAATAAATACGTTGATCAGAACAGTAAAAGGTTATATCTGTTTTGTTTTCTTCTGATAACTAAATATAACATTTCATACAACTGTAAATAATCTGTGCGCGAATTTCAAACATATATTACTTTTATTCTTTTTCTATTCATGAAATAGCCCTAAACCCTTGTCTGGCTATTTGGCTCTTCTCTATTGGCATTACTGACAATCGACATTCGTCTGTTGCAAAATGGCTGGAAAATACTAAGTATTTATAATACAAATGTGCAATATTACACTTTTGTAAGCAAAGAACTTTATTTAAACTCTTATTTTATTCATGAAATAGTCCTAATAAATATTTTGATATTACTTTTGATAATTTTAAATCACATCATATTTTATCACGTAACTTGAAAACAGCGTTTGGTATTATCTTAAAATGCTACTATATCCAAATGTGCAGACTTGAACAATGGCTATATGGTACTAATTTGAATTTCATAGTACAGATTCGACATTATAAATAGCTTTATACCTAAATAGTAAATTATTAAAATAACACACGTGAGGTGAAATTAATGAAAGTATTATTGGAAAAAGTATAAAACAAAACCATGTTTAGAAGTAATGCTACATTGTCTCTACGTAGAATTATTGCAAAAGCGTGCAGAAGAAACAAGATTTCTATCATCTGTGAACTGCACGGAGTTTATTTTGGCTTCTTTGATAGGATAAAGCATTGCCGCCAGTCCAATGAGCATAGGCGTTCGCGTCTGAAACTCAGCCAGCGTGAAGAAGCCACCTTTTGCACATAGCGAGTTTACAAACCTACAAACTCATTTAACTTGTGTCAGAAGTTAAATAAAGCAGATTTATACATGGCTTCTCTTACTTATATACAACATCGCTTTGGGAAACTTACTCAGGTCTTTTTTTTTTTTTTTCCTCTCTCTCCAGGTTCTAAATCTTTTTTCTCTCTCTTTCTCCCTCCTTCTCAATGGATCACACTATAAATTATCCTGTGGTTCCCTGCAATACTGTCATACTAATTTGCAATTACAGATAAATTAAAAACGTTTTGACATGTGCATGTTTTCCAGTATATCATAAAAACAGTGCTTAATTTTAAGAAGCTCTCTCTTTGCGAAATAAACTTTTTTTTTCTTTTTCTTTTTCTTTTTTTTTTTAAATTTAAACACTTCTAACTTCTTCAGAGCAATGTAGCAAATGCGCGCCTAGGGTTTTCTCTCTATTTATACTACTAAATTTTTTGCGTTGCTAAGTAAATATAATAATTATAAGTCTTCAAATTAAAAAAAAAACTATATAAGATTGGTTAAAAAAATTCAGCCATCATTTACAAGTTCAAAGCGCAATTCTTCAATTTTTTGTTCTAGCGAAATTTACGTCATTCTTAGCTTTCAATTCATCTTTCAAACAACACAATAGACACCTGTTATTATTTTTACCCCCTCTTTAATTATGGAGATAAAAGAATTCATCTCCGCGTGATGTCCCCTCGACTGGGTCGTCAAATATTGGTTGCATTAAGGGCCTATAAAACGCTTTTATAAAACGTACCTAATGCAGACAAGTTAAACTTTAGGCTACAGATTCCCTCAAAAAAAAAAAAAAAAAAAAAAAAAAAAACTTATATACGAAATTAATCTCGAAACAAATTCCAAATAAAGGACAAACGACTAAGAAAATCTATAAAAATACTGGAGATTTTTGTACATGAAAATAAATTAAAATAAGATATGTGACTCTTTAGATTAAAACCCGGTCGGCTTTGTTTGAATGACCACACATATAGGAATGCCAATTTCACCTACCAGAACATGTAACATGTGCAGAGTCAATGCTGCAATAAAAAAGGGCCGGCTTCACTGCATAACTTTCTAGATATCTACTAAATATCTATTTGTGCTATAAAAGATATCAGATGAATAATATGAATGCGTTTCTGATGTTAAATTTAACCTTTCGATTACTATCTGTTTGATAGCTGTATTCAGATTTTCTCAAATGGTGGCATGCTGTTTTTTTTTTTTTTTTTTTTTTTTTTTTTTAATTATCGGATAGAATAGTTGCCCAGTTGTCCCTGCTCAAACTGAACAGGAATATTATCGCTCAATGAAAAATAGTCATTTCTATTTTTATCAAGTTTTTTCTCCACTATGGGACTATGTGCACATGGGTACTGTCTACACAAGGAAAACCTGCTTTGTTTAAAAAAAAAAACAATCCTGATGTAATCTCTTTGTTATTTTATGGCGTTTAATGTAATTTTGCAATGAAATTAGTGTCGTTTCTAATACGTCTGCATGCAGTAGCTTTATGCAGATTAAATTTGTACCCATCACAATTTAAAAACTGCCACTAATATAACACCTTAAACATAATAACAGTTCAGCTCAGCCGGCATATTTTTATTTGACTTTAAACTTTATATTTCATCCATAGGCCCATCACTAGTTTTTTGGATAACTTAAATATTTCCTTAAACTTGCCGTCGTCGTTAATGTGTTATTTTTTGCGCAAAATATATGTCGTAGCCACTGTATTAACGCAATTATTTCTTCGCCGCTAAAGAATGATGACATGATACAGTATTCTTTATACAAAGAGCAAGCAGTTTTAAATTAGCAAAAAACGTAACTACATAAATATCAGATTTCGAATGAAATATTCAAAATGTAATGTATACTTATCTGAAGACTCAGAACTGAGAATTCGAAATTTTCTAAGATTCTCACGTGGATTTTGATACTTTCGATGTAAGAACGTAACAAAAGCCGTATATATATATATATATATATATATATATATATATATATATATATAAATGAAGAATAAAAATAAACTAACACTATTAACAATGTAACAAAATAACAGTAATAATAAAAGTAGATAAGGATAAAACACCGAGAAAATTTTACACTTGAGATCGCTATATTTCGAACTACCGGAGTTCTTCTATGGCAAGAAGACAAGTGACGGTGATAAAAGTAAATATTGAGTATCGAAGGTAACGTTATGCATGGAAAAAGATGAAACTAGCAATGAGAGTGTGGGAAGATATATATATATATATATATATATTTTTTTTTTTAAAAGGAATGTAAAAAGCTCTCTTTAGGAGACATGACACAACTTAAAATGCACTAAGGCGTGCCACATTTAAAGTGAAGAACACATAAAAACACTAAAAAACACTGTTAGACGCACTGTAAGAAGACGTGGAACACTGTTGAGGTCATTGTAGTCACTGTAGTGACTTGTATATATATATATATATATATATATATAATAAATTAACAGTAATAATAAAATACCATTATTATTATTATTATTATTATTATTATTAATTTGTTACATTGTTAATAGTGTTAATTTATTTTTATTTTTCATTTATATATATATACATATATTTTCTAAAATTTCATCACACGTGCACTGCAAATCTCTTGTCTTATAGAATAATCAAAACTTGTGAGAGAGATGTCTTGTGAATTTTCTCTTATCTGATTTTTCAGAGACGCTTATCGAAGAGATAAAGCTGTGAAAGTTTTATCTATCCGATAGCCTCTAAAACAGATATCGAGCGATACATTAAAAGGAAGCTGTCATCTCCCTGCAGGGAAGCTATATGACTCAAGTTCCTGCCGTTTGACGAAGATAACAATTTTTTTTTTCAAATATTTTGTGATTATTCCTTAGTAATTTAAAAACACATTCAACGCGTTCCCAAGCGACAAAACGACTTTCGTCCCCTTTCAGGTCCACTGTGTCGCTTTCACTGGAAAATGTTTTTCTCCATTTTGTATGGCACATGCAACAGAGGACGATTCAGGCGTTAACTATGCATCACATTTGACTGAAACTTAGAATTTAATGTTTGTTAATGGTAACGACACAACGAAGTTTCCTCATTTCATAAAAAGTTACTGGACTTTTAGCTCCCTCTTGTACCTTTTTGTGACAAACTGTAGCACGCTTTATGCTTCGAAGCGTCTATATTTTATGTGCATGCTTATTTCTTCATTTCTTCAAAGCAATAATGATAGCAGATGTTAACCAGCCTGTGAAAAGTAATTAAATTAACAGTTAAGATATATAGGCGAGTTTCTGAAGCAAGTTCCCCAATCCATCTTGCTGCTATTCTGGTTCAGATTTGGTACCTTTTGGGCTATGCTTCTGTTTCCAGTGATCTTGCAACGCTGCTAAGCTTCTATAAATTTAAAGACTGTCTAATTTGCAGGGAATAGTTAACATTATTTGTTCAGGTGACTTACATAGCTCCCACATCCCTATAATTCGTCCTTTGTTGATAAGTGAAAGATTTACTGCCCAGACTTAGGCCCCATTCACAATGAAAATTAAACGTGACGTAAACTTAAACGTAAAAGCTAGATGCTATGTATTTTAATGGAACCATTCACAATGAATCGCGTAAAGATAAAAATAAACGTACAATTAGACGTAAGCTTAGAAACTTGCAAGGTCCAAGGTTTTGCGTCTACATTTAACTTAAACTTAAGAAACCAGTCAATCAGAACACAGCTGCTCTGTTTGTAGACCTCTATGGTAGAATTTATCCGTACACGGAGAACAGAAATCAAATGCAACTTGCTGCTGCAAGTCCGGAGCAAGGGCGGAGATAGCCGAACGTAGCGACTTCCACAGATAGCTAGATAATAAGGCTTTAAGCGAATAGTACCACACACAGAATGCGATATAAATTGAGGTTTATGAATTTTTTTTCTGCTGTAATCAAAGGAGATTTGCCACCATTACAGTGATTTACCCGCCTATCAATTTATATTTTCGAAAAACCACTGGGTCCACCGGTTTCTAGGATTTATTCGAGGTTAGCGTTAGGATGTGTTATATATGAATTAATTGCGAATTCCAATAAGAGCAGATTTGCCACCGTTACCGTGTTTTACCCGCCTAACAATCCCCTGTCAGTTTATATTTAAAAGTTACAGAGGTTACATTATGTTTAACAAAAATAATACATTTACACTGCGGCACACACAGTAGTTCGGCTCTCTTCGCTGTCGCTTGGGACTTGCAGCAGCTAGCAGCAATAGTTGCACTTGATATCCGTGCTCCGTGTAAGGACAATTTATGGTAGATGGTAGAGATCAATGACTCCGTATACTGAATGGCGTCAATGGATAAGAAAGCTATCCTTGCTTATGTTTCTTCAAGCAAATTAGTTGCTGCACTTTATATATGCATAAACGCTACAGTCGTCAGCTCAGAAGCAGCCATTTTCAATCAGTTGTCTGTCGATGGCTGACTCAGGTCAACTTGCAGTGTTGCCTATGTTTATTCTTTCCAGCCACTACTAGCATTGTTATACAGTGAGATAACTTCAGTTATGGGCTGGCAGAGCACGATTGCACACTGGAAGATGCCAGTCAAAGCAGCATAATGCATGTGCAGGTAGCAAGCAAGTAGCTAGTTTGAGGAAGATTTGTCAGAGAGTGGTTGTGTATTCACTGTGTAAATAGTGCGCTAATTGTTCTTCGTCAGTTAAAACACGGTATAAATATCTTGAAGAACGTATTCTTACAGAGAACTGTTAAGGCGATTCGAAGAAAATATCCTGGCAATTCAATTTCAGATTGAGAAACTGTTAGCCAACTTGTTAAAAGGTTAATAGATAAAGGAACTCTCAACGACAAGAAACATGCTTCCAAACAGGCGTGTTCTTACGGAAGAAAAGTTAGATGATATACAGGAGTTTCTTATGCAGATGTCGGCAATGTATTGCCGCTGAGGAGCATTATTTTCAACATATCTTATAATAAGGTTAGTATTTATTGCTTTCATTTGATACCAAATACCAAAATAACAGTAATACCAAAATAAAACTATAACCTTAGACGCGGTGACTGTATTTCCATTTGTTCGGTTGCGGTGGCTCCATTGAGCAGTGGCGAGCTGGCGGCCCATAACTCAAATAACCTCACTGTATTTCACCGTATCTGTTTATAGTTGTATAAAAGCTCATATTTTGGTAATGTAATATAAATATTCGTACATTTACCGGACACACATACATTTCTAATTTTCTTTTCTCTTAAATAAAAATAAATGCTGTAGGATCTTACAATGTGATCTCTTGTTAACATCTGTACGCAATTGTGCTCGTTTTTTGTCCTCTGTATATATAAATTGTGGTATCGGTTTTCGCATCACGTATGTTACCACCTGCAAGTGTATTTGACGCATTTGCATGCTCTACATTTACAACAGCCACGACCTATAACCTGGTTCGGCAAAAACTTATGCTGTTGTTATTTTTAGTGCGTGTCCCACAATTTGAACACCTGGAACCTTCCACACACTGTATTCCCCCCTCCCTCTCTTTTGTGGTTTTCCTTTTATATCCATCCCTCTGCTCTTCTTTCCGCTGACAGATTATCAGCAACTTTCTGTTAAACCGACTTCCGTGAAGCTACGAGAAAGTTTGGCAGATTAAACATTTATGTAACGTTACGACGGAGTGAGTCAACAATCAGTACTCGTAATTTCATATAAGAACAAATTATCTGAATTTTTATTATTTTTCCTTTTTACATATGGCAGTGACGTACTTAAGTTTATTTTAAGTACTACATCCTTTCCGAAAAGTACGGGATGGTTCACCAATATTAATTGAAAGATAGTACATTAATTTATAATGTATAATTGTGAAGACTTAAATTAAATTTCGTGTTTTATAATCATAAGCTCTGATGTTAAATCATTGTATTATGTGCTCTTGGCCTGCCAGTGCGGTTAAGAGCACGCAAACAAACAAATGTACGCTATATTTTTTTTTTTTTTTTTTTTTTTTTGGAAACTTTAACTTCAAAGTTCCGTTTTTGCGTGATAGTATTTGAGAATGTGTTTTCCTATTAACTCTTCCTATCTTCTTTAGCTATTATGTAGACAAGGCCTCATTTTAGAAGTGTTCGTCTATTAGCATTATAACGTAATTGGGAGTGTATGGTTAAGCAACGTGTATATTTGTGAAAACTCTTTGTTCCTGTTTTCGATGATGACGCAGCCAAGAAGCTCCAGGGTTGAGTACTTTTAAAGGTAAAAAATGTAATTATTTGCCAGTTGCCTAAAGTGCATTTTGCAATGAATATGCACTGGTAGAGAATATGATAAGTGGTGTTATTTTCTAGCAAATGTTCAGTAAATTGTGTCTTGTAAAATAAAAGGTTTTACACATGCTTGGTAGCTACCATTCATTCGTCCAAGAGTTGATATAGTTTGCTAATTAAATGAGCGAAATATTTTACAATTTATATATAATGCGATCCTTTGTTTTAAACATTTATTTTTGAGAATATTAATCCCATTGTAAATTCATTATGTTTTACTGATGCTATAAGTGTTTATTTATTTTATACTAAGCTGTTTTTTACGTTTTATTACTTTCAATTCAAAATAATTGTTATGTGTATAATCGATGTTTGATAAATCATATTTCAATTGTTATTGTATGCAAAGCTGTCATTCTTCTCCCGTATTGTGGAATCAATTCAGGAACACCTCTTGAGGCTTTTATTCCAAATTAGAAATGCTTGGAAACAACGAAAGGTAGTAGCATTTGGTGCAATGTGTTGTATTTGCAAAGCAATTTGTTTATTGCGTTTCAACAAAACATTTATTGCAACATTAAGAATATAATAGTGATAGTAATAGTTGGTTGTTATTGTTGGTGTTGTGACCTTAGCATCACTCAATCTTCATTCTGTGAATTTAAAAAGCAAACACAAGTTCGTTTTCTGTTGAAGAGAGGTTAGTCCGCTAATATATGGATACAAGAATGCCCTCACACAGGACAGACAATTAGCATCGTACGAAGTCAATTTAAAACAACGGTTTAATAAGCCTTCACAGACAAAAAGGATAACGATTCCCTGGGAAAGAAAGACGTTTATGACAAGATTGTGAAAGAGGGAGAGAAGTGGAAGACGCGCTTGGTGATATTATCAGTTGAGCGCTGCCCCATAAAATTCATTCACAAACGGGCTGCTGAACTTGACATTCCTCGATTGACTCTTTTCATTACATGAAGGACTAAAAGATGAGGATATATCGTCCGAACTTCATCAATGAGCTACCCAGATATAAACAAGCGTCTTGATGCATGACGGTCTCTTCTAGCAACATTCCAAACCGACACATCAAAGTCCAAGGTTATGTTCACAGATGAATGCTCCATACACCGCAGCACGCGAAACAGAAATGTTTAAGGAAAACCCTCACTTCGCTTCCTAGCTTGAACACAACTATCACATGTTATAATGTGGACAGGATGACACCGCAGCATCTCTTTGGACTATAGGCCTGTGAATGCTATATCATATTCAGGGATGCTGACAACTTGTCTTATCCCCCAACAGAGAAAACAGAGGACTATTGGAACGTGGATACAGCAAGACGGAGCGCTAGCACACTTCGCTCTAACCGTTCCTGATTTGTTAAAAGATACATTCTCTCGGTGCTGGATTGAATGTGGGTCCCTATCATCTCCAGCACCCCTACCATGGCCTCCAGTGGCCCTTACCTGACGACACCTGCCCCTTATAGGGAATTAGATGAAGGTTGCCGCGGGTTGCTACGCCGAACTTGAACAAGCAACAAGCAATACGGGATACCTTCAGTACATCTCACCTGCAGTTTTGGAAAAAAAAAATGTTACAAAGAACGTGGAGGCGCATAGAATTATATGTCCAACATGATGGAGCACATACAGATCCCTTGGACAATTAACTATAAGTTCATTACTAAATTATTAAATTCATTCATATTAAATTCATTAAATTAACGCATAACTAATAGGGATATATCGACTTCCCGGACACGCTGTATATTACATTTCAAAATCAGTTCTTTATTGTTTTACAACAAAATGTTTAGTTTCAACATTAAGAACATATCCAACTGAATATAGAATATTTTAATGACAGGAATTGCCGTTTTAAGCTTAATAATAGAGAATCTTGTCAGGGCATTTAAATAAATACATATCTCATTTAACTTAGTATTATGAAAAGTTAATAATATTCATAAACAAAAGCTGGAAAAACGTTATAAGAACAGCATGTTTGAACTCAGCGCACTTTTGACCTCCACCACACCGATTCACTGAACAGCACTAGTACAGAGAACATATAACATGACATGATGTATGAAACCAGAATGTTGCCATGCCATAACATAACCACATGCAAACAACTAAGCCTTCATGCTTCTCATACTGTTGCAAAATTATAACGAAAGATTGAAAAGTAATACATAGAAATACAAACGGCTATTGAAAATTAGATAGCAAGCGATAATCGACACTTTCTGACAAAAAAAAACACGAAAATCATTTATACTTATGCAAAATATCCAATAATCCAACGTGTAAGCTTAGCCGATTGCATACTCTTTCTTGCCCTCCCTTAACTTAATCGTTACTCTTTGCATATTCTTAAAATAAACAATAAAAAGGGGGAATACGGCCAAAAACCATGACATTAAAGCTGGGTTCACAATGCCATGTTCAAGTTATCTATGCTATAAATAGAAAATGCATTTCCTCGGACTGTGTACTCTGATATAGCAGACAAAAAAGTACGTGAATAATAAAAACTGCATAGGTTCAAATTATCATCATTTTGATTTTGCAATTTTGTTGTTAGATTTTGCAATTAAAATTTATATTTAATACATTGCATTAATAAATATTTTATAGAAACGATTTTATTTGAATTTTGATACATTTAAGCTCCAATACAAAAACGCAAATTATTCATCTGCGTTTGCAAAATAAATGCCACATTAATAAATATTCAAATGTGAAAAATTAAAAAGAACATAAATTGGCTTTTTCCATTTAAAATAATTATTACTTTACTATTTATTTTGAAATCAAAGATTAATTTACTTTTGTGGGTGTTTCTGGGAGCATAAATGCCTTAAAAGTCAAATAGATTATTGCAATTGGATACTACCGAAGGTGCCTAAAGTATACACACTTTCACAGTAGACATATATTTAATATAGTTCAAAGTTGAACGGAAAAACAATAATAATGTGTAGTATGATGTTCTGTAACAAATGTGACCCACATAGGTTATCAGGTATCAACAATGAACAAATGAAGCTAAGATTATCGTATGATGTTCTGCAAACAGATGAGACTCACATTACGTTATGCTAGCGTTGCTACAACAAAATTATCGCTTGAACAGCGGAAAGCAATTTTGAAGTGGTATTGGAAAACCGAGAATGTTGTTGAAGTTCAAAGGCAATGGAGACGTGTGTACAGAACACAACCGTCAACGCGAGTAATAATTGCAAGCATTCGAGACAAATTTGAGAATCATGATACCTATGCGATGTTCACAAGAGCAGATCTGGGAGAACTCACACTGCAACAAGCGCCGCGCACTGGATCCAAGGCATTGGATAGGACGAAGAGGTCCGATTGAGTTTCAACCGCGTTTTCTGGATCTAAATCCGTTTTACTTCTACCTATGGGGAACTCTTAAGGATGCTGTATACACAGAAAACCAGCTACACTGGCAGCACTTCGGGAAGAAATTGAAACGGCATGTGCTGCAATCGCTAAGGACACTTTCGCAAACGTTGCTCAATTAGTAGTTCAACATACTCAGAAGTGTATCGACGCCAACGGTGGGCATTTTGAGCAACTGTTGTAACTGTAAAAGTCTAAAATGATTAGTGCTATCATTTTCTGTTTGTACGGATCCAGTTTTGTTATGTTACACGATAGGCACAGTCAGTTCAGTTCCGTTAAGTGGGAGAGTTTTATTAATTGAGTTCAGTTGCATCTCAGGATTAGTTGATTTCAGGATCAGTCTTTATAAAATTAAGAAACGTCAGGATGATCGTCATAGTTAGTGCGAAAGTGGCACATATTCTCCAGAAAATAACGGCAGTACATTTTATGTGCAATAATTTACGAACAATAAATTCGTTTCATCTTCCATAACGAGAAATGCTATTAATCTCCATAGACTCCTTCCCCTATGGTCACATGAGCATAAAAGTATCCAGCAGCAGAGTCTCAACAGTAGTGGCAAAATGTAAGTCTGCGGAAACCCATCGTCGGAGAGAAAGAATTATTATTTACCCCTGAGATTCCATATAACCTCTCAAATCAAAATTTCTTTTCCCAAATATTACCTCCGTCCATTACATATTAATTATTTCCTTACCGCTTCGTTAAAACCGCTTCGTTAAAACCGCTGAAGATGTCTTGAAATGCAATGTAGAGAACAGCTTGCAACCAAAACGAGTCACATGAGCCCATTCCTTGAAAAAGAACAGGATAATGATGATGAACACTAAATTGTAACAAACAGGCATTTGCTAATACGTCAAAGCCCTGTTTTAACATGCTCGAAGTTGACAAAAGTTGACAAAAAGTCCTAAAAAAACAATAATAAAATGGGAGGAAACAATTTTAAAAATATTAAAAATATTAACCTCAGTGGGGTCTCAAAATGGTTTTATGCCACATAAAAGTGTGGCTCCTATCTCTGAAACCGTATCGCTTGAGATAAAATGTGCACCTATTTGCTTGGCGTTATTAATAATTTAATATTTTTAAACTACACACTTTATCCATCGCTCTGTGGTGTTTGATTGAGTTGGGTTGTATATGGACACTCTTTAAAATCTCAAGTCATCAGCGTCCCAATCAATTCATGGCGTGAAACGGCCAACAAATTTTGCTCAGAAGCCTCTTTTTTCAGGTTTGAGGTTCTTTATCGTGCCCACGGTTTTACTTCCCTTCCTAATGAAGCCATACTTAGAATTTTTAAACCCGAACCCGCGATCTTGGGTTTAGGAACCAATGAATGAATGAATGAATGGTGTTTAACGCCCGTTTTTGCTACAGAGGCACCACAGGCGATGGACACTGATGATATATGAGATGAAAGAATATATTGGGAAAGAACTTTTTTTAAGGAAGGAATCGTTCCAGGCCTAAGTTTAGGGGTACCTCTCCGACATTTTCCATTTAACAGGACTGAGGAAAACCTGGAAAAAGCCTCAGTCAGGGAGGACGGTCCTGGCGGTATTCGAACCCAAACCTGCCGCTCACGGGTCCGTGCCTTAACGACCTCGGCCACTCGTGGCGGTTTTAGGGAGCAAGTATGGTTACCACTAAACCACCAGGACCGACTCTGTGTTGGTTGTTAAACCCCATTTGCAACAAAAACAAAGATAACGGTAGAATTTACTACAAGAGTTTCAAACGTATGCAGATTTGCAGCAGAGTCAACTGAAAGCTATGGTTTAAAGAACAACATAAACTCCAGGAACCTGAAGGTCTACAGTGCACAGTAAGGTGAAAAAATGTGACTCTAGCCAGGACGACTATGAAGGCTTATAAATCAATGAGCCGCACACTTGCAGCTGTTCCATTGCTGCAGCTGCAACTGAAAGTGGTGAAGAGATAACCTCCGCTTCAAGTAAATTGGATTCATTTTCCAGTGTGGCATGCTGTTGCACAGAAGAATACGTTTAGTAATATATCCAGTGATGTCCATTTGAATTGCCACCATTGTTTTTCTTTAAATATTAATGGTCATTCTTCTAACAGCTGTGGAAATCCTTTCTGAAAATATTACGTGATAGAAGCAAAATTTAAATATAATTTCTAATTGTAAAGTACCAAAATAAAGAAAAGCGAGAAATGTCGCACCTAAGAAAAAACATAATTTAAGACTTAAAACCATTGGGCACCGATGATTTTATCGTTATAAATATTCAGATGACATAAAGCATAAAATTTAACTTTTGGTGTATTTAGCACCATAAAGTGTTTAAAATTATAAAGTCTGAAATAGAAAGAAACGAATTTTAAAACTGCTATGAAATAATGATATTTGTATACTTCGTTGTCTTTGATATGCGCAATTGACAGTGCCACCACAATATTACAAAATCAGCTTCGTTTTAAAAATGCAATCGAGTGCAATGCACTTTATTAACGTATTCATACAACCAATCAGCGTGTGTCCGCGCTGTACCTTTCGAAATGCATTCTAACTAATGCTTATAAATTATTTTAGACATCTTCAAGCACATGCGCAGAATGTTTGTGACAGCCTTGAACTACAAGTTAAGTAGAAAATTGCGCAACGATCTATATTATGCATTATCCTTTTTGTAGTAGCGTCCTATGTAGGGGTTTGAAAGCTTTATGCTTGGAACTAACAGCAAAGTGCTTTAATGTCTCTCCCTGTTGCAAAGTTTGCAAAAGCGGAGAATTTAGACATGAACTAGCTCTGTCCCACAAAAGTACGGTCTAATACGTTACAAGTGTAGAGAGGCGTGGTTACCGGTAGTTATTAATAGAAGCGTGTTCTACAATTGTACTGTGCTACTCCATACTTAAAAAGAGTACAAGTGGTTTATCATTGTGAATGTTCACAGTTTATTAGTGGCAAAAGAGATGTGAATTATGATGAGAATATGTTTTAGGTTAAGTGCAATTAAAGTAGGACATCATTAACATTGACCTTTCTCGTTTCCAATACAAATTTTATCCAGAATCTTCGTTTATGTTTTCTTTTATAAGGTTCTCGCTAAACTCGTACAAAGAATTTCTTTTCTTGCCACATTCTCTTTTAAAATAAATCATTTAGACTCTGTTAGTACCATCTTCACAAATTTTCATTACATATAATGAAAAGTGTGATTGCCAAACACTACACATATATACATATATACATATACATGTGTGTGTGAATGTGTGTAAATGATCAAATTAATTAATAAATAAAAGATCGAGTGCAATTAAAAAGAATGGTTCATGTGTCATTTCTTAACTAAAATTGATGCTGCAACATAGGCCCATGCGAATATGCTTAAATTTTAATAAGTTATAAAATCAAATAAAAAAATTAGAAAAATATCAGACAATTGTAGGAATGATGACAATCAGTTCTGTATATTCAAAAGTGCTATTTATTACTATTATAATTTGAGGTATGATGCATGATAAACAGCTATTCCTCTATGATGCTCTTTTATGACGTCATTTGTAATACCTTACACATGTTGTACACTATTTTGTAGAACGAAGGTTACAACATCATACTTTACAAGGGTTTATGCTAATACATCAGACCATGTTTTTTTTTTTTTTTTTGTGGCATAGGACCTTGGTAGCTACTGAGCGTTCACAATTAAATAAAGCAGAACCAAAACACTCTTACGCCATGCTCTAGTAACGTTTTGTCGTAATATACTCAAAATTTTTCAATAAACTTACGCCATAAAGACAATTTATTCAATCTACTTAAGACTTAATGTCTGGAGCTGATGGTTACATTCTCAGTGTCAACCAAATTAACTATATTTTTCCTTAATGATGAAATTGATGCTTCCTTAAGGCATATTCCCAAAGCTGTTTTTCGTTGAAAAGCAATAAAAACGAAATAGAGTTTACAAGCAAGCAACTATGCACCTGTCCATCTGTTCAAGAGAAAATGAATTGGTAATGAACAGGCAATGGCGTTATAAGAATAATACAGTTTAAGCAACAAATTAAAATATTAAAATAGTTTATGCCTCACTAAAACAACCGAATGGAACATTACCAAACTTTAGAAAACACACTATTTTCTTTAAAAAAAAAGTTGTAATAGTCTGGGATGATTTCCAAGTTGTTTTAACTTTTGGTTAATATCTAAAGAACATAAATAAAGGGCAGTATAATGCAAAGGTAGAAGGAAAACACGACTATTTAACAGAACTCATAGAATTTGTTTACTAAAAAATGAAAGAGTCTAACATTTTAATTTCTGCAACACTATTCTTTACTCAAACACCAACCGATTGGAATAATTGCTTTAAAATGCATAATCGAATTTACTTGACTAAGATAGTATAAGATAACTTTTTACATCTTCATTTGTCATGCTCTGAAACCTACGAACGTTGGTTAAAGCAGAAGGCTACATATATTCCAAGCAGGAAACGTCCGGTTTAACTGTGTTGAATAGAAGTAATTCATGAACGGAAGGGCCAAGATAAATCACAGCGAAACCACGACGACAGTCTCACTGGAACCTGCAGAAATGTACTGCAGCTACATCCTGCTCGAAACAGAGTGCTGTACTATTCTGGCAACCTCCTCCCCCCTCCAAAAAATGTGGAAGTGTAAATACAGCTTAAGTTATAAATTGCAATTTTCTTCTACTGTTTAGAAATAGTTAAACCGCGGTCTTATCACTTTGCACGTTCTTAGTTCCTACTTATTCATTTTTAAATATAAGTGTTACCAATTAATTTCCCCGTCCCGATACTGTTACCAGTGTGTTTGGTTTAGTTTCCCTTGCCTTCTAGAATCATCAAACAAAAGTTCTTACGGTAGTTGCCTCAAGGCGATCGCCAAAATCAGTCGAGCTTGCAATTGTTTTAAACAATCAGATAATTTGTACTGCCACCGCCAGATATTCCAGGCGTACATCTAAGGGTCAATGTCTTAGAATACTCAGCAATGTCAGCGTGATCAGCACCTTCGTACGGTGGTGTGACAATACCAGAATACCGAGGGTGCCAAAAATGTATATACACTTCAAGCAAAGAAAAAACTGTGTTAACATAACAAAACTGAATTCACACAAACACAAAATGATAAGTACTAATCATCTTAGACTTTTACAGTTACATCAGTTGCTGAAAGTGTCCACCATCGGCGTCGATACACTTCTGAGTACGTTGCACTACTGATTGAGCAACGTTTGCGAAAGTGTCCTCAGCGATTGCAGCACATGCCGTTTCAATTTCTTCCCGAAGTACTGTCAATGTAGCTGCTTTCTACGGTATATACATCCTTAAGAGTTCCCCATAGGTGGAAGTGCAAAGGTGGTTCTGTTCTGTACACACGTCTCCATTGCCTTTGAACTTCATCAACATTCACGGTTTTCCAATACCGCTTCAAAATTGCTTTCCGCTGTTCAAACGATAATATTGGCTGCATTTTGTTGTAGCAACGCTAGCATAACGTAATATGAGTCACATCTGTTTACAGAGCATCATACGATAATCTTGGCTTCATTTGTTCATTGTTGATTTACCTGTCACGTAGCGACGCTGTCACAATGTATGCGATTCACATCTGTTTACAGAACATCACACTACACATTACTCTTGTTTTTTGGTCCAACTTTGAAATATGTTAAATAGATATCTACTGCGAAATTGTGTATACATTTTTTGGCACCCTCGATATTTTAGCTATTTAATATATCGTGCATCCTACTTGGAGTTTTTTATCCGCAAGATAAATGGCATGTAGCTTTAGAGTTTCCGATTCATAGTCAATTTAATGGAATAATTAAAATATCTTCATATTCTCCATGAAAATATGAAAAAAAAATATCTACTAGTTCAGTTATAGCCATGTTGGGTTGCTTTTTAATATTATATGGAAAGATTGCACTGATTTATTATTAGTAACTTAATATACCAAAATAAAAGTCTGTTTCAAAGTATTAAGAGAAACATTATATGGAAACTATAAAATGTTCCATAAATCCAGGGGTCGGTTCTGGTGATGTAGTGGTAACCATACTTACCTCCTAAACCCAAAGTCCCGGGTTCAAACCCGGCCAGGACCGATGGATTTTTTCGGAGTAAAATCCTAAGTATGGCTTCCTTCGGAAGGGAAGTAAAGCCTTGGGTCCCGTGTCGTACTTTTACGCCACGATAAAGAACCTCAAGCCTGAAAGAAGAGGCCTCTGAGCAAAATTTGTCGGCCGTTTCACGCTCTGAATAGAATGGAACGCTGATGACCTGAGATGTTAAAGGGGGTCCGTAAATAAAACCATAGATCTTGGTCTGCATAAATGGGATGGCTTGAAGTCTGACTGTGCAACTATAAACTTTAGGAACAGGTTTGCTAGTATAAAATGTAGACTAAATTATATATTTTAGTAGAAAAAATGACCCAGCTCAAAGAAGGTTTCATCTAGATGGCAGAAATGTTAACTAAGTAATTAGTTACGAAGAGGTTGGCTAACTTCCTTGTTTTAATATCAAATACTGTTCTCTTTCACGGCACCTGCACTCTCTCTGCAATAAGGTCACATCTTTAGCTACCTTGTTTGAAAATTACTTTCTCCGGGTGTTTAAATCTCTCTGACGTTTAATTTGACTGTTAAAATGAAAGCTATCGGGTAATAGCGTACTTATCATATTACAAATTGTTTACAAAGTCCCTAAATATCACATTTATGTTGGTTGTTTCGAAATAGAAACTTTTATTTAGATCTTGTACTAAAAATCATGCTCAAATCCCGTGGGTATTTCCGTGATTTTCCCTGCTCTCACAGGTAAATGCTGAGATGGATATTTTCTTTTCAGATGGCTGCCACCAGGTTCTGCTGGTGTTATGTGACGGTGGCTCGCGCTTTACAAAGGTCTCTGCCCCGACATCTGTTTGGAAGCTCTTTTCAGGGACGCAAACTCTTTGGATAGGAGTAACACCGCCGGTGTCGGGGTGTTTTATTCGTTTTTAGAGATCTCGTCTATGTCCATGACCCACAGCCCCTGGCTGTCCTGTGTCTCTGCCACCTCATCCCTTTCCCCGGGAGGTCCCCCATTGGCACAAACGGCCAGCCCTTGAGCCTCCTCCTTCCCTAACAATCTAAGAATCACGTTTCGTAATCATAGACCTCTAAACCGAGGCGTTTTATACAGGATGTTCCATAATTGCCCAATATTTTTTCCGCTATAGGCAACCCACATTACTCCTAAGGGTTGGATAAGGCAGAAGCTGATTTAAAAAACCCTTCAAAACCTGACTACTGGCAACTTACTACAGATATTTCGTGCATATATTTTATTTGAAAATTGTTCCCTTTGTTTCACTGACTGTCATTGCCTGAATACTTTACCCACATAAACCAACAAAAAGGTGGGTCAGTAGGTCAGAATTAACAACAGTTAAAAGAAATTATATTTAAAAATAGGTGCACAAATAAAAGAAGGAAATAAACACGTATCAGTTTAGTAGATTATTCCGTAGGGAAAGGAAAGTACACAAGACTGGTTTTGTCCATCCCTAAACCCCTGCAAGATGCAACCAATGCTTGCCGAGAAAGTATATGAGAGTATAACTGGAAAAATGTACGGCGATTTTAGGACATTGTTTATTTCTGTACCATGTGTGTAAATATCCAGAATGGAGTACAATAATAAATGGAAAAATTGCAGTTTTTTTTTTTTTTTTTTGCATATGCAAAGCAGCAATATACTAATAACAGGAAATATAAAGAAATAAACTTATTCATCATCAACGTTAATGGTCAGGCACGTCAGTTAAATACGGGTACATTTGATACTTGTCTGTTTTACAGATCATCAAACACTGCTAGCTCGGTCACGTGTTAGATGGTTCTTGCTGTGCGAGGTCTTGTTCAAATACTTTTATTTGAACACTCATTAAGAAATACTTCCACCTCATTCCAACTTATCGTCGTCAAGATTCATTGACCTTCCGCTATGCTTTATTTGAATGTCATTTGATTTCCTTATAGAAGTTCTTGCAATTTGTGCTGCTATTGCAGAATTCGTTCTCTGCTTTAATCATTTTGGACAAAAATAATTTCCTTTTTTGACGTTTTTTTCCGTTATTCCAGTTTCATTTTCTACAGGGTAGAGCATTTTCCAGTATCTAATTTAAGTTTGGCTGATGAGAGAGTAGGAAGTGGAATCTTAAAATAAATGTAAAATATCTAAAAAAAGAATTATAAGTAATTATAAATAAAATGTGATTATATAGGGTTGAATTCTACTGGAGAATGGAACGACTGGCATAAAATGATAGTAGTTAAATTAAAAATTAGCTGTAAAGAATGTGTATAGTGAAACGATGGAAATCAAGATACTATATGGGATATAAATTTGGATCAGATGAAAGATAAAAGCATTCTGAGCAAATACACACATTTTTTGAGACATTTTAGGACGATCTAGACCATCTCTAATGGAGTAGCTTTGATGGAATGGGTAGGTTTACAACTAAGGGCACAATAGCTGAAAGAAGAATGAAATACTAACGTAGAGGAAGGGTATATAATGAAAGAATAGTTTAATTTACAGGAGAAATGCACATGGCAAGGACCTTAGGTTGTCCAAGAAATGGAAATTTTATAAAGAAAGGGAGGTAAAAAAATATACGTAATTTAGGGACTTTAAAAAGCGGTAAGACTTAGAAGCGAAAATATAGACGTGCAAGAGATATTTGGTAGCCTGAATAATAAAAAATCTTTAAGAGAAAAATATATAGGTAGATATGTGTTATAAAATGGATAGAGAAGAATGTGCATGAGCTAGAACAGGAATAGTTAATTTTGAGAGGTATAAGAGATAATGGAAATCTATACTTGTCCTTTGTGAGCGTTAATTTCAGCGTTACACAGCAAATCGTCATCGTAGAATAATTTTCACTGATGGGGGAAAAAAAAAAAAAAAAAAAAAAAAAAAAAAAAAAAAATTCAGGGGACTTTCGGTGCCCAAAATAACAGGGTAACTGCTAAAAAGGCTCCAAGGGTCCATCAAATCCGGACCTAAGCCCCCTGGACTACAAATTGTGGTCAAAGCTTGAGGAAATGACTTGCAATAAGATATATGCAAATACTGAAAGCTTGACGGGTTCTCTTCGAAAGGTAGCAGCGATTTCCGGATGGAAGTGTTGCATCAGTCAATAAATTAGACTTAAGGACTGTGTGTGTTACATTGGTGGTCATTTTGAATAATTATGTGTGATTGATTTATTACACATTCATTTAACTAATATCATTAGGATATTAAAATATCTCAAACAATTTTGGGTAAATTTATTGGTAACTTTGTGACAGTATTTATGATAAGATTAGTAATTATATCACATGGTTTTTTTCATGATAGAATATTTTGTATGTGTACTATTTTCCTTTAAATTACGTTCTCTTTGGCTGCATAAATAAATATACTTATATGTATCAGGCGGGGAAACGTTTGATATTACGATGGCAGTTAAGGATGGATAGGTGCATGCAAAGAATAATCGTTAGGTAAGGTACAGTGTTTTCCTCCCCCTTTTTAGATATAAATAATATAGGAGCTACATGTATGAGATATTTTTCAACATGAGCACTTTATTCCACATTTGTATTAGCTTCTATTAGATATTTCAGAAATAAATGTCAGTTACAATCAGTATAATGTGAAAAAAGTATTTATTTCCAGTGTAGAACATTTTATTTTAAAATCTACACTTAATGTACTTTGTTTTGTTGTTAATGAGAGCCTGTTTTAATATTATGAAATGTTATCCAAATTATAGTTCTTAAATATAAATGTCCAGTTTATTAGATAAAATATTTACAAAGTTATTTTTCTTTCCAGGTAAGAGTGCACATCTGTAGCGTCATTAAAATATTCTTCATTGTCTTATCTCTGTGACAGCTGATGAAGATGTAAGTACAGTTTGTAGAAATTCGCATAAAACTTGTAGAAATAATTTGATCATTTTGTAGGAAATGGCTTTTAATTCATTATAATCTTGAAATCCATATAAAATAGATGGTGTAGTTATAGTTGCTAGTGCTCTAGAAGGAAATATTTATACTCATATATGAAATTACAGGATTAAACTATTTAAAAAGTCTTAAGCTTAGGATATCATTTAAATCATTAGGATATTTAAAAATAACGTTTATTTAAGAAATGTGCTGCGGTTTAGGTAGAACTTGGGGTTAAGCTACTGAAATGTTAGTCATAATATACTTGGAATATAATAATGAATGTTGTGATACCATGTGAATTGAATAAGTTATCAAATGACAATATATTACAAACTCCGTTAACATTAAATCAGTGTAGTTGTGCAGAGAGCGCAAATTAAGCATTAACTCTAACGGGGGGAAAAAAAACTCAATTCTTTAACAATTAAAACTAATAATCATTCATAGTTTGTGTTCAAAAAATAGTACAAAAATTCCAAATGTAACTCAAGATAGCATCTTAAAAATCAACAGCAGGTCTGTTGGTTGTTTGAAATAGGCTGGCAGTGAACGAAGCGAGGCGGTGATATAGGTGCATAGTGATGAGTAAGCATCGGAATTCTTAAGCAATTAACATCAAGATAGTTACACTCAAACTATTAACAGAGCAAGAACACAAGCTATGACTCACCGCCCGGCAGGTAAACAAGAGCTGAGTGGAGGAGAGTAGGACTTTGTCCTGTTGTCTACAATCTAGTGCCAACATATCGTCATTCCGCTTTTAGAAAATCCTGTACCTAGTGAGGAGGCTCAAAAGCTTACTTATACCCTTTACTTCTTAGAATTTACTTCTTCTTTAGACAGCGTGAAACCATTACATTTTAGAAAGTGAATTCTTTTCTTTTCAGCATTATATTTCAGTTCAAATCTGTTTTCTCTAAAGGCTATCAATTCAACAGACTCAGCAGGCTCATAGTTTGTTTCTGAAAAATTAAAAAAATGCATCGGACATTCTGGATGCATTTAGAATGATACATAATATTAAACATCCATGATGGGTTCATTTGCACCATCATTAATTCATTTTGTTTGTTGGTTGAAAATGATAATGGGTATGGGTAATTAAAATTTTACAGAGGAAAAAATCGATCCTGAACCACCCTGGTCCGCGCAAGCGCTGCTATTTTTTAATGTATTTTTCAAAGAGGGGATAAAACTTGCTTTTTCGACAGGTTCGCTCTAATTGCATTTATCTTTCTATAAATGTTGTATGTGTGCAGCATGACTCTTCCTCCCATAAAATCTTCTAAATTACTACAAAAGTACTATTACTCTTTGACTTTTACTTACTACAGCATTTCATTGCTGGGTTAAAATATCTTAAACACTTTCTATTTCGCAGTGAGAGGATACTTGAATACAGCCTAACTCTTCTCTATTACATTAATTTTCTACAGAAGTTTCCTGTGTGTTCCTTCAGAACCGAGCGTGATACCTAAAATGAAATACATGAAATGTGAATACTTTTTTCATATAAGTCGTGCGTTACGGTAAAGTTTGGAGGCAGGGTCAAATAGGAAAAATTCGAGATCAAGGCCGGTACTAGAACTAAGGATCTTCGACTTACCGTGCTGATGATTTTCCATTGGAGTTACCGTTCTCTATCCGATAACAATCGCTAATCTCCCCTTCTGTGTGTATAATGCCCTGAAGACCAAATATCTGTAACGACACAACTTTTCATAGAGGTCTGCAAAACCCTCAAAGGGATAAGACCATAACAGCATATGCACCTTAAGCCGAAGATCTGTGGTTCGAATCCCAGCTATGACTTCGATTTATTTGACTATGATTCCAAGAATATATTTTCTACATCTATAGGGAAGTAATATGTAGTAAGTCCTGTTTATTGGGTTTATTTACGGACGGTTTTTAATATCTCTCTTACCACTACGCCACCAAGACCGACTAGGAGTTAGATTACACATTTTAAGTGTATTAAGCTAACGGACTATAAAACTTTAGGAATAACAAGGACAATAAGGAACATTTTGGATTAATATAGAGTAATACAGAATCCTAAAGAGAGCAATGAGAATACATGGAAACTTCAATCAGGTGCATATCTTGTACAATCGGAATGGGATGGGGAATGGAGTGTTACATCCAAACAAGGGCCATACTCTGCAATCTGAGGCTCGCTTAGTTAAGTTCGCACGTGACGGATGACTAAAGTAACAGACAGAGAATCTGCCCTATGTGTTCGGGTAAAACATCTTGGGAACATATTCTGGCGTACTGCAAGCGACGGAAGAATGGAGAAAGAGATATCTACCGATGCAGTTTGTTAACTCGGGGAAGAGGACAGTGGCAATGCTGGACTTTGCTAGCAGATAGGAAGGAGGATGAGGGAATAAGTGAATTTTTTTACAAAGTGAGACAGCTCAGATAGGAAGGTAGGGGAACATGAGTCACAATATTTTTGGAATTATTTGTACATGTATATGACAGAGTAAGTTATTTACTTTTGTACTCTTTTCTTTTATGTTTATTTTATTTATGTATTTAAAATGTCTATTGTTATACATTTTTTTCTAATTTTTCCGTTTGTTTATTTATTTTCTTCATTGCTATATATAATTTGTCTCTTAAGAGTTAAATATTGGTTTGTGCAATTTCTTGTATTTTCAATAAATTGGGAAAGTACGTAGATTCCAGGACCTGCACAACATGGATAAGTTAAACTTGTAACAAATATATTTTGTAAATAAATACACCACTCTATTAATAAGAAAAATGATACAGGTTGAAGTCGTGGGAATGCAGTAGCTATATAGTTATGCACATTTTAATTATTCTTAAAGATATTCATTATGCATCATAGCGATATGAAAAAGAAAGTTCTTAACAATTAATACGGCAGTCACTGATAAGTCAGTTGCAGACTCATTACAGTGATCTTACACAGCTGCAAGAACGGATTCGCTATGAACGGATTGACATACAGTTTTGTTCCCTTTAATTAGCGTCAAACAGAAAAACGGCAGTAGCGAGATTATTATTTCAATAGGTGGTAAAACTATCATTGTCATTGAAATTAAACAGAAATCATTAGAAAAACAACGTAATAAGTAATAGTATTTATGCATATTAAATAAACTTAGTTTTTTACTCCGAAATGACAGTAAAATTTTAAAATTAGTTATCTAACAATACTTTTAAATGCTATAACTGTCTTATTGTAACGTTCTAAGCCAACGCATTCTTAAAACATGATTTTGGAAGATGCTTTGCAGTTATCTAATATCAAAATAGTTCTTTGACTTGAGCTGGAACATCTTAGCAAGGATTTACTGTCGTGGTTTGAACTCTTGTCAAGCTGTCTCAATATTTCAAGCAGAAACCCAAATTCTCGCTTTTATCTCCTGCGTACCTACTTCTGTCTTTTGATATTTCCTTTGCTTACTGCCTGCTTGGCCAGTATGCGTGATACATTTTACCGCGCTCTGCTTGTTTTATTCGCAAGCATTGAATTTGTAAGGGAGCATTCCTTGTTGTTTAGTCTTGTAAATTTGTAGGTGGAAACCACTAAATTCAGCGAAATAAGTTAAATAACTTACTGAATAAATTAAATTATAGCATCTGTAAAAGCGTGTATTGCAAAATAATTAACTTATTGTGGTTTTTTAAAAGTGTGATTTTTTAAACTGTACCAGCTTTACCTCAACTTCTAAACAGAATTAATGCATTAATTACAATCTTTATATCACTTTTAACTATGTAAAGAATTTGGTATATTATAAAAATTAATAAAAGTGTAATTGAGTACGAAATAATTAATAATAAACCCAAATATAACACTTGATCTGATTTATTTATGGACGCTCTTTAACATGTCAGGTCATCAGCGTCCCATTCATATCAGGGCGTGAAACGGCCGACAAATTTTGCTCAGAGGTCTCTTTTTTCAGGCTTGAGGTCCTTTATCGTGCCGTAAATTTACGACACGGCACCCACGGCTTTACTTCCCTTCCGAAGGAAGTCATACTAGGATTTTACGCCCGAAAAAATCCATCGGTCCTGGCCGGGTTCGAACCCGCGATTTTGGGTATAGGAGGCAAGTATGGTAACCACTACACCACCAGGACAGACGATAGATGAGATGAAATGATAAATTGGGAAAGGAATTTTTATTTTAGGAAGTAAACGTTCCAGGCCTAAGTTTAGGGTACCTCCCCAGCATTTGCCATTTATGAGGACTGAGGAAAACCTGGAGGGAAAAAAGCCTAAGTCAGGGATGACGATCCTGGTGGGGTTCGAACCCAGACTTCCCGTAAAACTCTGTGTTTGCTTTCATATGTAGCCCATGATTTTCAAGGGAAGATTTTCCAAGACATCGACGATACTGACATAATATTCTCACATTTTTCCCTTCGAAATAAAAGACTGATGCCTCTAAGGGATCATGTCAGCAGCTGAAAGGTGTCTCAGATGTAATGGTCTTTACTTTAAAGATTAAATATGTTGTACGATAACATTTGTGTTTAAAAAGACACTGTTTATGTATTTCTGGGGACTAAAATGCCAGCCAATGTTCGTGGCAACACATCAATCCAAATTTCTAAGAAAAATACGACAATTATGCTTAATATTATCAACAGATGCCAAAAATACTTGGAAAATGAGGGCGAATAATTTTTGCATATTCTTGTTTATAAGTAAAGTCTTCCGGGTTGCATAGTCCTGGTTCATCAAACTCCTCTCCTCAGCTACTGCAGCTGACATCAGTTCTGCAATTGACAGTTTCGAAGTAATATCCAGGTCCTGTCGCGAGCAACTGTGAATGTCTCGAAAATGTCAACGCAGCCATTATACAGATGTTGTCAGCCGTAATTGATGGCCAAACATCCACTCTGCAGCCGTGAAGATTTGTCCAATATCGACCGTAAATATGCTTACTTATTTCAATGCTTACAAATTTCAACTTTTTTTCAACAGCACCTTTTTTGGTTATTACAATTTTGAAAAATTAAAACTAAATACAGCAGTCTTGGAGAGTTAAGTGATTAAACACACGTAATAGTGTTAATATTGAAAATAAAGTCCTTAATATTATATTATTTTTGTTTATTGTTGATTTGATTTATTTATGGACGCTCTTTAACAGCTCAGGTCATCAGCGTCCCATTCAATTCAGGGCGTGAAACAGCCGACAAATTGCTCAGAGGCCTCTTCATAAATGTACGACACGGGACCCACGGCTTTACTTCCCTTCCGAAGGAAGCCATACTTAGGACTTTTACGCCCGTAAAAATCCATCGATCCTGGCCGGGTTTGAGCCCACAATCTTGGGTTTAGAAGGCAAGTATTGTTACCACTACTCCACCAGGACCAACATATTATATTATGTAAAATGATACTTGTATTTATGTAATTTGGAATACCCTCTCTTTCTTTTGTGTGTCGTCATTCTCTTTTTGTAGGAACCAGCAGTTTATTTGGTTCTTAAGTTAAATATGCTGTTTAACATCATTGATCATTGCTCATTACTTCCTTCATTTCAGGGCGTGAAATGATCAATAAATTTTGCTCAGAGAGCTCCTCTTTCAAGCTTGAGGTTCGTTTACGACACGGGATCAAGCGCTTTACTTCCTGCCGAAGGAAGCCGTACTTAGAATTTTTACGCCCTCACCTTGGATCTACCAGGAACCAGTAACAGTCGCCTAACATCTCCCTTTAAAACGCTGTTCCATCTTCAAAATTTCTGTTGTTCTTGTTCTTTATTCGCTTCAGCCAAGTTTTCAGTTAAATGTTAAAATGTAAATGCATAAATGAATTTCCAGGGACATTGTATCCCAAATTCTTGTAATTCCGAAGAAAGTTAAATGCAACTTCTTTCTTGTTGTCGAGAAAACCATTAACAACACCTTTAAATTATTTCTGTGCTAAATTTTTTAGAGTAAATATTTCTAAGTAAATTAATATTTCTAAATTATTCGCACCACTCAGAGAAATTTCCTCGTACACCCGATTTAAATCTGTAAAAAGGGAAAATTACAGTTCAAGTTTCAACTAAAGCTTTCAATTTTACTCTTTGTTGCTCTGAATTATTTTCTTGTTGGTCATTTTTGTTTAGAATTACGGTATTCCATAAGCACAGAAGTGCAAGCATATGTAGTGAATTCATTCTGCATGCAAAACAATTACTTTGAGGTCTCCGTAAATATCTCAACAGTGACTTCAAGAATATAGCGCATGTTTCCCTCATTGCTACAATGTGTATTACGTGTGAGAAGGAAAATTGTATTAATTGTGAAATAAAACAACTTTTAAACTAATTTTAGAAATATCATAATTTATTTTTAAAAATTACAATGAATTAAATAAGAAATGTATAATTTCAACCTTGTGATCAAGCGATTTAAGGGAAAGGAATTAAGCTAGGAAACCAGTACATAAGCTGTGGATATTTTTGTATGGATATTTAATATGTTAATAGAATTCAATAGTCACAAAATACATAAGAATTTAATCTTTAACTTTGCTAAAAAAATTAGCGCATGAATCAAATGTTCATTGTGCCAAAATATGTACTTGATTAGTACTAGTTTATTCTAAATTTAAATTTCAAACAAATGAAGGATTACTTGCGTGCATTACAGCTGATGTAAGCAACTCAAAACAATCACTGTCTTAACAACTAGTATTCAACATAACAAGTCTTAACCATATAACCAAAATGGTGTAATGAATTGTTAAGAAAACAACCCTCATATTGTGCATAACAAAAGTAAACCAAACTGAAAGTTGACATACTTATTGCAACTAAAACTTTACTGCAGTACAGTAAAAAGGTTCACATGTATACAATAAATAATTAATTAGTTGCCTAGGTCACTGCTCTCATCACAAAAAATGATTCAGGCTCCAATTTTAACAAATGTCAAATAAGGATTTTGTGGGGCAGATGATAGCATACGCAAAGAAAAGCCGAGGGGTACAAGTTATTTATACCGGCATATAGGACAATTAAGAAAATAATAAAAAATAAAAAATCATTACTCCATCTAGCGGTGAGAATAGGAAAGAAAATTTCGAAGCGTCAAGAGGAAAGCAAGATTCCTAGCGGAGCAAGAACGCACACAAACTTAGCCGAGCAGAAGATATCTATACTACAATAATGCACATTCTGTTCTGTACAGAGCATATTGCTAAGTAAACTGGCAGGGTTATGGGGTGTTAGCCTACTACCTATGTGGATGTACACAGTTTGTATTAACAGTTACAACTGAAAAGATATATGATTTGATTACCCTATTCTAGCAAAACAGGGAAAATGGAATATTGTTCCTGTGAATTAAGACTTTGGAGTTTTGGCGATTTTTGTAAATCCTTTGTTTTCAGTTCTTTGAAAACTATACTATGTTTTCTCGTGTCATTGCTAAGCAAATCAATCTGAAAATGATACAACCTTTTCAAATAGTAATATAATCACGATAATTTAATGCTATCAGTTTAACAAGATTTCTATCGTAATTGAAAACTCGACAAGCAAATTCCATCATGTAGGTCATGAATGGAGCGGCAACTAGATTAAATAAAACATGGTTAAGGGCTGATGCAGGATAGTTAGAGAGATTAATTTGATATAGCCACATGAATTCTCTCTGCATCATGCTATAGTCTTAATTATAACGGGTAAGCGTAACGTTATCACATAATCTACTGTATGTATATATGCATAAACAAAAACAGTAAAAACTATTACTTTAAAAAGCATTTGCTTCTATAGCACGCTAAATGTTACTTGTATGTATTATTATTATTTTGGGGGGGGGGATAAAATTGAAAATTGGAAACTGCAATCTGTCTTTTAGAGTGCCTCATATTTTTCGGATAATTCGCAGTTATAACAGAGATATTGTTAAAAATATATGAAACTTAACGGCATGTGGTCACTAGGCTCAAGTCCCGCAAATGTCGCGAGTAGACATTTTTTGCTCGCTGTAGAGTTTTGCTATTTTTTTTTTTTTTTTTTTTTAATTTTCAGGTAATAAAATTACTATATCTATGTAGATACACCTGCAAGTGTTTTACAATTTTTTTACAACTTTCCTATTTCATTGTACTACTAATTCAATTGGATTTCTCTCTCTACTCGTTTTCATAAAAGTAACCATATGGTGTCTAGTTCTTGAACATAAAGGAAAAAAAAACTCACACAAACGAATTCACCGCCACGAGTGACCAAGGTCGTAAAGGCGCGGGAGATCTGGGGTTCGATTTACCATCACGACCGTCCTCTCTAACTGAATTTTTTCCCCCAGGTTTTCCTCAGTCCTAATAAATGGCAAATACCGGGAAAAAGTTAGACCTGGAACGCTTCCTTCCTTTAAAGAAAAACAAATCCTTCACCAATTTATCATTTCATCTCATGCATCATCAGTGTCCACTGCCCGTGCTGCCTCAGTAGTTAAAAGGGGCGTTAAACACAATTCAAATGAATTCAACCGCAAACAACCGCTTGCTCTAACCTGCAACAGGCTGTTGCGCGTGCAGACGTCAGCTCCGCAACTGTTTGTTATTAGATACGCGGTTGAAGTAACCTTGGCCCAGCGCGCTCACACATTTATTTTGCACCGGGCCGAAATTCTTGCCTATACTGCGCTCTAAATCAATGGTGTAAAGCTGCAACACAAGCTTAAACTCGGCTAGCCACAACAACTAAGCTGCTTTATGCGCGTCATCATTTTGAATGGACAAATAAAAGTTATTACTTAGCTAGCAGCAAGGTATGCTAATACATTTGAAGTAACGTTTAGAGATTCTTTTAAATCATTCGAAATACCATATATATATAGAGTAATAAAACTTCTAAAAAGCATAAAAACTCATAAAAATACCCAGAGTGCAATATAAAATAGTTCACAAAATTTCACACTAAAAACCGTAAAATTGAACACTAAAACCACACAATATTTCGAGCTTGGCTTGGTTCATTTTCATCACGTGACCAAGAGCCAAGCTCGAAATATCGTGTGGTTTTAGTGTTCACTTTTACGGTTTTTAGTGTGAAATTTTGTGTGAACCTTTTTATATTGCACTCTGAGTGTTTTAAGTGTATATATATATATATATATATATATATATATATATATATATATATAATAAACATTTTCTGATTTTTAGTTTTCACATCTTCTGCATTACATTCTAAATATAAAAAGCTGCTTTTACAATCCCTTAGAGTGCACTTTTTGAACACATTTATTTATATATTAAGATATATTTATATATCTTTTAATAGATAATTATTTCTCAATTTCCACGAAAATTGAGGAAGAATGATATCGGAGAAAGTGTAAAGAAGCTAATGAAAAGATCATGCCACTATCATCTGCAGTTAACGGTCGATTACAATGCAGTTGAACGTTTATAGTGGGGACGAAGATTGAACGTTAATTTGACAACATATCAAAATATGTAACATATTAGTAATGCAGAACTTGGGATTTTGTTGATTTGTTTTATTTAAGGACGCTCTTTGATATCTCACGTCATCAGCGTCTCATTCAATTCAGGGCGTGAAACGGCCGATACATTTTGCTCAGAGACTTCTTCTTTCAGGCTTGAGGTTCTTTACATGCCGTAAATGCACGACATGGGATCTACGACTTTATTTCCCTCCGAAGGAAACCATACTTGGGATTTTTACGCCCGAAAAAAAAAAAATCCATCGATCCTGGCCGGGATTGAACCTGCGATATTGAGTTTAGGACACAGAGAGACCGACCAGAACGTTTATACAGAATGTTTATATTCTGAAATAGATCTGTCTGGAGACTAAACAATGTTGATGGAAGTCATTTATTTTAATTTTGTAGTATTTATTAGATAGGGTTTGGAGATTATGCGCATCGATGGACAATAAAGAAGGCCTTGGTGAAGTAATTAATGTGAAGTGTTACTATTTACTATACCCAGTATATACAGTAAGGACGACTTGGGTTTTCGCGAGATAGAATTTTGAGAATAATATCTGTATTCTCCTTCATATGGCTAGGCATAAATAAATGCATGACATAATTAGGAGCAAATGCAAACCAAGATAATTCATTGCTACTTTTTTTAATAAATGAAGAAGTTGTTAGGCATGTGTATGGCATGGATATCCTAATAATAACATTACTAAAACATTATGAAATATTTCTTGTTGACGCTAAAGTTTGTCACCGAGTTGGCGTGGCGGTTGGCGATTATGTTGGCACTACTTGCTCTTGTGAATTAAATAATGATTTCAATTCCTCTTAAAATTCTGACTCTAGAAGTTCCAAATTCATAACTTTTTACATAGTTTGAGATTTTTACATAAGGTCTGAGAGGTTACACGAGTATATATAGGAGTAAAACTGGGTCCTGTCAAATCAGAGCTTATGTTCGTGTAAGAAAACATTCATATGAGGCACAACTGTTCCTGAATGGAGTATTCGAACAATCACACAGCTATCACTAAGCGCTAAATGAGTGCTGTGGGTGCTAAAGAAACAAGTGCTTTAACTCAAGCACTCTCCTTTCCTCACGAATCCCTGTGTGTATTTGCACAATGTATGACCATATACTTCGAGTATCAGCAACGTCAACTAAATTCTTGTCTTGATAAAACATTTTATAATACTAAGTCGCCTTAATTTGTCTCCCGATTAATAATTAGTACTGATACTAAAACAAAACGTTACTGTTTATTATTATTATTATTATTATTATTATTATTATTATTATTATTATTAAAGGTTTAATTAGTATTTTCTTATATGGGAAAATGCTGCCAAGAAAATTAATGCAGAAAATTTATCAAATCGCGGTTGTATTTGGGCAGTGAAATTAGCTCTTAGATAATTGTTTATCTTATACATTAATTTTGCAGAACATCATTCATATTTCTTTACGATATTCTTCTCTTCTTTCCTCCCTTAATTATTAAGTAATTGGTATCATGCTATAAAGGGGAAAAATACAATATGTATACGTTTTCAGAGATCTGTCATTTGCGGTAATTATAAAACTAAACTTCGCTTACCAAACTTTTTATATCAGAAACGTTTTATACTTTCTCAGCTAAGCATAAAGTACAAAATTAAGATAAAGAATATGGTAAATTACTACTCCCTTAAAACCCCTTAACTCCACAGTACCGTTCCCTTAACACTACGCTCTTCTGTTAATTTTTTACATCTTGCAAATGTTCATCTCTCCTCTTTTCTTTTTCTGCAACATGCGCCATCGCGTCTACGTATTCAATTATTCACCAGGACGGCTCTGTACACCATTTTCTTATGTTCATTCACCATTTTTCACAGTTGGCAACTGTTACATAATTTTACTCTAGTGAGAACAAGGATATTGCGCCAACCTCTTCAAACGGAAACTCGTTAATTCAAACCTAACCTAGGATTGACTTTTTAAGAATGTTGGGTTCGCATGGGTGCAAACCAACAACAATCGTAAAATATTTAATCTGTAGGTTATGTATAAGTTTTGCTAAGGCACTTGTAATAAAGAGTATCTGCATACGTTAGGTTAGGTTAGGTTAGATTACATTTGCTATAAAAAAAAAAAGCCGCCTTAAATATATATCTGAAGGTATCCGATATGCAGTTTAGTGCATTTCTTGCTATTGGCAACGATACCACCATCCCCACCATCATTTACCAATTTTTCTTTCTGCTGTCGAAATCTGCTACAAACGAAATCGCTTTTGGTCGGGGGGGGGGGGGGTTGCGATAATGCTTGCAACAACTCACATCTACTCCAAATGGCTTCTGCTTCATTCCACGTTCCGACGATTGGACTGCTTAGAGTGTTAAAAGTAATGCTTAAAATGTTTGACCGTTCCGAAACCATCAATAATAAACAGTAAACCAAAAACCGGAGTAAAAAGAAAAAAATTGACTCCCTTAATTAATGTGATGTTCTACATAATTACCTTGTATTTCAGCAACAAATACAGGAATGCCGTGTCTAATTTGTAAATAATAAGTACATTTTCATTACAATTAACGTTTTAATTAGTTGATCTTCAGCATCTACATTTTAACATCTGTCCGTTAAACAACTACGTTAGCTGCGGCGATATGCGCGATATCAATTGGTTTCATTTAGAAGTATGCTCAACTCGGAGCAACAATATTAAAAAAAGTGATTTTTACCTATTTCCCACATTTCTACGATAAATCCAAGCATCGCTTCTGACGTACAAAGCATGGTGGTTTCTCACATTTATAGTTTATCGAAATGATGCATAAACAAGCTGAATTATGTTACGATAACATATCGATAATACAGTTCATATACAATGCCTTCTTTTGTTTTCTAAGTCCTGGTAAGACGATAACATTTGAAGTCGATAACGATTTCGATTGAGCAAAAGTAATGAACACTGTGGTACAAAGTGATCTAGCGAGGGCACTTTTTTGCGTTTAACGTTTTATTTGGTAATTTTTTTAAATTTACTTACCCCTTTATAGTTTTTCAGTTTATTTTTACTTTCTTTTTAAATTTTTGACTGTTTTTCTAAAGATTCTAATTTTTCTTACAGATAAGTACTTCTTCTCCTTTGTGAGGTTATACGAATTTATTATTTTTCCCTATTGTATTACTATCTGCTTTGATTATATGTGTAATGCTTTAAAATGTGTTTCTAAGTGGATGATTTTGCTGCAATAAGCATTGACCAGCCACACACTACTAATTATAGTTGCTATCAATTTTCAAAGATGCTATTTGATAAATGAATTAAAATGGATTGTAAATACTAGCATTAGAATCAGAATGAATGATCTCTCACAAGTCCCGTTTGCAAGTCCTGAATAGCGACTGGTTAACTATTGCCCAGTCCCGGCCTTGGATGTCGAAGTTCCTCTTAACACTCTCCTCTTTCAGAATCTACTCGTGCATGATTCCCCAGTATTGTAACTCATTAGTTTGATGCGTATCTAACAGAGCCGACGTTAGAAAGTTTAAGGCAACGGCGTTGTCAATATTCACCTACATAAAAGCGGTAATGGAAGAATTTGTACAGCTTACCATGTTGCAACGTTCATCTCAGACTATGGCGTCTCAGCAAACTAATTATACTCTGTTGGTTTCTACGAGTCACTTTATCGAATTAAAAATAAATGCACAGACATTGTTCATGGATAACAAGGATAATTTTCTGAAAAACAAGTGAGTGTCATTAATAAATGACCAAAGGAGAGGTATATGGTGCAACATTACACAAACTATTCCCTAAGTAAACAATTTGCAGTATTTCGGATTATTACCGCCGTGTCTTGCTTCATTTCTTGTAGATATTTAACACTCGTTGACTTTGAATTATAATTTGAAAAGCTGAGATATTAACATAAAAACAACAGATGTATAAAGACGCCTGCTCGACTTTGCTTGAAAAAGAAGAAAAAAAGTCAATAACTTGTAGAAGACTACGCTACACACAATATGCTAAATTCAAAGCTTGTGTTGAGAACATGCATTTACCTTTATACATTTAAAAATAAATATTTTTTTAATATTTTCCGGAATAAACTCAAAGCAATATAATAGTCACAAGTGCATAATAAATTCATTTTTAGATATTTGAGTTCCATTCAGTGAAATTCGAATAAAAATTAAGGAAAAACAAATCGAAATACGTGGAGTATTTGATAAGATTGTTTTCAGCATTACCTTGGCAACGTGGTAACTATTGATGGATTTTATAAACAGTTACGAATCTTATTCTGTGTTTGATAGTCTTTTGTTTCCTTAAACAAGAGAAATACGAATTTCGCGAAGCTATGCGAACAGTTGTCCCTTTCGCACAGAATTTGAACCTATTTAAACGGAATCCAAGTGAATTTCGGAGACAATATCAGACAGTCGACGAAACATGAATTCACCACTAATGCCGATAAGGACGCAGCAGTTGTAACCAGAGACATCAAAGACAATCTCCTCACAGGAAGGTGATGGCGACTGTGTTTTGAGATTGCCACGGTGTAACTTTTAATTTACTTTTTGGCAAAGGACAAGAATATTCCTACGCTACTGTAGCAATTTAACGACGAAATTTAAAAGAAAAGGGTTCTGTTCCATCGCGATAACGGGTCAGGACAGAAGTCAGCGATTGCGACCTCAAATATGTTGTACTGAAGGTAAGAAATCCTTTCTGTTCCCTGTCGACTGTGGTGGTCTAGTGGTAACAAACAATACCAGCCAAGGTGAATTGATTTTTCGGGCGTAAAATGTTTAAGTATGCAAGCCGTGGGTCCAATGTCGTAGATTTGTGGCATGTAAAAGAACCTCAACCTGAAAGAAGAGGCCTCTGGACTAAATTCATTGACTGTTTCACGCCCTGAATGGAATGGGACGCTGATGACCTGGGATGTTAAAGAGCTTCCGTATATAAACCAAATCAACAATTTTCTGTTCCCCAGCATGAAGAAATAGTTAGTAGGAAAAAAATTGCAGTAAATGAAGTGATTTCACCGAAACAAATGCTTATTTTGCATAGCTTTTTTTTTTTTTTTTTTTTTTTTTTTTTTTTTTTTTTTTTTTTTTTGCAATTTATGGATGAAATAAACAAATTAGAAAATCTCTGGAGGAAGTGTGTAGATTTGGAAGGAAATCACGTTGAGAAATATAACTTTTTTGTTTCATTTTTTTTCCCACAAACTTATCGACTGCCATCGAATTTCCTGATGTACTATTAATACACAATGTTTGCGTACACCATGCGTACACCACAATGTTTGCGTATAATGCCATGCTTGCAAAATTGAGTATTATAACTTTATATACCATTGCAACATCGTATTTATGCATTTCATCTATCTGCTATGAAGATATGAGCAGAAAAAAAAACATATTTGGAAAAAAGGTCATAAAATTATTTTTATTTAATATTGTATTTTAAAAGTTTAATTACATTCTAATTAATTTTTTAAAAAACTTATTTTACTACATTCCGAAGGTGTGGAGACTATAGTTTATCATTCAGAAATATTTTGGAGTACGGACGTTTGTCTGTTTTAACACTTCTGACTGCGAATAGAAAACTGGATAGTATGTAAGCTTCAGGCTAAGAACTTACATGTGCAGCCCATAAGATATCAATATATTCTCCCGTAAGGAAAACCTGGTCCTAAAGTTTCGTTTGCCTCTCATGCTTTAAATCTTCCAAGTTTCCAGAATATGGAGAGAATTCAGGTCATGGTAACCGTTTCAACCCTCGCCTACTGGCTTTTTATGTGAAGTTTTGTAAAATGTGTTTTCACTCTGGATCCTTCGTGAAGTACATGCTCAGGGATAACCCTACTGAGGTTTATTTCGATACAATGTGAGATTTTTGGCTTTTTTAAAAGTGCTCTCTACCATACATATTTATACCTGGTTTCTCAGGCGTCGTTTTACAAACAAGTGTTTTGTCACTGTTATTTCTGTTAAAATAACAAGCCCTTGGCTTAATGGTTCTTACTCATATTTATAGATAAACAACTTCGAAAATTCCGATGAGAGAGGTTGCCCATACTTGCCATACTGACTTTCCTCACTCTACTGCCAGTTTTATTCCTACACTTTATGCCTTTACTTCTTCGCACTTTAAAGAAATGTGCTTCTTACTTAACGAATATAACACCCAAACTCAGATACAACGAAAACAATCCGAAACAAGCACAATAAATATTTACAATACAGAATGATCTTCGAAATATATTTTCCTGAATATGAAGTTTTATTACCAAAATACTTTCTTCAGAAAATGAGGTGTTCAGAGCAAAAGTGGTGTATTCCATATAGGGCAGATTACAAATATATGCAAGTTCTTGAAAAATGACACAAAATTAAAAAGCACATAAATGCACTTTATTATGAATTTAAATCTATTCAAATGTGCTAAAATAATATCTTTTATGTAGATAATGGCATAAAATAATGCTAGAAAAATATAGAATTGTTTAGTTTGTGCTTGGAATATTTCATTCAATCAGCCCTTCCATAATACTTATTTTCAATACTCAAATTTGTAGTACCTGGTTTATCATTTTCTACGTCAGAAGTGTGGTCTTATGAACTCATTAACAGATGAGTAGAACAAGTTTGTAACATTTTTAAATATGAATGATAGCATGAAAGAATATAAGGAAGAAGCTCTGTCATTTCCTTTTCTTGGCTGCTGTCACAAACAGTAGAAATAAAACATTGATCTTGTATGCCAAAAAATCTTAACCTCTTAATTTATTTAGTAATTACTACCTTGATCGCAAAATCTTGCCTTTTCAAATAACCCAAAGAAGCAATTGTCTTTGGAGGCTGAATTGACTTTGTCTATGCCCCCATCTGTTCAGTCGGTCCTGGTGGTGTAGTGGTAACCATACTTGCTTCTAAACCCAAGATCGCGGGTTTAAACCCGGCCAGGATCGATGGATTTTTTCGGGCGTAAAAATGCTAAGTGTGGCTTCCTTCGGAAGGGAAGTAAAGCCGTGGGTCCCGTGTCGTACATTTGCGGCATGATAAAGAAACTCAAGCCTGAAAGAAGAGACGTCTGAGCTTCTAGGGTTTAGAAGCTTTAGCCTACTTTTTAGATAGAACAAACATAGCTCAGATTCCTTCCAATGATTTTATTTGCCAATTAGCACATTTTGTCCTCACACACAATGTGTTCGTATTTGAAGGTAAGTCAAGGGGACAGCCATTTGTACCAGAATGGCTCCGTCTTATGCCAATCTGTATATGGCCAAACTTGAAGAAGAATTTCTACGTCCAGAACCCTTAGCACCGTTGGTGGGGCGCAGATTCATTGACGACATTTTCATCATTTGGACTCATGGTATTACTGCATTTGATGGTTTCTTCAATTGCCTTAACACCAACTATCCAGTTAAGTTCACATCCACAGTTTCCCGTACTAAAGCTTTCTTCCTGGATGTGGAAATTCAGTTAGTCAATAAGCAATTTCTGACATCAATTCATGTTAAACCCACTAACTTACAGCAGTACTTACATTTCGAAAGTTGCCATCCATCACATATTAAAAAAGCCATTCCCTTTTCTTTGTCACTACGAGGACACCGAATCTACAATAACGACTCAGCTCTGGATAGATACATTACCCAATTGACTGACAAATTAGTTAAGAGGGGTTACCCCCCTTCCCTGGTAAAATTCAAAGTCCAGGCCTCCCATCATAAACGTACTCCCAAGAATCGTAAACCAGCAGATATTGACCCATTGAATTTCACAGTGACATATTTTCCGGGCATTGAAAGACTCAAAGCTGTCCTAAAAGACAGCTTCAATATTCTCACTCAAAATCAGCTAACTGCATCATTTTTTCAAACATTACCAAGGCTATGTTTCCGGTCGGCTCGCAATCTCAGGAGCATTTTTCGCAGAAAGATTGATTATCCTCAGCCCTCCTTCTCTATACTTGACTCATACCCATGCAACCGCCCTAAATGTAAGACTTGTGTCTTGATATCCCCATGCTCGTCTTTTGTTAGTCCGAAACTGAAATCAGAGTTTAAAATTCATTTATTTTTCAACCGCACCTATAGGAATGTTGTGTATTTACTTAAATGCAAATTTTGTCCAGCTTTTTATATTGGACTAACGTCCACTATGATTTCTATTAGAATGAACAATCACAGACGTTCGGTTAAAACCTGTTCCCCATTGCCGGTATCACAACATGCCAATTTTCACCAGGCCACATTCGATGACTGTTTTTCCCTTATTCTCATAGATGCCGCTCCTTCATCCAAACATACCTTACTTAGAGACCTAGAGATGGCAGCAATAGTTTTGCATAAAGCCCGTATTCCTCCAGGCCTCAATATTCCCTTATAATACTGCCAGGTTTTACATAATACTTTGTTCAGCTATAGTTGACAGTTTTGCTGCCAGGTCACATCCCTTATGCCTCACTAAGACAGACACCTCCCGCCACAGCTCAGTTCATTCTCAGCACGAGACCAAGAGCCAAGCCGGAAATATCGTGTGGTTTTAGTGTTCAGTTTTACGGTTTTTAGTGTGAACTTTTATATTGCATTCTGAATGTTTTTTTTTTTTATGCTTTTAAGAAGTTTTTATTATTCCGTGAATAGTATATATATTGTTTACAATTTTGCTAAGTTAAAAAAAGGCAGCAGTTTTTGCTTACTCCATAGAATTTCTCTCTATTTTTAACTCTCTCTTCATGGCTGAAGGAGAATGTATAACTCACAGTTCTATATGACGCGAATCCTTCATCACCACTCTACTCTCTGTTGATTTTGATACGCCGCAGAAATCGCCCGTCGTTATCAGTATATACCCTGTTTTGTATAACCTCAAAGTTGGAAGAAAGGTTGTTTCTGCCGATAGAACCTTGTTCTTAAATTTTAATTATTAAAATATTTATTAAACATTTCCAGTTTTTTCTAAAATAAATTATACATTTATGATTTATGCATTAATAATACTATTACCAGTATGTTGCGTGTTTTATTTCATCTCCAGTGATTTCCAATATCATGTTTGCAGACTGTTTACTTAACCTAAATCTCTCGTAGAATTCAGAATCGCTGCATAAATTAAAATGATCTGAACATGTTAGGAATCCCTGCTTTCAATTTGAGGTATAAGAAACTGAATTTCTTCGTCACTTATATATTTTGACATACAATAATAACCTATCTTAAACATGCTCCTCCTCAGCTTAAGTCAAGCTTATCATTCAATTTGTACATTGTAATACGCCTTTGTAGCTTACGTTCCAGCTCTAGCTCCTAGCTAAGCTTAAGCCCGAACTGCAATACTGGGCCTTAGTAATATGAATTTGTGCCCGGAACACATTCATTTTCGGACATGTACGACCACGTTTAAACTCGTAATCTTAAAACGTTGGTACACAATCCCCACGAACCTCATTCAATCCCCCCCCCCCCTTAGGTATATGTCAGATATGACTGTGGTCTCCCTCTCTCTCTCTCTCTGATTCGTCATAATGTTGCTTCGATGATTCCACTTAACGAATTTTCGCGCCAATTTGTGGAACCGGAGTTTCAAACAATCCTAGCAAAGTTAGATGATGATGACTACTAATTATACCTACTTTAATGATCATCTTATTTTATGATCATTTTTAATAACATCTTTAAAGAAGTGCATCTTTTGGCGCGTTTTGTACTCTGTAATAGATTTTTATACAATAATTTGTCGCTTTCATAGCAATGCCACTCTACGACAACCAACGTTACCAATACCACGCAATTAAATTACCCACCTATTTCTTTCAAATTATCCGACTATTCCTATAAATACCCGCCTTTAGTGACACGAATAAATGTATCCCTTTAAAGGTATAAATAAGTTATGATGATAATAATAACAACAATAATAATATTAATTGCTCCATGGTATAATGGTAGCGTTTGCGACATCCGGAGGTCCTGGGTTCGATTTCCGGTCAGGTTAAGCTGTCTGGTTACGGTTTTTTTTTTTTTTTTTTTCCGGTGTTTCCTGAGAAGATGAGCGCTAGAGAGCTTTAAGGCGCTAAGAACTCCAAGCTCATTTGTGCCATCATTAATTCATTTCATTTGTCCTTACAGACTTCCACCTGTAGTATTCAGTCCACAATCTACAGACGTTACGAGAAGATCAATGCAGTCAAAGCGACAGTAAATAACACATATAACATTTAAAATAAAAATAATAATAATAATAATAATAATAATAATAATAATAATAATAAAATGAGCATCCTTAATTTGTATTTAATTGTCAAAAAGTAGTTTGAAGGTTTAATTCTATACGTTGCTCCTCAACATGCATTGGTTTAAAATTAATACATCCATTATATATACATATATAAATAATATTATATAAAGTTTATATATATTAATATATAAATTAACAGACTTAGTAATCACTAATCTGTAAATTTTTCTTATTGTTTTATCCTTTGTTGCTTTTCTAGTTATTGTTATTTTAGTTACATTATTAAAAAGTTTTACATAATTCTTTATTTATATTATATATAGACACGAATAATTCAAACAAACCAACCCAACTTACAAAATACTTGAATATGCCCTCACTTTCCAAACTCACCAACTTTCGAAATACCCGTCAATGCGCAACGCTCATGACAACTTACTCGTATTTGAAGCTCTCTCGGCGTTAGAAATGAACAATAGTTTGATGGGATATTGGTCGAGTATTTTCCAGATTGTCCACCAAGCCTCGAGATTGTTCACCGAAAGCCTGCAAAGCACTCGGCTGATATCCCGATTTGCTTGATATTTAACTAAACAACTTGCCTATGTCAGAACTGATGTAGTTGTTTTACCATGATGGACTTGTTCGCTAAGGGTTAATATAGCCCTCACTATTCAACGTTTTCTACTGTGGCACTCGCCGTAAGCACCCGCATGGTTGCCTAAAGGCGGCAAGAGATATCGCCTGGTTCGTGCAAGTTTTCTTTTCAAAGAAGTACCACCATGAATATTCTTGTTTGACTACTGGCTACTTTTCTGGCGCATTTAAATTTATCTGATTTTTTTTTTTTTGGCTGCTTAAAAAAAGCGCAAAATTTATACTCTCACAACTGCCTGCTGAACCTATCTCGTTTATTTAGGAATTTGGCGCGCTTTAACATCCCCATTGCTAGTTAACTGTAGCTTATAGAAAGAATACAGAATTATGATAAAAACAGAAAATACAACATTAAATGGGAGAAGAAGTTGTGGGTTAAAGGCAATTTTATTTCAGTTTATTACTAAAATAACCGGTGTTTAACATTAGATAAGTTATTGGCTATCTGTATTACCTATGATTAAATTTCTAAACAATGCATTGTGTATGTCTTCACGGTATTGCTTGATATTTAGCTACTATCTACTTACCTATTTGGGATAAAGTTATCGACAGTGATTAGCAACAACATTTGGCAACCATGCCATCTGAAAAATTGAGGCAAGTTACTAAATGGCGCTGCAAATGGACTGCAGTAAGGCACTAGAATAGACGAGTGTTTTTTTAGATAAGTTGCTTAACTGAAAAATATAATATAATTATAACCTATAATTTTATAACTTGTTATGATTAAATACAAATATTATGATATTGAATTCTTATATACATATAATGTATATGTTATGTGTTGCACAATTCATTGTTTATTAATCACATAAAAGGAAACAAAAACTGTTTGTATATACGTATACGTGTGTATGTATATATTATACAAATTATAGGTTATGTTTCGTTCATAGTAACTGATATTCATAAAAACTACCATGACGCTCAATGAAATAAAAAATTATTTAATATTTTTATAAAGGTATTTAATTATCAATGTTACTTATAACTGCAACTATTACTATTATTATCAATACGTACCTATACCTAGTAAACATTACTTATATGGAGCTAAATTGTCTTTTATTTTACACGCAATATATTTCAATCTTTTAATTATCACTATAAACATTTTAAGTCACCTTATTAATAAAAATCCACTATTTTTAATGCACAAAACGATTAAAACACTGAACAAATACACAGTAGCGTCGGTTAGCACCAAAGAAGTGAAAATGTCGGATGAGAGTGCCTAACTGCAGGGCAGCTAGAGAGATGACTAGCGACGTATACGGTGAACTTCATCTCCCAAGCAAAACCAATACACCCAAACACTTGCATATGTTATCAACTGTTGAAATACTTAGGCTGTCCATTCTGTTTCTGAGCGCCATGTTAGTGAATATTTGGACATTTGGCACTGCATGGTTTAGATGGAGTTTGTGTGTAGTTTCACATAGATGTTGATCACTAATTATATATATACAACAACGAAAGAAAGGAAAACAACACAGAATGAAGCTCAAAGAAATAGTGAGAAGGCAAGGCAAGGTAAACTAGAGAACAATTTAAACCATGTCTCATTTTATTGATGATCCAGTGAGAACGATTACCAGCGAAGAGGTTAAGGTTGAAGCCGGCGAACCTTCTCTGTTTACTCATAGAAATAGGCCGGAGCATACGAAAGTGAATTTGGATGATTTTGACAAATAATTAAATATCCCTGGAGGAGGGGTTTCACTCTCTGAGAAAAGTTCTTAAAGAAATGGGAAACGTGTCCAAATTTAAGAAAAATATTAATTAAAAAGTCAAACATAGTGAAATTGCGCTGCAAGTAACCGAGAGGAATAAGCCTTTCTGTTGTACACTTGTTGAGGAGACAATAATTCAACAATTAGGAAATGCTGGCGTACTGACTAAGGCAAAGTCCGGTAACCGTCTCATTCTTGTTCGAAGAATTCATTTGATGTTTCAAGCAGGCAAAAGCTCGGGATATTGTCATGATCAAATGAATTTCAGAAACTCTAAGCTTTAGATTAACAACCAATTTCTTCTCAAACTACCAGAGAAGGGTGCTGCTATGCATAATGCTCCCTACCACGTTCAAGAAAACAAAACCGTTCTAAATGCGTTGTAAAACAAGAAATATCTTGACTGCAAAATAACGTTCCTTGTTCAACTCACGTGACAAACTGTGATAGAGAACCATAAACGACCAGGAAAAGTATTTCGCATTGACGAAATATTAAAAGTAAATGGCCACAATGCACTGAACTGAGCTTGCGTGGTTGAGAGCAAAACTCATTCTAACAGAGGAAAATGTTTTTGGAAGAATAAAACAGGCGTTAGTGAAACACTTAACGCATTTTCTTTCTTCACTCTTGAAGACTGGTTGAGTTACTGCAATCATATGTAAATAGTAGAGAAACAGTTTTGGGAAAAGGACGGGAAACGGAGGACATCATCGACAGTTTCGTCATTTCTTTGGGAGGAGAAACGAGGACTCATGTGACTTCAGTAAGCATATGAGGAATTCTCTTATCTTTCTCTCCAGCTAATAAGCAGAGCAGATGGAAATTTCAGAAAGGGAGTGCCGAATTATGGTGTATAAATTCGTAATTAAGAAAGGAGCTTAAGCTATAAGTGGTCAATATTTTCGAAATGCATCATAGCATAAGCAAAAGCTTGTTATGTTTATGATACGTTCGCTGCTCCATCAGCTCTGTCAGCACATTCCTCCCAGCAGCATTTTATCTTGCGCGGGGATTCGTCTTGAGTCGTGGACACAAATCTCCCTGCAGTTGTGTTGTGGATTGTGCTCAGTTGTTGAAGCAGAGTAAACGGCAGCAATGATTGTGGCTGGTGACTTTGTTTTAAAAGAAGATAACCTAACTATTGCACTTTACATTCTAATATACTTTCCTGTTCTGTGAAATGATACCTTGACCCGTCACGCGTAACAAGTTTGTTTCATGGTATTCCGAATTTATGATTCAAATTTTTCTCTCTAATGGTAGTTTGCTGATCTATCGCCTTCACAAAATCCTTATCTGGTGTCATACGTTATCTGTTAAATAAATAATTGCACCTGCAACTTCCGCTCTGCTATATTCAATTGTTTAGATATAGTTGTATAAAGAAGGCTATGAGTAAAAGATTGTGATATGTTCAAAATAGAGTATCGAGCTGTTATTAAGTTCTTCACAAAAGAAAAATTTACTCCAAATGAAATAAACACAGTGTATATGGGGAAGCATCCCCCTCATATTCTACCGTAAAAGAAGGGGCCAAATTTTTTCAAATGGGTTGAGAAAGCATTGAAGACGAAAAGCGTGCAGGTCGGCCCTTGGAGGTGCTCACTCCTGAAAACATCGCTCTTGTGGAAGGAGAAATTAAGGAAGACCGGCGACTCAAAGTTACAGAAATAGCAGCAAGGTTGGGCCTTTCTAAAACAACAGATCTTCGAATTATTCATGAACATTTAAACATAAATAAAGTTAGTGCCTGGACTTCTTTCCTCAGTCCAAAAGCGGCAACGAGTCATCTGTTGTCAGACATTTTTGGAGCTCTGCCGTGACAACGAGAGAGAAGTTTTGCAAACCATTGTTACAGGAGATGAAACTATGATCCTCTACTTGTCCAAAAGAGAATGATTGTACTGGCGTAAACCAAGCGAAGCACCGCCTCTAAAGGTCAAGGTTACTCAGTCAACCAAGAAGATCAAGGCCACAATCTTTTGGGACTGTGAGACTTGCTGTTCATTGACTTCAAGGAAAGGAACACCACAGTAAATGGGGAGTACTATGCTGGCCTACTGCAAAGATTACGTGCTGCCATCAAAGAGAAAAGACGAGCAAAGCTGAGTGGTGGTGTGCGTCTTCTTCACGACAACGCGCCTTTGCACATAGCACTTGTTGCAAAGAAAGTTGTGAAGAAACGTGGCTTCAAGGAGATCGACCATCCACCCTACAGCCCACATCTAGCTCCCAGTGACTATTTCCTGTTCTCAAAACTCAAGAAAGAAATTTAAGTGTGACGAAGAAGTGGTGAATGCTGTTTATGCCCATTTTGCAGACAAGATCACTTACTGTTTGTGGGCGAAATATTAATTCAAAGATGTTAGAAGTGTATTGAAAGGGTAACTATGTTGAAAATTGAAATATATTTTTATGTTTATCATACCTAGAAAATGGTTAGGCCGGAAACTTCTGGACCTCTATCGTAATAAGTGCAAGGATAACTAAAAAGATGACGTTGCTTTCCAGTTCAAGAGAGTTTCGCTGTTGCTCTGAGATTCCTGACTACAGGGAACTCTTTCAGAAGTATTGGTTGTTTGTTCAAGACAACTAAGATTAGGTATTTATATGCCTGTAAGAAGAATGACCTATCGTCTTCCAATCGCACCTTTATCCTGCACTTTATTATGATCATGTTTTTTCGTGTCCTACATCACTGCTTCTTGATCATAAAATTAAATTAATTTTAAAATGTTTGTGTTTCACCACTCCATTGAAAGCACTTCTATTTACTGGTAACTTCTTTCATGTATAAAGAACAGACACAAATTGCATGCAAACACTAGCAAGGAGTCAAAATAGACGAAAATTGCCATGTAAAGACATAAATTTAACAGATCGTTTAAGTGCTGAGTGAGGGTCTGTAAGCCAGGGCATTACACGCTAACAGGTACCAATATCTGGACATTTAAAATATTTTGAAGTATACCATTCCGTAATTTAGCCATTATAAAGTCGCTCGCCTTTAAGCAATGGCCCTGACACCACCCTTTCTCTTAAAGCTATAAATATTAAATCTCGTAGTAAAGTACCACAAGCCAATTTCGCTGTTTTCAAAGCATTTACCTCTGGGTCTTTTTAGAAATACTTTTTAATTTCCATCTGGGCCCTTGAAGCGGCTTAAGGTCACAGCTCAGGGCAACTGTTGTTAAATCGGGATTTCTTTTCTGCGGCTCTCTTTCTCTCTTCATTTGTGTGAGAGGACGCCCGGAGGTATTTCCGGGCTGTATACGTGGAAAAGCTATGGTAACTTGCCTGCAGATCTGTATTTGAAATTATGACTCCCTCAAGCCCTTTCTGCTTCCCCTAGTTCTCCATCTTGCTAAAGCTTAAAGCGTAATTTTGTATTGTCAATAACTATAATTATGTTTCTCTCCTTATTTCTTCCCCTCCTTTATATTTTATTTTCTCCTTCATAGTTCTCCCTTGTTATTTCTTTAATTTTGCTCTTACATTGAAATAACAGACGCTTTTGCTTTATGGTTTGTCCATTGCTTACACATTTCCTCCCTCTTTTTTGTGTCTGGTCTTTCACCCTTATATATATACATGTAGGCTTAACTACTGCCTTTAGAGAAGAGCACAAACTGTTTGAAATATTGCTCTATTTAAGTTGTTTTATGGGAGCGGCTTTATGCATAATGAAAAAGTAAATTTATTTTTAATTTTATTTTATATAATAAAACACGAACATGTTTATAAAAATGTCAGAATTGTGCAGTTTCATATGGTAATAATTAAAAACATTTCTGGATGATTCGATCTGGTTTATGTATAATGCAGCGAAATGAATTGGTCAAAACGTAAAAAAACATTTCTTAATACAGTAATTAAGTGTATAAAATAAAATTTGTATATTTGAACAACATTTTACAGTATTTATTTTTACATTAAGGAGAATGGTGTTCCAGAGACCATAGTACATGAATACACATTTTACCCTATACAGTAAATAAATTATAATTTGGTAAAGGAACTTGAAATAGCATATAGTTTTGCAGAATTGGGTCGGTTAAAGCTTTCAAACTCTTCAAGCAGTTTGCCCCTCAAAGTCACACAGCGCCTCCTCCTATATGAGAGAAATATGAATCTCTTCAGTTTCAAGTTTTTCTTTTCTCTCTCTCTCTCTTCAGCATACAATCACCACTTTTCTTGTTCAAAACTTCTGCTAAAATGTCTTCTTCTGATGATATTTCCCCACACACACTGCCACCTTTTCGTTCAAAGTGACATATTCATCAAATGTAACGGCCGTACTACCTTCCGAACCGTACGATGGAGGGACATCTAAGGGTTCAGCGTGCTTATTTTTCTTTAGGAAACAATTTGTCATCGTTTTGTCGGTTATTTGAGATCACGCAGTATAACACATTCGTGCTGCATCAAGAACACTGGTTTTTCACACTGACAAAGTCTGACATTTTTTTTTTCGACAAGACGTCTATAAAAGTGCTGGAGTTTTTTTATGAGACTTGGTTCAACGGCTGTACAAATGAAGTCATGTTCGGGGGAGAAAAGACAACCTTTGATAGAGCTACTAGCAATGCAATTTTATTTAACGTTTTGTCTAGTTTAATAGCCAATTTTTTTTTAAAAAAATGTATGCGATCATCCAAGTTTTTATTTGTCCTATACTCTATTGGTATTAATTTGGAAACTATAAAGCATCTTAGGAGTCAGATTTTCTTAGCATGAGCAAAGGTAGGTTTTCGCTGCCATCCATGTTAGGCCCTACCCGTAACTTGAGTCTTTCTTTACTGTTCTTCCTCTCCTTTGGTGTATCTCTAAAGAACATACCTGTTTCGTCAATGTTGAAAATGTGTCTAGCCGGCGTTTCTTCCATCTGTTGCAAAACTCTTTCCAAGAATTTGCTGCATCTTGATTCTCGCTTACACTTTCACCACACTCAAACTTAATCTTTAAAACCATTTAACTAACCAGTGCTAGCCTGGAAAGTTCTTCAGCTTTTGCGCTATCCTAAAGGAATGTTTTTGCTCCATGCTTGTTTAAAACACTTTAACACGCACTAGTCAACTTCAAGATTTTCCATTTGTCTCACGCTTTTTCGAATACCCCCCTTTTTATTTAATGCACTGCTTAAATTTGTCTTATTCTTCAGAAAAGTTGACCGTGTTCGTGATATATTTATTTAAATACTTTACGACTTCTCGAATGGCAGCGAGTTTTTCCGCGAAAGCATTGTACTGAGCACTCGCTTTACTAAAAGACCTAGTGCCACTGATTCGCACCTCACCGAACAGAAGGAAGCGCGTGTTAAACAATAGTGGCTGGGGAAAGCACACTCCAGTCTTGACGACTGCGTTCCGACAAAACAACGGAGCAATGGCCTCTTTTATAGAAACATACATAGACGAAGTTCAACATCTTAAGTTTCCGCGATTAAACTGACATTTCTGAACAAAATATTTGGATTAAAGATGATGAAATTGCAATTAAAGACGATTTTTTACATTCCTTTCATTCAAAATTCAAGGATGAGAAAAATATTCAAACTACACAATGATTTCATATTACGACGGTGAATTATTAAGTAACGCACAACATTTTTTTTTTAAAAAAAGGTCAATAGTTAAGGGAAAATAATGCATATACAATGAAGCCACGTCCCGTATGTACTTTTCATCAAAGGAACCAACTCTCTCAATACATTTCTCCCATCGTGGCATTAGTTTCAATATACCCTGCTCATAGAAGGTCGTCTTTTGGGAGTACAGCCATCTACGCACAGCCCATCGCACTTCTTCTCGGAATTGAAACAGATGAAAGTCCAAGGGTGCAAGGTCCGGACTGCATAGTGAAGCACCTACAACCACATTTCAAGATTTTGGTCTGGACAGAAGCCGCAACATTGTCGTATAGCTGTCTGACATTTGCGTTGGTTTGTCAAGAAGGGCACGGCGCAACTTTGCCAATGTTCCTTCATACGATGCAGCCGTAGTGATCCCTTGTGTACGAGTAAGAAATTCGACAAACATAACATCATACATATCCAGAAATACAGTCACAGATTGCGTCAACTTGTATCTCTTTGCTAGGAAGTCGGGATGATTCCACTCCGTTGAGGCCCTTTTTGTTTCAGACGTGCAGTGGTACGCCCAGGATTCATCGACAGTCACGGCATGCCCTTTTGCAGCATAACGCCGTAAGTGCTCCAAGTATGTCATTCACAGGCCTTTCCGCTCGTCTGTCAGGTTCTTCGGTACCCAGCGGGCACTAACTTTACGAAAATTCAGTACTTAATGCACGATATCGTACACCGCACCCTAAGAAATGTTGAACAACTCCCACAATGTTCGTAGATGGATTCGTCGGTTGTTCAGAATTGCATTCTCAATAGCTGTGACATTTGTAGCCGAAAATTATGGCTCCATGAATAATAATTGCGTATATGTTAATATTAGTATTAAAATTAATGTTTCGTAGATGAATATTCCAACTGATATGTTTTGTGTAGAACACAATTCCTGGTGGAGACATTCCTTTGCCGATTTGTGTTAACTTGTCTATAGGAAGGATTTATTGGTTGTGTTGTATTATTTAAGGATGACGGACTTTCCTGGGAAAGACCGCTGAGTTGAGGCAGGTAGAGAAGGAGATAGAGATATTTTGAGAATTGTTCCTTAACATCTGTGAGTGCTTTAGCGCGGACATTGACGGCGTATTTTAAAAGGGTCATTTCCACATTCAGACTTCATTGTTTATTTAACGGAGCAAAGGATAAAAGTCATAGGAAGTACAGATTTCTGAAAATGCATCGAAGATGGAAGATACGAAATAGTACAGGGCACAATAATACAGTTCGCCGTAAAATTCTCAAGAAGTAGAGATAGCGAATAAGTGGCTGAAACGTGTTTTAGCTAAAAGTAATAGCATACAGATCTAAAGTGACAAAAGGGTAAAACGCTAACATAATGGAATAGCATAAAAGGTGACAGCCAACTTTTATGATAGGGATGGTTCTTGGAAAAGGTCAGAAAGGCAATAAAGTTAAAAGTGTAGGCTGGGAGAGAAATGGTAGCCAATAAGCATCGTCCTCAAGTGTACGAATCAGAGCCTGTATGCATAGAAATCTTTACTGAATAATTGCCAATGGGGAAAGTAGATGTAGAGTTTAATTTACTGTAATAAGAGAAGTATTTTTCGCAAAAGGCGTGGCTTGTTGATAATAAAGCTAGAACCAAAGATCAGCTGGGGGTCAGTCAGTAAGTCAGTGAGTGAGTAAGAGGTAAAGAAGGCTCAAGTGTTGTTTAATACTCAAATAGATAGAACTCAAGTCTCCGCGGACAGTCTTTTCAAGTGTTTACATAGTGTTGTTAATAAACTATGAGTTAAAGAGACTGTTGTGCTTTGCTCTGTGGCTAGTGTTCGGAACCTTCTCGTCCCGTAGACTCCAAGTCACAAAACATCCAGTATAGCAAACCCTGAGATCCTAACATACACAACAGAAACCCCATCAAACGGAATGGGCTCAGTGAAACGACTACTCAGTGGTCAGCCGCATCCGCCGTACAACACCCACACGTATCAACCCATCAGCGTCCCCATCCATACACAAATCCCTTCTTCAAATTGGCGCCCAACGTGGGGCATTGATACAACTCCCACTTAACGATTCGGCTTCAAATTGGCACCCAACGTGGGGCAATGATTCAACGACCACTAAACAATCCCAACGTGACATTCCTTTGAGTTGCAGCTGTTACTGGTCGTCGGGAGTCAACAAGGTTCACATGACCTCCTTCAAAGAACGTGCACCACTTGGAGATATTGCTTCTCCATACATGTCCAACATTTCCCTGGGTGTTTCATTGGGATTTTGTCCTTTCGCCCACAAAAACAAAAAAAACAAAAAAAAAAAAACGAACTATACCTTTTTGCTCTTCAGAAGTTGACGGCAGTAAAATGCACGTCATCTTTGCGGCTTAGTTCTCGCTTTTGTCAGAAGAGCTATATTTGATCGAACATATGACGTTTCTAGCGTGAACTTTAAACTATATATCTGCAAAAGTTCACCGTCGCGAGAAATAATTACTGTGCGTTTCTTATTAACGACCTACCCCGTATAAATGCTGGAATCACGGAGTCCCACTATATTCACCGTAAATGGCTTATAACTTATCTTCATGCCGAAAAAATGCTTATACATACCGTTTCTTCCACACAGTTGACATCCGTCTATCGTAAATATATCAACATATTGCTGGAGATGTTATCTATAACTTTATTTCATTTTCAGAATTTCTTCACTACTTCTTCAAACTTTAATCCAAACACTCTGGTAACAAATAAATACATTAATTAAAAGCTGTATAGTAACTGCATGTGAAACAATAGAGAGTAACATACAAAAAAGCAATACACTGGCTATGGAAAGTCAAGTGAATCCCGAACGTTCTTGCAGGCACACACAGATGTTTCAAATGTGGAGCAGGATTTCCTAGCTCCAACGATTATGGTTAATATAAGATATTATATTTAATTAATATTAAGGCTTCACTGATGAATTATAAACATTAATCAGTCATCATTAATATAAGTTAAGCAAAATTTTAGATATGCTTCAGAAATTCTATATCAGACATTTGTGCAGTAACTTTGCTAAATTCTAATAGTCTGGGCCTTACGACCTTGGCAGTTCGTTCTTACACAAGGGACAAGAAAAGCCAGGCCATAAATACCAAACACCAGATACAGTTAGCGAGGGTTGATTTTATAGCCTGAAGTAACGTTGAAAAAAGACGCAACTCTAACAAAACATAACGGGACCTGTTTGTAACACAAGAGTAACTTGAGGGGGAGGTTCGAGAGGAGAAATAAAATAGAAAGCCTAGAAGTTCGTTAGTAGGAGGACCCTCAGAGAAATCGGCGCCAAATTGTGGACTATAGGTAACGAACCGGGAACCACGTGATTCTTATGTAGTCAATCTATGAGTAGAATTTAAGAAGACGCTACCAGAATTTAAATATAAATCTATTGAATGCACGTAAGACTGACCGACTGAAGATTTAATAACAGTCATGGGAAAACCAAAAAAAAAGCCCACTTCTCAGTCAGTTCAATTCGAGTTAGTTAGGCAGCCAGTTTACTCAGTCAGTCGAGGCAGTTTAGTTCAAGTTACTTCAGTTGACCAGTTGAGCAGTCAGTAGCAGTAGGAAGGGGTAACAGTAGCAATATCTAATAGCCATAATCAGGTTGAGCTTAGTCGGTAACTGTTAATAATGATAATAATAAAGTGATCGGTGATCGCGTGTATCCGCGCCAATAGAAACACCACAGGAAAGGTTTTTCAAGTGTATAGGCAGCTACAACTAGTACACTAAACAGATCCACGTGGTTTTTCAAGGCTCTCTACTGGCGAGAAAACACAAGTGATATAGATAAAAAGAGATTCATCGTCTTGGCGTAAACAGATAAATAAACAGTTCTCAGAAAAACTTGTATAAATCTCTTGATGTGAAGAAGATAATGTTCCCATTCTCCATCCCGTCTCCCTGGTAACGTACATCCGTTCCTAAAACAAAAATACAAATAATTCACTTTCATGCGCCGCAGCAGTGGTAAAGACATGGTGAACACCTCATCGAAGCGCAGAGACAGAAGAGAGAGGAAGAGAAGCCGGCTATAACGACAAGAGGCCACCAGCAAAATACGAAATTGCAGTTACTCCCGCTTCCTTCGTACATACTTCTTTCTCTGTATATACTACAAACACTGACCCTGAGATCCCATTTTAATTAATCCCACATATAAATTTTTCCCCTTCTAAATACTGGTTATTAAGTGGTTTATATCGCTATTATATGATCTAACAGACATCACGTTGCATGTTCTGTGCGCATCTCCATTCCAGGCTTTATCTTTATTTTATTTGGTTTGTTTAGTACGCTCTTTAACATCTCAGCGTCCCATTCGATTCAGGGCGTGAAACAGTCGATAAATATTTCTCAGACGCCTCTTCTTTTGGGCTTGAGGTTCTGTTGCGTGCCGTAAATCTACGACACGGTACCCATGGCTTTGCTTTCCTACCGAAGGAAGTCATACTTAGGATATTTACGGAAAAAAAAATAATCGACCCGGATATTGGGTCTAAGAGCACAAATATAATTACTATTACACTACAATGATCGTTTCCAATAGACTACAAAATACTTCTACAATGACATCATAGTTTACTCAAAAAAATCCGAACATAAGTTAAAATTAAACCCATATATATATACATTGGTTTATTAAGAATTTCTGAAAATATGTATATATCTTTGGACTGAAAATCTGTGTTATGCGATGTCCAGCATTCGAAAGAATCATAAATTTCAGTTGTAATTGGTATGAACGCCTACATAGAATGACAGAGACTGCGTTCAAGGCTATCATTGCCATATTTATCTAGAGGAAGAAGAATATAGATCGTCCTACAGATTTTTATGTTTCTCAGCTTTGGTGGCTACGAAACGATCTATATAGACCACGCCTTGCTGTTAAAGATGACGATTATTATTTTGAATGTTGACTTTTACCTTACAAAATCTTGTTACAACATCGGCTATTTCAGTTATAAATTGGTTTTGTTTAATAAAATACCCTGATGTAACAAATGCATGTTTTGTTTACTTCGTAGCCGTACATCTAAATAAAACATGTTAATAGCATACAGGTTTTTTGAACTACAAGTCATCTTGTTTGAATAAGAAAAGTCTTTTTTCTTTCTTTCTTGCTCCTCCCCCCCCCTCCTCCTCCTTAATGTGTATGTTCGTACAAAATGGGTAAGAACTTCTAGGCAGGGAGATCGTAAAGAAGAATTTATGGCTACTTCTGCTCCTAAATTCTGACTACACCGAGAATATCATGCAGAGGATTAAGAAAACTAATCACAAGGAAGGAGCATTGTGATATAACCATATATTTGGAGGTTCTAACCTTCATTTTCATCTCCCGGCTAGGAATTTGTCGGTTAATGTTCACAGAGCAGTAAATGTATGTAAGCCAATCTGGGAAGCTAACTATACTGTAAGACCAGTTCGGCTCATTTTGTGCTTTTAATAGAATGTACTCTTTCTGTTCGGAATTTAAATCCTAATCAAGTTATTAAATAATTGCTAAACGTTGTTTAACTTTTAGGGCTAGTTTATAAAGAGCTAACTTGAGTTTAATTGACCATTATTATGTTTAGGTTGGGAATTTTGATTGTATAAAAAGTAATCTAAGATTCTTGGAAACGAAATGTTTACCCAGCATTTGCCTAACAGACTACAAAAATACCCAAAATCAGGAAGATTGGCCCGCAGAAAATTGAACCGCGAACTACAGCGTTACCGCTGATCTATCCCATTCGTTAGAAGAAGTAGTTTCTCAAATATATCTTTTACTTAGAATTCTCATTATAGTCTCTTAATTAATTACTTTAATTTCATAATTTCGAAGGGAGTTATACTCTCTATTTGTGTTCTATGTTTTATATTAAAAGAAACATAGGAACGAAACAAAAGCCCACTATAACTTATTATATTTTATAATTTTATAAATGATGTCATTGCACCAAGTTACGGTACTTTGGCTGAATCGACACCCTACCATGATGGCAAGACAAATTTTAAAATGGATTTCAATTTAGAATAGCAACAAATCGTAGTAAAACAGATATCAACTTTAAATGTGCAAGTTATGCAAACGTATCTCAGCAAGCCATCATTTAAATAGCTATAAAATACTTGAAATATTAAAATTAAGCCTTTAAAACCATAAATCTTGAGAGCTTTGAATCTTTAAATTTCTGAAGCTTTAAATCTTTAGCACAATAATCATATAATAATCCACCAATCTGCTGGCAAATAAACGCTAGGGTGCAAGAATATTGCAAAACATTCTGCTTTAACAATGAATTTTAAATACAGTCTCTTAATAAGAATAACTTCGATATCCTGACTTACAATTGTATTTCAGCTAAAGCAATTAATGTTATTTTTTATTCATATAGTGGATATATACATATCCTAAGTTAGATGGATATGGGATGCTTCATGTATGTGAATGTATAATAAGAATTAGGAAAGTCGCGTTCTCTGCTAATCAAAAATTTAAAAAGGAAACTTTAAGTCAATATAATAAAATACTTTAGTATAAAATGATTCAAAACTACATTCTATCCGGGTCACTGGGTGTATATGACGAAGTAAACCCCGGGGCCAATGAAGAGCCAAAACTGCCGGGGTCTTCTTTCTGAGTATCGAGGAAATATCCGTGAGTATGCCACCCAACACCGGTTTCGTCAACATTCGAGAAAACCAAATGAATGCGCGCAAGAACGGCACTTCATTAATAACCTTATCTTGAAATATCGCGTGTTGCATTGGGTTTATTAATTAAAGCCCTATATAAAATATAAATCATATACTAGGTGTTGGTACTTAAAAATAGAAACTCAAACCAAGATTTCTTTTGCTAAGAACACAACATTTTTTTCGTGGTTGCGCAGTTTCACACAGAGCCACCGCTTATATTATCTAAGAATTCGTACGGTGCAAAGTTTTATCTATGTTTTTAATCCATGTTTTTGTATGCAATAAAACATTCGAGTATCAAATTAATTCTGAAGGAGGAAAGAAATGATAGAACAGAAAGTAGAGATTCTCTAAGAACATACAATTATTGAAACTGCATAATATTAAAAACAAATCTATTCAGAATTGATATTGTATTTAATGCGGCAGTAACTAAGTAGTTACAACATGCAGAGTGGGAATTGAAAGCATTTGAAAGCGACAAAGCCAGCCATGATTTGCATCCCCCAGAACAATGAAGAAGCATTGGCCAGGAGCAGTACAGAATAACTGTTTATTATTTGGTTCGTTGACTAGGGGCAATGATGGTAATAGATTATCTTTACTTGAATACTTTGCCATTGTTCGGTTATTCCGAAATTAATTCAACTTAAAAATTAGCATTATAAAACTTAAAAGTAAAGTTTCATCACTTTATTGCTTACTTTGTATTAACATTTTATAAGCTCTTGTTAAACCTGTTTAAAAAGGAAACAAATATTAATGCTACCAGTTATATTCATATCGTTCTTAAACAATTTTTTTACAAAAATAAATATCACCATACTCTAAAATCACCTTGAATAGAATAATATTCCAGAATAACGCTAATTCCGTTTCAGGAAAGTAATATCAAGAGAAAATGCATGTCGATTTTGTGGCATAGTCAAAGCTTTGGACTCTGTCAGTCATGAAATTCTAATAGAAAAATTAAGCTTCTATGAAATAAAAAAAATGACAATCTTAAATTGTTCATAGCTTATCTACTTAGTAGGAAACAAAGTGTCTAAACAAATTCTTCATATAAAATAGTTGCAATGTTTCAGATCGGGGGGATTATTAAGGACCACAAGGACCAATCCTGAGTTCATTACTTTTTTCAATTTATATTAATATTCTGTTAACAGTAGTAAAAGTATAGCTTCCTCTCTTCCCTTTGCCGGTTATCTCAGTGTAATAGTTTCAGCAAAACGTCGTCTAAATGACTCGTAGTTTATGTAAGAACCTATTTAAAAAAATAATATTTTGGTATTGTCTTGCAAACATATACTTTCTATTGTAATATTTTATTTAAAAATCAAGAATATTTTATGAAAAAAGCGCCAATATTTCAAATTGGTAGGACCCCAAGTTGTTTTATTTTGCACAGTCTTGTAGCGAAAGAGCTCAACAATTTGTTAATTCTTTACTTTCTGCAGTTGCCACAATAACCAGCTGAAAGATCGTTTGAACAGGTTTAAATGAAAATTGATCATAACATAATATAAAACTCAGAGTTTGAGATCAGATTAGTTAATGATAATATTCATTATTACTTACTTAAACAGCTAACAGAGACAGCTAACGTTCAAGGTCATGACGTTCTTTTGTTTGCGTATCTTTCTCAATAGGTTCGTCCTATTGCACCCTCAGTAGTTATTCTAAACTGTGTCATCCTACAAATCGACTTCATTTGTTTCAAAGATAAACAAAAAGTTGAAATACATATTAAACATACGCAGCTCAATAACAGCTGAAGATAGCTATTAAAAAGACATAGCGTGTTTGATTCTTGATTCTACAATGATGAATATCACACTAACCGTTTTTTTTTTCAGAGAATTAACCTACAGGGAACGTGATCATGCATTTTTTCAACAGGACTCTGCCATTGCTCACACTGCGAATAATTCCGCGAGAGCAATTCATAATGTGTTCCCTCAAGACAGAGTTATTAGCAGGGATTTGTGGCCCCCTCCCCTAATTTAACAGCCTACGATTATTATCTCTAGGGTAAATTAAAAAAAAAATACAGTATACAAGACGAACCAAAACACCATATAAGAACTCAATGTAATATTCGTCAGGATGTTGTCCGGATTTCTCAAAATGCTACAGCGAATGATGAATAATTTCTTAAAGAGACGGGAAAATCTGTGGGGAATGAAGTCGGGCATTTTCAACACCTCATTGTAGGTAACGAGCTTCTTACATTGATTATTATTGCTGTATTGTTGTTTTGTTTTATTGTTTTACCCTCCCGCTGACCGCGTTCGCCCTTAGAAAAACACTTCGGGGGAAAAACAAAACTGACAGACAGTACGGTATAAGATGATGCCAACCGAATCTCTAAGGCATTTATCAATATCTATAAAGAATCATCAATTACACATCATCTCTAATCTTCCCTCACCTCGATCTTTAACAATGCTCAAGTTATCCAGGACCTGATAATATAATCAGACATATTCAACAAATGTTTGACTCCGAGGTTATTGAACATGTAACTACAAACAATTGGTTAGAGTTCAACGTAATAATTTAGAAACGCTTCGGTCCTCTTGGCTGATGAGATTTTACGCAAACCTCTTTCGTTATTGCTGTATGTTTTCATAGCACAGCGACAAAGTCAGTTTTTAATGAAATGCAAGATAATTTACAACCTGAAAAGTATGATATGCAGATTTTTCTGAAAATTGTTCTTTTGTTATATAAGATTCAGTACATGGTATGCACTGAAACAACTGGTAAGCCAAAAAACCTCCATTTACAGTGTTTTTCATAGAATTAACAGGAATTCGTCATAAAAACCCTGCTGCCATCTCTCAAACCTTAGAACTCGTAACAGATTACTTTTATGTTATTTTTTTTTAATCCGAAGGAACTCTCCATCTGTTAAAGCAATAATTTAATAATATAAACAAAAGTATCTATTTTTCCCGTGGCTTAAGTTCACATATAATAAAATATCTACTTACATAAACATGATAATACAATTGCTACAACAAAATAAAAAAAAAACTGCTTCATTGTGCGTAATAAATATTACCAATATATCGTTTTTATTTGTCCCCTTAATAAGCACAAAAAACCCACTTAAATTTTTGCAGGCCCGGTATTACAATCTAAATCCAGTAACTGGCACGTAACATTCTTTCATTTTATAGCCACATACAGTTTTACTAAAACAACTTTCTGTAGAGAAAACGAGTGAATTGTTCGTCATGTGTATGTAAACAGTTTAAAATACAAAGTAAACACAATTTTGAAGATGTTATAAAGCGAATACAAGTGTAAATTGGCATTATTCTCCATAGTGCCTTTCATTTGTATCATCATAAATGGTCATCGAGAAGTCGCTCCGCACTGTTCACTAGGGAACAAATTTGGGTGGCAGTATCGATCGCGCTCCAAGCGTATATTATGACCCGTTATAATGTTGCAAAGTTCACCGCTGCTGCATCAAATCGCTGCACATTGTTTTGTGAGGAATTTAATTTTCATGGAACTCTTAGAGAATCCATTCTGATTTTTACTGGAATTGTTGAGAGCACTTGACAGGCATTTTTCTCCGAGATCTTAGTACATTTCATATATAACAGAAAAAATTAATCATAAAATAGTATTTAAATAATTAAATTAAATCTTATTAAATATCTAGAAAAGATGGGTCTACTCAGAAAGAAATATAAACTTTATATCATATCTGTAGTGGGTGTCATTTTTTACAAATTCTAACACTAATATTCTAAAACTTACAAGTTTAAATGAAAATAAGCACATACCTGTTAGTTTATTGGACGCATACAATCAGTTTTAAAAAAATAAATAAACGAAATGGACGATATGTAAGCTAGACATATCACGTGAAATGACTCATATGTACTTGTTTCTCTCTTTCCTTTGATACTGCAATTCATTTGTTTGCTGAGTGTAAGTCAAGTTGTTTCTAAAGGAAAACAAAATTTAAAACGAAGTCTAACTTAATCCCTAGGTATATCCATTAAATAAAATAGATGTTTTTCCCTTAAAGCCCTGGTAGATTACGCCATCGATTCATTTTGATGACGAACTTTCTTTTGATTATTATTAAGAATTTGTCTGTTAGACTTCTTTAAGTCCATAAAATTAGTTAAGATTCTTTATTATGCTTCACTCTTTTTTTTTTTTTTTTTGACTGAGGTTCTTGTATTTTTATCCGCAGTATATTTCGCTTCTAGACATAAAAGGCTCAAGGTTTTTTTTTCAGTAGTGTTTAACGCCCGTTTTTACTACTGAGGCACCACAGACACTGATGATACAGCAGGTGAAATGATAAATTGGGAAAGTGTTTTTTTAAACGTTCCAGGCCTAAGTTTAGGACACCTCTTCGTCATTTGCCATTTATGACGACTGAGGAAAACCTGGAAAAAACCTTAGTCAGGAAGGACGGTCCTGGCGGGAATCGAACCCCAGACTTCCCGCTCATAAGTCTGTGCCTTAACTACCTTAGCCATGTAAGCTCAAAGTTAAAGTAATACGTACGATAGATATATGAGATTTATCCGAAAAGCACGCATCATTTAATACAAAAATAGTACCAAAATGGGCTTGCGATCTTGTATACTTATGACACCAGTCTTTTGTTTTATTAATTAATTAAATCAATTATTATTTCTTTTCTTTCTTTCTTTAAAAAATTCCGTCTACAAAGTTATCTCAGCGGCAAAAAACCAGAACTTATAGTGAGTTTGGTATTTCCAGTTATGATTTACGCATTTGTGGTCTGCTCTGAATGGCTACCAACCTATATCAAGCCGCGCGATGTTTTCAAATTGATTGGAGAGCTTCCTAATAAACCGTATGTTGTTCTTACCATCCCAGCTTAGGCGATAACTCCTGTATCTAGCGTTAGATAATTCCGGAGTTCAAATCCTTTGCGTCAGCCTCCTGATCCTAGATTTATCGTTTTTTTTTTTTTTGATTGATTGATTTATTTACGAACACTCTTTAACATCTCAGGTCATCAGCGTCCCATTCAACTCAGGGCGTGAAACGGCCGACAAATTTTGCTCAGAGGCCTCTCTTTCAGGCTTGAGGTTCTTTTTCGTGCCGTAAATGTACGACACGGGACCCACGGCTTTACTTCCCTTCCGAAGGAAGCCATACTTAGGATTTTTACGCCCGAAAAAATCCATTGGTCCTGGCCGGGTTCGAACCGGATTTATTCGTGATTTCGCCTGGTCGCTTAGGCGTTCTGGGAGGAAACTTCCCTTTCCATGAGCGTTCCACTCTCTCATTTCGGACAATTTCATTCCGTTGGGTCTGTAACGGGTTCAAAAGTACAAGGCGAGCTGGAAAGGTGCGGGGTGACGGTGACTTGCGCTTTAGAAGCCTTTCTGCTCTGGAATTGAGTAGTTTTATCTGTTAGGGGTAGCGTTTGCGTCTATGTCTCACTGCTCGTGCATCCGGGTGAGACAGTAGGCACAAATGGCCAGCCCCTGAGCAAGACTGAAGTACTAAAAATAATAATAATAATAATAATAATAATAATAATAATAAAATCCAATCCACAATGTTCTTGTGTGTAAACTTGAATATGAAATAAATATATTGATGTTGTCAGTGTGTGTTAAAATATTGTAAAGTATTTACTTGCTTACAGTTGGTCTAATTTTTTGTTTCATCTTTTCGGTGTATATCATGACAAAGAGTAAGAATACTATAATGGGTGAGATTATGTTTGCAATACCTTTGTAGTTTTCAGGTCTTTTTATAAGCGACACTTCCTTTTTAATTTGCTTATGTGTATCAGTTATAATCATGCCACCAGTTCTTCTGGCGTTTAAAAAGTCGTAAATTGTCTCTAATATGTACGAATTTGTGAGAAAAGAGATTATTAAAAAACACGAAATTTGTAGCCCGAACTCTATTACAAAATTTATAAAGGTCAAGGAAGAATTATGCAGGATATTGAAGTGTGGGAAATATCAAGTCGAACAGAGTGTAGCTTGTGAAACTCCTGGCAAGAAACAAGGATTTATAAGAAATGACCGATATTAGCAAAGCGTTCTCAACGGACAATACCCAGCTTTGGCGTGCAAGAGATTCCAGACGAAATTACGAGATTTAATCGACTTCTCTGAAAGTTGCAGTAATTTCTGAAACAAACTTCAAGATCTGGGTTTCTAGTGGAAAAAATACCCAAGGAAAACGGGAGACTTGTCGATTAAAATACTGACGGTGACAATATTTCAGGTATTGAAGAATTGGATACACCCTGATGATGTTACAATATAAGCGTAAGATTAGACTGTATGTGACCCCATTCTTCATCACATGCCATCTGCAACTGTCGGCATACCATCGTCACTGCATCATAAATATGCATGGCAGAGGTATTGCGGAAACTAAATAGAAACTCACAACTTAGTTGTATATTAATAAATTATATACGCTAAGAACGTGGCACGTGCTTTAATAGAGTATACTAACACGAAACTAAACATTTAAACTAATGTAAAACAGTTCAATTTTGGAACAGGTCGATTTAACTGAAAAAGTTTCATTGTAGGTGCTGAAACCATAGCGCTTGCTACAGTGTGGTTATTTATAAATAATCTCATCAAAATAACATTTGAATATGTTTTATTTTGTTATAGTTAGGGAAACAAATAATTGCACAGAATTTGTGTCTTAAAACAGTGGAATCCTCTCAGTGGTTGTAAATCATATACCACATTCAGCGTCCACAACTATTCCCGTGGAAAACCAGCTTAAGAGGGGCATAAAGAGAGTGCTTAGCAGGCAAAGATTGATAGCCACCAAGTAATATGATTACTGTAATAAGTCAGTCACAACTGCTTCCAAACTTTCGCAATATTGTATGTTTTGTTCTAATCGTTAACAGGAGTTGCACGTTAAACCTCGATAAGACTTGTCTCGCACCCTATTATGAACACCAGAGTTATCTCGTAGTACTGGCGTTATCCTTGCTTATGGCGGGACATTAACAACCGACCATGGCTGTTTAATTCCGGGTTAAGCACAACTCCAAAGGCTTCCAGCAAAAGCTTTAAATATTTAGCTGCGTTTGAATAGGGAATTTAAACTCAAAGTGAACATTGGTACAAAAAAGCTTATGTAGTGTCCTATTGAGAAACATTCAGAAGTTGGTTCATATTTATGAAAAGTGTTACTAATGTTATTTTCAAAGGAAAGTTTATTGGACACTAATAGCACGAAAAAAATTGCATTGCTGACGATATATTTAGCTATAACAAACTAGTGCAGTAGATATCGCTTAGACAACGAAATACCCAAATATTGGCTTCTAGCGCGAGTACATTTGTGTTTCAGAAGTCATTTGCAGCAAAGTTTCTAACTGATCAAAATCAGTTCGGATTCTATGAGCTAAATGTGTAGAACTGTATAAGCAATAGATTAATACATTTACCACAATGTCACAAGCTAAATATTAATAGCATAACTTAGAGAGGAAGCACAAATGAAACTGTTGAAACCAGAGTGTCTTTATCGACGTAACACAATGCTTATTTTATCCGATATGGCAGGAAGTGTTTCATGATTTTTCCTAGTCGCAAAGGCACATTTCATGTTAGTTCCTTTCTTACTATGAACCCTTAAATCATTTTAACATTTAAAAAATGATATAATGCATCTACATATCCAAATCACTCAAGTTTTACTACAATACAAATAAATAAATAGATAATCAATTCATTTACAGCAAAAATAAAAATACCTGTAAATTTCTGTACGATTGCAGACATAGAGTTTAGAGCCGTGTTGCTCTTTTTAATTTGTCATGCTCAAGAAATTCGGGATATGATGTTTATTAGTAATTTTTTAAACCTTAGTTGAAAAATAGATTCATTATGATTCCTGAGTACAGTTCTGTAGACACTTGAACACAGAAAGATTCATCATACGGTGCAGCATTTCTCAAACTTGCATAACTCTAGGGCAGAGATCACATGATCTTTTCGCTACTCGCTGTGATTCCGCCGTTTAAATATTTTTTATGGTTCAAAAGGTAGAGGGACAAAAGAACGAGACATGAAGTCTCTATGAATGTATATATATAACAAACCAAACCTGGAAGAAAAGAAAATGTAAAGTGTTGTTTTAACATGAAGAAAGTAAAATTCTAAATTCTATCAATTCTAAAAATCTTAAAATAACAAACCTGGAAGTTAGTAAAATTTTTGTAGAACGCCTTCCTAAACAAAGTGCGCCTTTAGAACTTAGAACTGCTTTACTTTTACGGGAATGAAAAATAAGAATAATGAATATACAGAGGGTACCAAAAAGTGTATACACACTTTCACAGTAGATATCTATTTAATATATTTCAAAGTTGTACCGAAAAAACAACGGTAATGTGTAGTATGATGTTCTGTAAAAAGATGTGACTCACATACATTATGATAGCGTTGCTACAACAAAATGGAGCTAAGATTATAGTTTGAATAGCGGAAAGCAATTTTGAAGTGGTATTGGAAACCCGAGAATGTTGTTGAAATTTAAAGGCAATGGAGACGTGTGTACAGAACAGAACCGTCAACGTGAGTAACAATTGCACGCATTCAAGACAAATTTGAGACTCATGGTACCGTATGCGATGTTCACAAGAGCAGATCTGGGAGACCTCGCACAGCAACAAGCCCTCTGTCCTCGGCTTTGGCTATGGAACGTTTTGAGCACTACCACAGAAATCTACAAAACAAAGTGCACGTGAGACTGGAATTAGCAGAACCAGCGTACGTCGTATTACTAAAACAGCAAAGTTGAAAGTTTTCATCCCAAGACTTTTGCATAAGTAATTGTGAAAGTCTAAGATGGTTAGAGCTCTGTTTAAATGAATTCAAGTTTGTTATGCTAACACAGTTTTTTCTTTGCTTGAAGTGTGTAAACATTTTTTGGCACGCTCTGTATAATAGATCACTTTTGTTTGTTCCGCATTGTCTTGATGAAACGACAAGCGTTTTCTCTTCTAAGCAGAAATTGTTTCTTTCGCTATATTCATTTAAATTTTTGAATGCTCTTCCCATCTACTATCAAGTTTGTCTTCAAGAAAACAAATAACAACCAGCCTGCGTTCATTAGACGCTAGTGTCGCGTTCCTTTGCATTTAGCTTCCGTTATTTGCTTCCAATTACCTACTACTGTTCTCTCACCTCTGTGCAACTATTTTGTCGTTTTACTGTTTCACTACAGCTGCTCCCAGAGCTGGTAATGTTTTGCGGACACTCCTTATAACAACGTAGGAGGCCATGGAACGTGATAGATGCAGTGCTATTTATTTCCTTAAATAAAGGCATTAACAAAAATGTATTCCCATGCAAATTTAAATGGTCGCAAACTGATTTAACAGGTTACCAATAATCATAATGCTAATACATATTAATAATGCAGCAGTTCATGAGGGTTGTTCTCTATTAGTTAAGAGAAATTTAAATAAGTACTATAATTCATGTAGTTTGTGTCTATTTAATTAGGTTGTAGCACATTTCGTTACATAATGTTGACATGCATTTATTTAGATTGAATTTTTTAATTAGTTTACCAAGTATTTAATTACGTTTTCGTGTATTTAATTAGTTTAAAATGAATTGCATTATGTTAACTAATTAAAAATATAGCATTTGTGTTTTTAATTAGTCGGCATGTTTATAATTACACTGACATGTATTTAAATGGGTTGAAATATATTTATGATGACACGTACAATTGTAAGCACAATCTGTAAATACTGAGGGTGTTATCTATTTAATATATTTCAAAATTGGACAGAAAAACAACATTATGATGTTCTGTAAACAGATGTGATTCTCATACATTATGATAGCATTGCTACGTGACAGGTAAATCAACATGAACAAATGAAACCAAGATTATCGTATGAACAGCGGAAAGCAATTTTGAAGTGGTATTGGGAAACCGAATATGTTATTGAAGTTCAAAGGCGAGAGAGACGTTGTACAGAACAGAACCGCCAACGCGAGTAACAATTGCACGCAACAAGCCTCGCACAGCAACAAGCCCTGCGTACTAGATCTTGGATAGGACGAAGAGGTCCGAGTGAATTTCCACCGCGTTCTCCGGATCTTACTCCGTTGGACTTCTACCTATGGGAAACTCTTAAGAATGTTGTATACCGTAGAAAACCAGCTACACTGCCAGCACTTGGGGAAGAAATTGAAACGGCATGTGCTGCAATCGTTGAGGACACTTTCGCAAACGTTGCTCAATCAGTAGTTCAACGTACTCAGAAGTGTATCGACGCCTATGGTGGGCATTTTGAGCAACTGTTGTAACTGTAAAAGTCTAAGATGATTAGTGCTCGTCATTTTCTGTTTGTGTGAATTCAGTTTTGTTATGTTAACACAGTTTTTTCTCTGCTTGAATTGTGTATATATTTTTGGCACCCTATGCATGTAGGTTTTGTAATTTCACTATTTCTTTACTGTCATTGTATGTAAGCCCAATTGCATATTGAATAAATAAATACATACATACATATTTACAGCGATCGAAGTTGAGCGCGAGTGGTAGAACACCACACCGGTTCATCTTGACTTGTGTACTGTTAAGATGCAAACAATGTTTTCATACATTTCGAGAAATCGGTGATTATCTCACTTTGAACGTATCCCCAGATCTTTTTCCAAAGTCGTTACATATTTCCTTCGACCGGTTTTTACCAGAGGACGTTTCAAATTGACTGTATAGGAGTATCTGTTGAGTTGAGTTAGGGGCTGCTGGAGAAATTAAGTGTGACAGGTTTGTTCTAGGTAGACGTTTTATTGCGAATGGTACTAAAGAATAATTCTTTACTGAAAGGTTTCAAAACTAGCTCCAAATATATTCAATTTTGGCAGAGGTTTTGCCTGTTTTCTAGCAGAAATGCAGCTCAGAGATATAAAATGTAACTATGGAGGGGTGATGGTATCTGGTGCTTTTATTGTTAGGAGCTTTCTAGCAAGCTCTACGTGAGTTTGAGATTCAAATGTATAATTAGATTGCTGTTTGAAACACTTTCCATTTTTTTCATCGGTGAAAAGAATCCTTCTCAGCCTATTATCGTTGATTTTGGCACTTTCTGCTGTTTCAACTCCGAGTTGAGAATGTGACTTGAACTTCATCAATCAGTAACCTTTTTATATGTTTAGTTTCTGAACCATACGGCTTTCTGATGGGAACCGCAATTAATTTAATAACCTTCTCGGCCTTTCTTATGTGATCTGTCTACTACAAACGGTTCCGGTCCCAAGGTATAACTTAATGATTCAATAATAAAACATTAGGTTAATTTTTTACTTTTTAAGGGCAGTGAATATCACAGGAATTGCTCCATAAAATCACCAATTTCCATAATCACACCAGTATACAAAGGCGAAACGTCCATTAAGGCTGTAAGATTGCGTCTACCCAAAATCAGTGTGCTAACTTGTTTATGTTAATGCCTATTGACGAATTGAAATGTTTCCTTGTGTGAACCAGTCAGCTATCTAAGATGTTTTACCCTGTTTCACGCAAGCACATTAGTGATTTTTTCTATGTCACTATCAGGGAGAAGGTAGGAAGGTCTTTAATGGAGTTTTCGTTCCTGTGTAAACTAGCCGTGGTCACAAGCTAGGTGATTGTATCTGCCCTCTTCTATCTTTTGTAGAGCCAAGGCCAAGGCAAATGCAGACAATAATAATTTAAACATAGTATTTCGTATATCGGTAATATGGAATGGTGTAATTATTTCATTTTAAGATTAAATACAATTTACTTTGACTTAATCCTTTTAATCGTCGTTCTTATGCTCCCTTAATTGTATTTAGTTAACGCGGGACCACGGTCCGTATGATAGGTGGTAACTCTTCATTATATTTTCTCTTATTATATTTATAGAGAAAATAAGTGCAAATTGTTTAGTGAATCATCAAGAATTCATTTCATGAGGCACTTACAACTATGTATATCACAAAAAAGAACTGGAGATTGAGTTGATGTACAAAGAGTTTTAACGGCGAGTTAATATTTTTAAGATAAGAATAATTTAATTTAATTATCACTTAAATATTAGACACAATGTCATAATTTTGAACATGAAAAGAATTTGCTAGCATTACAAAGCTGTTTTCGTGGTTTATTTAGCATACATTTGATTTTCCATTAATTTCGACAACCCACGTCTCCTTTCTCTATACCAGTGCTTCGTCACTGCTAATTCCTGACAAACTTTATTTCAAGCCTAAAGCTTTCACGCCCCTACTTAAAAAAGGTAGTCTTATGAAGAGTGTTGTAGAGGAAATTAATTCTGCAAATTCAAAACCGTGTCACCAACGCATAGTGGGTACCTTCTCTCTCTAAGCCTTAGAAAGGAAATACTAAGCACTGTCGAAACATGTCGCTGCCTAAGGACTTAAGAACCTAGATAGCATACTGTCTGTCTGCCAGCTGTATTGGCTACATTATGTTTAAATAAATTCTTTCGACATTTACTAAAGCATATTATTGTAAACTGTAAAGTTCATTAAAAGAAAACGAGTCAAAACTGGCAAAGGTAAATGCCGTTCAATATGAACATACTTTCTCAAATCTGTATGAGTATTAATCAAATGCAAGGTGCTGGAGCATCATAACACTGCAATAATCATTAGCTTTCTTTTCAAATTCATATGAGAATTACTCCAACATCCAGAAGAACGTGCAGGTCGGCCCTTGGAGGTGCTCATTCCTGTACATGTCGCTCTTGTAGAAGGAGAAATTATGGAAGACTGGCGACCCAAAGTTACACAAATAGCAACAAGATTGGGCGTTTCTAAAACAACAGTGAATTATTCATAAACATTTAAACATGAATAAGGTTAGTGCAAGATGAGTGCCTAGACTTATTTCCTCAGTCCAAAAGCAGCAACGAGTCATCTGTTGTCACGTATTTTTGGAACTCTGCCGTGGCAACGAGAGAAAAGTTTTGCAAACCATTTTTACAGGAGATGAAAATATAATCCCCTAATAGGATCCCTTGTCCAAAAGAGAACCATTGTACTGGCGTAAACCTGGCGAAGCACCGCCTCTAAAGGCCAAGGTCACTCAATTAACCAAGATCATGGCCACAATCTTTTGGAACTGTAAAGGAATACTCTTCATTGACTTCAAGGAGAGGAACACCACAGTAAATGGGGATTACTAAGCTGGCCTACTGCACAGAGTACATGCTTCTATCAAAGAGAAAAGGCGAGGAAAGCTGAGTGGTGGTGTGCGCCTTCTTCACGACAATATGCCTTTGCACACAGCTCTTGTTGCAAAGGAAGCTGTGAAGAAATGTGGCTTCAAGGAGATGGACCATCCACCAGATCTAGCTCCCAGTGACAATTTCCTGTTCTCAGAATTCAAGAAGGACCTTCGAGGAAGGAAATTTAAGTGTGATGAAGAAGTGATGGGTGCTGTTTATGTCCAATTTGCAGAAAGACTTCTGACTATTTGGGGGGGGGGGTTTGAAATGTTAATCCAAAGATGTGAGAAGTGTATTGCAATAAAGGGTAACTATATTGAAAAGCGAAATTTAGTTTTTGTATTTATCATAACTATAAAATGGTTAGGTCGGGAACTTATGAACCTACCCTAGTACTTCCCAAATGCGAATCCCAAACACCGCCTGAGCCAAATTCCTCGGTCGGCATGATTATTCTTAACCTTTAAAGGTTCTCATTCTGGGGTTCTGTCTTCTGAATTTTGTTCTCCAAATAATTTATCTTATTTATTTATTTACCCTAGCAAGAGTTAAGCCATGGGACCTTCTGTTCCACTATACTAAGTGAAAAATACCAGTAAAATACAGAGTATAATAGACATAAGAATATAAAATACAGAAAAAATTAAAAATATATACTGTATGTAAACATTACATGTTTTTAATATAGTTAGAAAGTTGATAAAGATAGTATTAGAATTCTACTTGTATTTTCATAATTTTTATCCAGTGGAAGGGGAGAGGAAGAGGAACAAGAAGAAAAGGAAGAAGAGGAAGAAGAAGAAGAAGAAGAAGAAGAAGAAGAAGAAGAAGAAGAAGAAGAAGCGAGAGACTAACTGCTGTGATTCCTAGAGTTGAAATGAGAGTTTAAAAGACGTTTAATTATTGTCCGACAATCTCTGACTTCAGGAGGAAGGGAGTTCCAGATTCTGGGAACTAACACGCTGAATGCGTTCGGTGACGAGGGATAAACAATAAAGTCATACTCCGGGTTAAGTGGGGACAGACATACGTACTGAGAGATGACTTTTGAACACGAGCTTATGGGAATAGAAACTCTTGCGTTCTTTTAGAGGTAGCCATGCCAGTTGATTGCGTAGGGGTGCCACATGATCAAATTTACTACGAGTTTTTAAGATGAAAAAAAAAAAAACACAGGCATTATGAACGCGTTGTAATCTATCAATCTGCGCAGTATTCACATTAGAGTACAAGACATCACAATAATCAAAGTGACGCATAACAAACACTTGAATGAAATTCTTTTCAGGAGAGGTAGATTTTGATACATGTTTTAATGTATGAATCAAAGAATATATGGCTTATCTTACTATGTAATTCTAAATCGGAGTCTATAATATAATATAAACACCTAGATTTTTTACTTAGTACATGTTTATGTCCCAAGACTACAGCCTGATTTAAATGGGTTTAGTTTTAGTTCAAATGTTTCTGTCCATAGGGGGTTGGAGGTTAAATAATGGCACCGTTGAGGACAATTGTTCTTATTAAAATACTTGATCAACTTTTTTCCATCTTTTCATGATTTCGACATATAAAAGGTTAAAAACTGGTAAATCTATTGACAATAACAAATGTTATTTGTGTAATCAGAACTATGTTAATTATATAACTTGTTTTAGGATCTAGGCTTTGCACTTTTTCCAGTAGGTACTCTGGTATATTTATTTATTTTATTTATTTTTTATTTTCAGCAAACAGATCGTCGTTAAAAGGTTTTAATGGAATATCCCAGTTTTGTACTTCAATTAACATACACAAAGACGAGTCTTGTTTTAGAACACCATTATGCTAATTTTAGATCACTTACGAGTTCAGTGCGGCAGAACTAAAAGCCTTTGTGACTTATAAGGATAATAATCTCCTTCGCTTTGAGGTCCAGTATGAAAGTAGCCTTAATTTAAATCATTTTACGTAATTTTTAACTTTGATGTTTCTGTTGAATTAGTGGAACTTTATGGAAAACAAAATAACGAGTCGCTTTTTACTCCTACAGCACTTTCAGCCTAATATCCCTTAAGAGTTGGTTTTCAGCAATGCTTATTATGAGTCACACAATTGCTCAAAGTTTGCTTCTTACAATAATTTTGATTAAGGTTCAAAACATCGTTCATTTCGAGCAAGCGTTCTGGTTGATTATTTACTGCGTCAAATACGATAACTGCATAATACAGGTTAAGTCCCCAGCAGCTTTAAAAGATATGAATAACGTCTTTGAGTGCTACAATTGAGTATTCATTGGGGGGGGGGGGGGTGTATGCACCATTGAAGCAGATTCTTTCCAATCTGTATTAAATAAACACCTTTAATTTACTATCGATAATTTCGACAATGATTGTAAAAAGGATGTATATAAAATGTTGAATATCAATAATGCTAATCAAATATATTTTAGGCTTATTAATGGCAGACTATTTTAATCTCTAATACTTTAGTTTCTTTTATCTTTAATATAATGTGATGGGCCAAATAAATTTCACTGAACAAACCAAAAACCCATTCTCCTAATTTTATTTTTTTAACTGTATATACAGGATCTTCATTGTGGTACGCAATTGGAAATTGATTTTGTCGACGGAAGTTACTGGGTAACGGTCTCGCCAACTTTCGAGAGAAATCATTCGGGCGTTCGGAACTCATAGCCGATTTTTTTCGTTTATTTTTGTAATAAATAGTAATTAATATTGTACTTATCATCTTAGTACATACTCGAAGTGCCTGCTCTCCCCTAAAGACATGCCTTAATCCTTTGGGAAGGAATAGACACCCATAATTAATGTTGTTCTTTTCTATTCTGAGATCTATTTAATTTTTTCCCCTTCTTCAGTTTCCTCTCTGTATTGTTTTCCTACTGTATTTAATTTTTAAAATTATTTTTGGTTTCAAATATATCTAGGCTTTGTTTTTTCCACAGTTCTCAAATGATTCCGCTCCATAAAATAAAATGCACTTTGCTACTGATTTTTTTTTTTTTTTCCTCTCTGCTAGTAATTTTACCTGGTCACAAGAGATCATTAATAGTCTTTTCGTTAGATATTTTTGTTATGTAATTCTGAGAGGTTACGACCCCTGCTGCATCATAAAAAATAAACATAAACCACTTAAAGAAATGAACCTTGATTAACTATCCTGATATTGCAGGTTTGAAGTTGAAATTATGCTCATGCAATACATTAGGGGTAAAAGGTAACAAGCAGTAATTCCTTTACAGTTGTCGATTAGTCATCACAAGTAATATCACTTACTGCGTTCGTGAATTTATCCGCAATATCTGGAGCTCAGACCATGGAGAGATATATGAGTACTATTTCACGAATAAAATAAGAAGTTAAATATTATTCCCGGAAACTTGGCTCACAATATTCTAATAATTGTACATTTGTATTATGAATACTTAACCTTTTCAAGCCATCCAGCAACAGATGAATGTCGATTGTTACAATGCCAATAGAGAAGAGCTAAATACGGGTTTGTAACTAATTCATTAATAAAATAAGTATAAAAGCAATATATATTTGAAATTCGTGCACGGATTATTAACAAAAGTATAAAATGTTATGCATACTTATGAATAAAACTTCAAAAACTGTTCAAAAACCACGAGACTGAAATAGACGAAAGTGATTGTTACAATCGCTACCGTTGGATTTACTTATACCAACTGAGAAAAACAAAACAGAGATAACATTTTATCATTCTAAACAACGTGTTTATTCAGATATGTGGTTACTTAGGTAGATATTGTTATATAATTTACAAAATGATTTCAGTCTGTTTGAATACGGAAAAACAATTGCTTGAGTGAATACACATAAAGTTATTTAAATTTATAATTACTGATAAAACAGAAAAATGCTCAGCAATGCTTGCTCAGGCATTATATAACGGAAATATAGAGTTGGCTACACTGACACAAGACGTATGCACATCGGAAAACGGATTTCATACTTTTTTTTTCGATAATTTCACGACGATATCCGGATATGATTGGTAAAATTCAAAAATTTGTTTCGTTTCATCGATTTTAGTGAAACAATTTCATTAAAACAAAATAAAACCAATAAGAATGTACATACAATCTACCAACACCTATGCATTAGTAGTATTCATTTATATATTATGGCCTGTAGAAAATACTAATCAACAAATACCTCCTATATATCAGAAACCGAGACTCAGAAGTCAAGTTAAGGGAAGATCTTAATTCGGAAGGCCTTGGGTTCTATCCCTATACCTTTTCTTTTTATCTTTAAATGTTAATACGAACGAAGGGGATTATCTAACTGGGGTCTTACAACAATTAACCGAATATTGTTTCAAGCTTCAAGTAATTAATAACTAACAAATTCAGTGCCAACGCAGTCAAAGATACAGTGACTGTATTTATTAGAATATAGCCAAGGCCAGTCCGGACGCCATGTTTTACCTAACAGTTCGCGCGTAAGGAATAAATTAGCAATTCTTAGTTATATTTATTTTATTGTATAACTGCTAAGAGTTGGCATTAAAGTGTTCGAATTGTAAAATGAATAAAATGCAATATGACAAATCTATAGAACTTTGAGTTATCTTCAATAATGATCAGCATAAAAATATAAATTTAAACACTCGTGTGTTCCGCCTTACACTTAGATAAATATAACATTGTGTACCTCATTTTTTGTTTTGTTATAATTTTATCGTATTTTTTGGAAATGTAAATAATTATAGCAGCTATAAATATGTGATTTATATATCTAAATACACTGCCTGTGAAAAGTGCTCAATTATTGGAAATATATTGAATATTGTATGCTTCTTTTAATTAATATTTTTCTTTATAATGCATATATAACAGTTTTCAAGCACCTTCAAATTTTCATGGAATTTAGTAAAAATGAAGGAAGGTATAGCATGTGTAAATACTGTGAAAATGTGGAAAGCTTAGAATGCAGGTAACAAGTAAAATATTCATAAATGTTCTTGTCAGAAAGTTAGAAATTTCTTAAAAAGTTTTTACATAAAGCATGACTTACTAGAGAATGTATCTGTTTCTTTCCTTGAAAAATGACCTTTGATCTTACAGATTGCAAAATAGTTTCATGGCTATGTGTATTTCCTTTTTAAGTTAGTGTGTGAAGGAATACTAAGACTCTTATCTGCTTTAGGACTCGTTTTCTCTAATTTTTTCTCACATTTTGGCTCAAAGTGTTTAAAAATAAAATTTGTGTTTAAAATGCATATTATCAAATATATAGAGTTACTTCATAGAAGAATGAGGAATTCGTGAGGTACGTTCTTTAATTCTGTGATTTTTTTAATGTACATATATCTATTACAGCATCTGATGGACAATAATTACTCCAAGAGCACAGGGCACCCAGAGGGAAAACGGTTGAAAAATAAATGGGTCAGAAAACAAACCCTCTTTCGACCGCCAGGACCCGCAGCATGTGAAGCGCAAAAATTACATCCTTTTTAATGTTGTTACTGCCCAGTGCCTTCTTGGAAGGACTTCCATAAAAAATATTTTTCATTCCTGCGCCCTGCACAACAAAATTAGAAACACACTTAACCATTTTAAACTTTTTATTGTGAATGTAATTCTAAATTCATTATATTCGTTTTAACATAACAAGGGGATGCCAAAAAAGAAAATAAACACTAAAGATAAGACGGACTCAAGATAGCACCACTTTGGAAAAACATGGCGTCCTGAGTTGAAACCATTTAAAATAGCGAAAGCGATAATAAATAATCAGTTAAAACAATAATTATAAAACCAAATGTATTAAGAGTAAAAATACTATTAATATCTTTATTTAGAAGAGATTAGAAATAGTCTTCACCAAGAGATGAAAAATGTGCACTCTAAGAATTGGCTTCTTACACTGCAACTTAGATAAACTTGCTAAAATTTGTATTTCAGACAAACCATATCAAATACCCATCAAATATTTTTACTACAGAAACTTTCAAAGTCCAAAGTTCTAAAAGATCGGAGCTGGTAAAGCTCCAGTCCTGCGCGACACAGTAACTGCAGCAACCCCAGTAGTATAAATGTTGCATGTATTAATTTTTTTGTTAAACATAATGTAACCTATGCGTTGTCCTCGGTAGCTTTTAAATAAAAATTAATGAGTTTATAAGACTACGAGGTTCATACTGAAAGTCGTGAGTAGCCCATTGTTAAAGTTCAAATTCCAACAATGTAATAAAAAGGATTGCAGGATCGTTATCTACACATGTTGCCATATTGAGACGTCACGTAACCACAGGAAGCATTTCCAAAATGGCGGACATCAATGTTTCGTTTCGACAGCGTATTGTCATTGAATTCCGTGTTAAAGAGGGAAAATCTGCTGCTGAAATTCCCCTCATACTTCAACAATGCCTATGGAGTTGTCTGCATGGATGCTACTAGCAGTATTAGGAGAGGGATGAAACATTTCAAAGATGGGAAAACGAGTATCCAAGTTGAGCCTCGTAGCGGTCGCCCGCGAGCTGCCTCCACGGAAAACAACAAGGAAAGAGTTGATGAGCTTATTAGAGAAGACAGGCATATCACTGTGGATGAAACCGCTGCAAAACTTGCAGTGCAAGAAATGATAAAAGTTTGTGCCAGTTAGGCCCCACGTTTATTGACCGAAGACAACAAACTTAAGAGAATAGCCGTCAGCCAAAACCATCTTCAGAAATTTCAAAATGAAAATGATTTTTTGACGAGTATTGTGACAGGCGATGAAAGCTGGTTCTTCATTACGAGCCTGAAACAAAACGCTAGAGTATGGAATGACACCATTTGGATTCGCCATCGAAGAAGAAGCGAAGACAGGGCGATTTGCTGGGAAGGTTATGGGTAGCGTTTTCTGGGATGCATGGGGTTGCATTCTGGTTGATTTTCTTGAACTTGGACAAGCCATAAATGCTACCCGCTATATCCAGACACTTTGGAAGCTCCGTCGTGCATTGTGCGATAAGCGCCCTGGAAAGACCATCCTGCAACAGGATAATGTGCATCCTCACACTGCCCGCGTCACAATGTAGAAGATCAGAACGTTTGGGTGGGAAACTCTTCCACATCCTCCCTACAGTCTCGACTTGGCACCCTCCGACTACCATCTTTTTGGTTCTGTTAAGGAACAGATGTAAAGCCAACACTACGAGACGGTGGAGGATATTCGGAAAACAGTGCGTCAGTGTCCTCATGCAGCTGGAACGGAGTTCTGTTGTAAGGGTATTTTCAAACTTCCAGAACGATGAGGAAAATGTGTGCAAAGACATGGAGACTATGTTGATATGAGAAAAAAGTCTGTAGTTTAGAATGAAATGCTTGGTTTATCTAAAAAATAAACTTGAAGAGGTTTAAAAAGTGTTGTTCACTACTTTCAGAATGACCCTGGTATTTATATTGTTTTCTTTCTACTATATTCCCACAGGGTGATTCAAAACTTCCTAAGTATTTATTCCTTGAATATAGTAACCCAAAGATTGTTTGAAATATTTTCATATTGCACCTCGTGCATTTGTGTAATAAAAAATATATAGAGGGTGCTGAGAAAAAGTCGTGTATAAATAATTTCATATGATATTATGCTTGGGATGTCCTTCACTGCTCTGATTTTGTGTTCCGTACCCTAAGATTGTTATAATATAATGTGTCTTTGAGATAATGCCATAAATAAACACCTGGAGAGCTCAAAACTTGAGCATCTTTACTCGTCTGAGCGATGCGCCATCTTGTTGCAATCAGCAGTTACGTACTTCTTCAAAGTAACGCCATAATTCCTGTAAATTTCCTTGTCAAGCATTTTATAATACTCTATTAGGTGAAACTTCGTGGACAAAATAAGTTACTTGTTTAAATTGGGATAAAATGTTTTAGTTGCTTTCCCAACCTTCAGATATAAGGGACAGCAGCAAGAGAACACCTTCCTTTTTTAGGTTATGAAGCGATTTCTTGATCGCCCTCACACTTTGTGAGTCAATTTTGAAGCGGTTTGTTTATGTTACTGCTTGCCGCGGTCTGTTGCCTGTGCTTCAAGACAACAGAAACTCAAGGTATAACTTTCGCTGGAGAGAATACTTTCCGTTGCAGTAATGATACGACGTAACTGTTACACTGTACTATTTATTATCGTCACGTTATTTACATTAGCAGGTGTTTCTGAAAATAACCGGGTTCGGGGGTGACCTTAACCTTATCCGAAACTCATAACATTAATTTTGCCACAGAGTTGATAATTAGAATCTGACTTTTATTTTAGGACAGCACCTGTCCTTGCGTTTAGGTCACCGGCCTTCTAATTACGATACATAAACTTTCCACTACTCACACGACATTAGAAGTATTGATTTTCCTAAGCGACCGAGCCGTCAGCAATATAACTCTTAACTCCGATTCACGTGGATTTTGCGCCCCGGGCCAAATCCACTATACGTAACAGAGACCGATTAATCCAAAATGATGTGCGTCGAAGTGTTCGAAGCATTGTCGAAGTGTCCTGAAGAAATGATCAAGTTATCCCAAATGAGGCGAACTACCCATGAAAATCACCTCCACGTGGTTTACAGACTCCCACAGGGTTCACAAGTGTGAGCTTTGCTTTAAAAGTATAAAATATACAGAAAGTATTGTTTCGCTCAAAACTAAATTATATTATGAGGCTCAAAACAGCGTCCCGACGCGACTCAAGAGCAAATCATAACTACCCTCTCCCTAACACTTGGTCATTAAAAACATAAAATTTGCCTTTCGTGTTTACCTTTTGTTACATGTTGCTATTTCATCATCTTGAAATTGTTTCCTACTGCTATGAGTTGTACAACAGAGTTATCATATCCTTGAAGTATACATTAGATTGAATGCATAATATAAATATTATTATCAAACAAAATAATATATTATAAAATATTTACTATATATAGAGGGTGACAAAAATGTATTTTTTTTTTTTTATTTATTTACGGACGATCTTTAACAACCCAGGTCATCAGCGTCCCATTCTATTCAGGGCATGAAACGGCCGACAAATTTTGCTCAGAAGCCGCTTCTTTCAGGCTTGAGGTTCTTTATCGTGCCGTAAATGTACGACACGGAACCCACGGATTTACTTCCTTTCCGAAGGAAGCCATACTTTGGATTTTTACGCCCGAAAAAATCCATCGATCCTGGCCGCGATCTTGAGTTTAGAAGACAAGTATGGTTACCACTACACCACCAACACTTTCACAGTAGATATCTATTTAATATATTTCAAAGTTGGACCAAAAAACAACAGTAATGTGTGGTGCGATATTCTGTAAACAGATGTGACTCACATACGTTATGATAGCGTTGCTACGTGACAGGTAAAGCAACAACGAACAAATGAAGCCAAGATTATCGTATGAAGTTCTGTAAACAGGTGTGGCTCACATTACGTTATGCAGGCGTTTCTACATCAAAATGGAACCAAGATTATCGTTTCAACGGCGGAAAGCAGTTTTGAAGTGGCGTTGGAAAATTGGGAATGTTGTTGAAGTTCAAAGGCAATGGAGACGTGTTTACAGAACAGAACCGCCAATGCGGGTAACAATTGCACGCATTCGAGACAAATTTGAGACTCATGGTACCGTATGCGATGTTCACAAGGGCAGATCTGAGAGACCTCGCACTGGATTCAAGGCATTATCCAAGGCACTGGATAAGACGAAGAGCTCCGATTGAGTTTCCACCGCGTTCTCCGGATCTAACTCCGTTGGACTTCTACCTATGGGGAACTCTTAAGGATGTTGTATACCGTAGAAAAACAGTTACACTGGCAGCACTTCGGGAAGAAATCGAAACGGGGTGTGTTGCAATCGCTGAGGACACTTTCTCAAACATCTCAATCAGTAGTTGAACGTACTCAGAAGTTTATCGACGCCGATGGTGGGTATTTTGAGCAACCGTTGTAACTGTAAAAATCTAAAATGATTAGTGCTCATCGTTTTCTATTTGTGTGAAGTCGGTTTTGTTACGTTAACACAGTGTTTTCTTTCCTTGAATTCTGTATGCATTTTTTGATACTCTTTGTATATTACATTAAAATTATAACGGAGAGCACGCGAAAATTCTACTTCAGTTATTCGGCCACAAAGTTCCTATGACCTTCTGACCTCTAAACTCGGCTCAACATGCATTTTCTTTCTTGGCAGAGGTAACAGTATTTGTTAACTGTTCCGCGCTGTTGCCGCGCGTTTAATTTTGAATTAAGTCGAAACTTGAACAGAAACAGTTCGCTTTTGTCTACAAAGAAGATAAATAAATGCATAAAATCCCTTTTGCTATTTTCAAACCAGTGTATTTATTTGTTACTTTATAATTCATTAACATTTTAAATATTTTCTTGAACGCACTAGCCCGTGTTACTGCCAGAACCTGTCCTGAGATGGTGCTTCTGCCTAAATGCTATAGTTTTTTACTGCGACAATTTTTATGCAGTTAAGCCAGTAAGGAACATCACCACTTTATGAATTATTAAATACAATTAATAGTGTTTAAACATATTAAAGCATACAATTTGGCAATTTTAGTTTGGCGTTTTAGCATTTCACAATGGGGTCTGCATTAAAGATATTCAGGCTTATTTATATTAAGACAAAGTTTGCAAAATTGCAAGTTGCATATTATAGGCTTACCATGCTTCTTAGGAATCAATGAAAACCTTAAAAATACTTTAACATATGTATATGGAAATGGCAGCTAAAGCTAAAATGGACAAAGTCATCAACAGAAATCCTGATTTTTTGGTTTATGTGTTCAATTAACAAAATAATTTGCGGTAAAAAAGTTGAAGACAACGAATCTGTCCTCACGTTGCCTCATTTAAGTTTGCACCTGTGACGCACATTGTGATGTTAAAAGGTCGTTTTCTGCCTACAATTAACATGTGAACTTAACTGTTAAAAATTTGGAAAGCATGAATGCATTAATTGATAATTCATGAAAATCCTGTCTTTAGATATGAAAAATTATTGAAAATAATGCTCCTCGACGGCAATACATTGCCGGCATTTGCATAGGAAAATTCTATATTTCATCTAACTTTCGTAAGAGAACGGAGGTAAGGAACACTTTTCTTGCCTTCAGAGATCCTGTTTCTAGTAGCTTTTTAACAAGTTGGCCTGCAGTTACTCTATTTGCAACACGAATGTCAGGATATTTTCTTGCAAATCGTCGTACCATTTCTTTCAAGGGTACGTTCTCATATATGTATCGTAAGTAAAACCCTTTTCTTCAAAATTATATTTATGTAGCGACGTAACTAACGAATTAGCACATTTTACACACGATGAAACTACCGAGTAACACACGAACACCTAACCACTCGCTGACAAAGTCTCCCTCAAACTAACTGCAAGCTGCTACCGTTACATGCATTATGCAACCTTGAGGACTGGCTTCTCCCGTAACTCAAGTGAGGTGCCATAGTGCTTAAACATCATGTACAAATGTATATCCTACCGCTTTCACTTGTTGTCTCTTTCTACATAGTTTGTGCCTAGTTTTCACACGCAATAAAAACAACTAATTCTTTAAAATTAAGTTTGTCTATCTAATGCTCTTTGACATCCACTTATTATGTGCTTTTATTTGCCACAGCCGCAAATAGGACAACAGCCAAGATCACACTTTTGCCTACATCCGTGAGATAATATACTACCCCAATCTTCTCCTCTCTAATTGCATTTATCTGGGTAAGTTTCCTCTTTTTAAACTTTTGATTATAAGAAAAAAGATCGTATTCCATCAAAGGAAAACTTAATCTGGGTGAATATCTTCAAACAAGCACGACTTAACGTTTTACCCTCGTGTAATACAAATAGCTCCCACTCCTTTGAAGATTAAACTTCTTGTGATATCTGAAAATTGCTTTAAACTGTATGAGGTTCGGAAAATGTTTCTGTTCCACCAACTATTTCTTCTCGTATTTCATATCTAATTTTAAAATGTTTGAAATCATGTTGGGATCAATATTTATCTTTATATGATAAAGATTACGCCTATGCCTTGAAAATTCTCAGAATTAATAGTTTAGCAGGCTAAGATCAGGTTCTCGTGTCTAGTCTTTTTGTTCCATTGCATAAAATGAAAATATCCGGGAAACATCTGAAATGTTTAAAAATAGCATGTCTGACTCCTTCCCGTTAAAATATCGCATTTACCCGTGTATTTTTCCCCTTTATTTATTATTTTTTTTTTTTCGTATTATTTGCAAAAATTCCAATTTCAAAGACTAAATACGTTCAAAAGATTGTTACTTTCGTGGTATTGTATTTCTCAGTTTATTTTTTCCAATATATTTCGGACTTCCTTGAAACCTTACCAACAAGAATGATCTGTGTTATGGAATGGCTTGATTTTCTCTTTGCATTTATGTACACTGCAAGGCGATTTATTCATTTCTCATAACAATTTAAATAGCTCAGAATAGTGAAGTTTTTAAAGTATGTGTGATGAGATACTCGAGATTTAAATTGCTGATGTAAAGAAATGTAAATTATCAAAAGACTAACATACTCAGGTACAAGTATGATTAGATAATCCAAGAGACTGACACGCTGACACTTGTTAGAACTGTCCAAGTTCTTTCAGAATGTAATTTTCCCTTCCCAATTTACAAGCGGCATAGGGTGGGGGGTACATGATTAAATACAGCGTTTCCTTAGGGACCTCACTTAAGTAATTACTCCAATGTCTTACTTTTCAAAACTCTTGCAGGAACATCATTAGATTGTACCCTAGCATTCATTTTACTCTGTCCCTGGAAGCTCGCGGGTGCATCAAGTGATAATGCTTGAGTCTCGCATTCGGGAAGCGCCGAGTTCAAATCCTCTAGGATGGACCTTCATTACCTTGGGTTGCTTTGGAAAAGTTTCTGTCCCAACGTCTCTTATGGAAACAGCCCTTTTGAGGGGTTCGCTTGGAGTCCGTTCATGCCTTGCCGCTCCCGGATCCTGTCCGCTCGGAAGAGCCTCCTGAAGGCATAGGCGTAAACGACCAGTGGTTGAGCATGACTGAAGTACAGAAATATCCTCTTGCGGCACTAACAACCCAATCCAATCCCACCTTTTATAAAGTGACAAGTAGTCAGCCCCTAATCTGAGCTCTAAAGACCTGACATGCCTTATTAATATGTCTTGAGCGATTTAGTTCAGGCGGTAACCTCGGCACTTGGGAGATTCCAGAGTCAAATCATGCAAACGACTAACCTGACTGAGATATTCCATGGTATTCCGCAGTTCATTTTCTACAGGGTTAGTATTTCTCTGCCATGGATTCACTTTCCATTTCATTAGTCATTTACGTTATGAATGTCTGCATGTTGTGTGTTTGCGATGTCTTCAAGGTGTCGTAACATCGTCTTGCCCACCCTTTCAACGAATGTGTGTCCATAGATAAATAGCTACCCAACAGCGATTGATACTCTGGCATTGCATCCTAAAACCGGAGGAGGGTGATCAGGCAAAAAAGAAGATCTTTCTGTAGAATTGTAGAATAAACGAGCACGCGCGGTGACACTAGAGCCACGCTTCCAATTGGGTTGCCCTAGAGCGAAGTGATTGTTCGCGTACGTGCAATAAAGTTTCTTCATATCGGTTGCCAAGTTAAATTATGGACGCTGGTGCGTTTCCCGACAGACCTCGTACAAAGCGTAAAGCAGAACTATTATATATATGAACAAAGAGGAACAAACAGGTTTTTGAAAAGTTAAAATGTAATTTACTGGAGTTTCAGAAGCAGTATCTACCGGAAAAGCGCAATGGCACAGTCTAATTTCCTTCGGTATTCAGGAAAGCCTATACTCTGCGATTTTCTGTTGAAACAGTCCGCAATTTTACCGGATTATTAGTTTAACAACTTTTCATCCTCTCGTGCGAAACTCTCCTTCATTGTTTGCCTATGTTTCTTATGCTACGTTCCTGCGGCTTAACAAGCACCGAAAACAAGAGTTGTTGTTAAACTCTTGATTGGTTTTATCTCCGCTCAGCGCTGCAGCCGGCGTTTACCGTGCAGCATTCTGCGGAAGTAAGTATTGTGTAATTTAATTAAATCTCACAATTAAGGCATTAAGCCGAATATCTCTAAAGGAAATGAGTACGTTTAAGTTAATAGAGGTTTTAGGCAAGCAAGCCTTTTCCTCGTGTAATATAATCACCGGGAAAGCAATTATAATTTTAAAAACAAAATCTGCAGAGACTCAGAGCAGTATTCTATGCTCCTGCTGTATGCACACCTTTCATGCGCAGAGGGTTGTTAAGTGCAGACATATTACGTCATTTCTAAAGCCTCCTTGGTCTTGTGTATGAGGATACCCAGTCTCTAAGTTTGGATCCGTATGTGCTGCATATGTTGGAATATAATCCTATGCGTCTTTAAGTTCTTTGTGACATTTTTTTTCTTCCAAAATTGCAGGTGCAATGTACCGAACACTCCCGTACTGCTTCTTCAAGTTCGGCGTTGGTTCCGTAGCGACACCAAATAACTCATAATGGATTATCAGGTGTCGTCAGGTCGGTCCTGGTGATGTAGTGGTTACCATACTTGCCTCCTACACCCAAGATCGCCGGTTCGAACCCGGCCAGGACCGATGCATTTTTTCGGGGCGTAAAAATCCTAAGTATGGCTTCCTTCGGAAGGGAAGTAAAGCCGTGGGTCCTGTGTCGTACATTTACCGCACGAAAAAGAACCTCAAGTCTGAAAGAAGAGGCCTCTAAGCAAAATTTGTCGGCCGTTTCACGCTCTGAGTTGAATGGGACGGTGATGACCTGAGATGTTAAAGAGCGTCCGTAAATAAATCAATCAAAAAAAAAAAAGGTGTCGTCAGACCGCCACGGGTGGGCGAGGACGTTAAGGCGCGGACTCGTGAACGAGGTTCCCATCCCTCCAGGACCGTCCTTCCTGGCTGGTTTTTTTCAGGTTTTCCTCAGTCCTCATAAATGGCAAATGCCGGGAAGGTACCCTAAACTTAGGCCTGGAACGTTTCCTTCCCTTAAAACAAACCCTTTCCCAATATATCATTTCATCTCATGTATCATCAGTGTCCACCGCCTATGTAATGCCTCAGTAGTATAAACGGGCTTTAAACACCATTAAAAAAGGTGTTGTCAGGTAAGGACTACTGGAGGCCATGGGAGTGGTGCTGGAGATGATAGGGACCTATGTCCAATCCAGCACCGAGGGACTGTATCTTTTAACAAATCACGAACTGTAAGAGCGAAGTGCTCCTCTTGCTGTGTCCACAGCTCTTACACTAGTCCTCTGTCTTCCAGCTAGGGATAAGTCAAGATGTCAGCATCTGTGAATATCATACAGCCCTCACAGACCCATAAAAATGGGGTCCAAAGAGATGCTGCGGTGTCATCCTGTCCACATTATAACATGTGATAGTTGTGTTCAAATTAGGAAGTGAAGTGAGGGTTTTCCTTAAACATTTCTGTTTCGCGTGCTGCGGTGTATGGCACATTCATCTGTGAACATAACCTTGGACCTTGATGTGTCGGTTTGGAATGTTGCTAGAAGAGACCGTCATGCATCAAGACGCTTGTTCATATCTGCGTCAGACAACTCATTGATGAAGATCGGACGATATGGCCTCACCTTTAAGTCCTTCATGTAATGAAGAGTCAATCGAGGGATGTCAAGCTCAGCAGCCCGTGTGCGAATGAATTTTATGGGGCAGCGCTTAACTGACAATGTCACCAGGCGCGTCTTCCACTTCTCTCCCTCTTTCTCAATATTGTCATAAACGTCTTTCTTTCCCAGGAAATCGTTATCCTTTTTGTCGGCGAGACTTATTAAATGGTCCCTTAAATTTCCCTCTATGAAGCTAATTGTCTCTCCTGTGTATCCATACTTTAGTGGAGTAACCTCCCATCAACAGAAAACGAACTTGTGTCCGTCATTTTAACTCACAGAATGATGATTGAGTGATGCTAAATAACTAAACATAACAACCCAAAATACACCAAATATTACTAATAATTCAATATTATTATAATAATATAATATGAGATGCTAATAAGAAACTAGTAAAGTACAGGGATATACGAACTATCCGGACGCACTGTACATAATTACTTATTAACCCACTAATGAAGTATGAAAACTTAGTGAAAAGTAATATTCAGCTGGAATTAGTAACCAAATTTGCATTACTCCAACCTTGATTCTATAATTTAAGTGTATATGAAACCTCACTTTTTGCCTCCCTAGAGTAAACAATAGTTATGACTGTAAATTAAATAATACACAAAGACTACAAGGTATATACATAAACATAAAAATAAAGAATGTACCTACATCACGCTCATAGGAAAGATAGAAGAACAATAATACTTGTTGATATGGTTATTTATGGATGCTTTTTAACATCTCAGGTCATCAGCGTCTCATTCAATTCAGGTCCTGAAACGGCCGATTAATTTTGCTCAGCGGCCTCTTCTTTCAGGTTTGAGGTAATATGGTAAACATGGTAATAAAATATGGTAAAAGATAAATTAACTAATAAAAAGAAATAAAATCTATATATGCCACCCTAATACCTGGTTTCCTAAACCAGGGTGTGTATGTCAAAATTTCTGTTATGATTATAAACAATGCAATACAATAATCTCCTACTTCATTATTTTACATATTTTCCTAATAACTATGCTAAAATAATATATATATGCTAAATAATATAATAAAAGAATAAAAATAAAAAGTTCCCAATTAATTAAATTAAACCAAAATACAAATAGTAGCTCCCAGTAATTTTGTTAATTTTGTAAATTTTGGAATATTAAATTAGGAAGTAGTTTAGTAAATTAATATTTTGGTTTGATTTATTGATAAAATATCGAAAATGTTTTATGGAAGCCATAAGTCATAGATCATCCGGATGAAACCGGGAGCCTAATTGCTGTGGAGGTGAATTTTGCAATCGCGCAATTAAATAGGTTGTGGTAACTGTATACAGAATTTTGTAGAATAAAAAATAAGAGAATGAAAAATTCCTTTAATCTTAACTTGTACAGGATCTCGAAAAAAGGGGAAACATGGTTATATTTATGAATATATTGCATGCATAATGAATACACGCGTTCTGTACATGTTACCTCGCAATCGGTTGCTCAGTTTTGCACCAAGTTCTAGGCTTTCTAAAAGACCTTCCTGCCTATTGACTTCTTAATATGCACGTTTCTGCCCCCCTAATTTAAATGTGTCTTTTTTTATTTATTTAAAACATTCCTGTTGCAATATTTGCTCCATTTCAAATTAAATCATAGGAGTAGATGGGAGAACAAAAAACTCAGTGAAAACCATGTCTAACTCAAAGTTTCATTAATTTTTAATCGAGAGGATAGGACACAATAAATGTAACAAACTAATAGTTGCACCATTGCCAGTGCAGCTGTGTGTATTGGAGTTACATTAGAGAAAATACCAAATTCAAGAAGAAGAGTTTACCAAATAGACGGCGTAGCGATGGTTAGTGAATCGTGCCTCACTTCTCAGTCAGGGGCGACTGCGTCGTTAGCAGAAAATAAATCTCATATTGATTACTGCGCACGCGCTGTCTGCACCCCTCCCGTTCACATACCCGCAAAATATTTCCAGAACTCGTTCGTAATTGTTGTATGAATGGCTGCAGCAATACTTTTAGTTCATGATCGTTACAATTATGATGTATCTTAATATTTATTCCCGACTGAATTATTAAAACGATCTTTAATTATGAAGACCTCCCATGCCACAATATTTGGGTAGTATATCGACGAGCTATATACTCCGAGAAACTCCAAGTCAGTAAAAGCCCTGGAACGCATGGAAAAATTCTTTGGCATGTTAAAAATCCAGTTTACCCCCTTGGATGACCCAAAATACTTGCAATGTGTCCGATAAATGTCCTAGTGTGCCAGAGTTTCTTTCGGTCTGTGTTACATGTAACAATCATCACTTTCAAAATATGCTGTGATATTGTTCTGTAATGTAACAGTTGCTTAGTTAAAAATCATGTACTAAGTAAACTGTCTGGTTATTGCTTGCATTGACTTAGGTTTACATCGAAGAACATACCAAAAGAACACACATCGACAGTTCCTCTAACCTCACCCGCAATTTATGCCTTAAGATTGACGCCAGCATTTTTAAACGCTCTGTATAATATGATTAAAAATCGTCGTAAGCATTATGAGACACTGCATCTGACCCTGACCCCAGATTAAATATAACAGTGGTGTGTATTTAAAAAGTACGTTTCTTTTAAACTTCCAGGGCTTTACTATCAAATACAAAGAATACATTTCAGAGAAGTTATAATCCAAACAAAACAACACAACTAATGTAATAATACAGTCATACAATTCAAGTGCCAACAGACGATACTTTCATGTACCGTTTTAAAGAGGAAAGAATAGATTTTAGGAGAGAATGTACATCTGGCTGAATGAGTTTAGGGAGTCCATCAGGGTGAGAGGTTGGCACGGTAGTGAAATCCTCAGTCCCTAAGCTGTTAAATTCCTGTCTACAACATAACACTCACTGACAGACCACAATGTCAGACCTTTAACCACCTCCATATATAAAGCTTTGTTCTCTGGTGTAACAGAGAAAAAGTAAAAGCAATGCTGTTTAGAGCAGAGCTCCTATTCCATTTGCTTAAGTGAATGTAAACAAGCAAAACCTTCATTGTTCGATACTTTAGTCCGCTTGAACAATATGCTTATTTATAATGGGACAAAACTTAATACAATTTAGTTCTTTTAAATTCGCAGGTCTTAAATAGCGATTTTGATATCAGCGCCCTATAAAAAAGTTGGTCCTGATCCTCAAATTATTTAGACGTTAAAAACTATGAAACGCCAGAAATATAAAGAAATTCATAGTAACATTAAAAAATTACAGGACAAATTTGGTTAACTACTTTGCAAATAAATTAGATGTTTTCACAATAATAAAAGATATGTAGTGAATACTTTCTTTTCAGGATAAATGGGGCTGTAGCAAAACATGCAAAACTAGTTTACTTACATACCGAGGGTGCGAAAAAATGTATACACACTTTCACAGTAGATATCTATTTAATATATTTCAAAGTTAGACCAAAAAAAAAAAACAACAGTAATGTGTAGTATAATGTTGTAAACAGTTGTGACTCACATTACGTTATGCTACCGTTGCTACAATAAAATGGAACCAAGATTATCGTTTGAACAGCAGAAAGCAATTTTGAAGTGATATTGGAAAACCGAGAATGTTGTTGAAGTTCAAAGGAAATGGAGACGTGTACAGAACAGAACCGTCAACGCGAGTAACAATTGCATGCATTCGAGACAAATTTGAGACTCATGGTATCGTATGCGATGTTCACAAGGGCAGATCTGGGAGAACTCGCACAGCAACTACCCCCGCGCACTTAATCCAAGGCACTGGGCAGGACGAAGAGATTCGATTAAGTTTCCACCGCGTTCTCAAGACCTAACTCCTTTGGACTTCTACCTATGGGGAATTCTTAAGGATGTTGTATACCGTAGAAAACCAGCTACACTGGCAGCACTTCGGGAAGAAATTGAAACGACATGTGCTGCAATCGCTAAGAACACTTTCGCAAACGTTGCTCAATCAGTAGTTCAATGTACTGAGAAGTGTCGCCAATGGTGGGCATTTTGAACAACTTTTCCAACTGTTAAAGTCTAAGATGATTAGTGCTCATCATTTTCTGTTTGTGTGAATTTAGTTTTATCTTTTCTTGAAGTGTGTATACATTTTTGGCGCTCTCTGTACTTTATGCTTACAACGATAAGAATGGCATACTACGCAACAATAAAGTGTTGATAGTAAGTGCAAAGTCCTCATCCTCCTGAGTTTATAAACTGAAAATGAGTGACTGGCGTTATGCAGTGATTTATTTCAAAACGAACGACATTATCCACAACCTATTATGCCTCAAATGTTGATTATTTTTGGGAGATTATTAATCTCTATAGAAAATGCTGAACATATCCTTCTTCCTGCATAAGCCACAAGGCATAACTCCATGTTACTGGCCGCATCGTTGGAAAACCGTGTTGTCTTTATCATTAATCTACTGTGTAATGTTGTGCTTTAGATCATCCCATGTCTGGGGGCGTGTGGAAACTCGATCTTTTAAGTAACCCTATAGGAATAAGCCCAGTGATTCGCATCAGGAGGTTTCGGTAGCCACAGGTTCTGGCAGATTATCGATCGTCTAAGAAACTTTCAATTAGCCCCATAGATTGGTTTGATGTATAGCACATAGCGCCATTTTGTTGCAAATATCCATAACCTAGCTCTGCATCATCCAGTTGCTCAACAAAATCCATGATAATCCTACGGTACCGACTTTGACTGGGCACATACGTGCTTCATGAATTCCATGTGGATTTTGAATGACCCAATAGCGTGAGCTCTCTGAGTTCGCATAGCTGCAAAAATACAGCCATACTTCATCTGTGAACCATGCTATGGACAATTTCCAGGAGTTTTCACAACGAACTTCTGAAACCATAGACAGTACTACACTCTGGTTCCTGCAACTGATGAACAACTGTAACTCTATATTGTTTTAGGTGAGTTCTTTTCCCAGCTCTCTGACACGTTAAGTAGGTATACCTGGTCTACTGCGACAAAGTCTTAATGACTTATGGGGTGACCACTCCAGTCGTGCAGGGACGTCCATAACAACGTGGGCAATCTAGAAGAACGATATTTGCCTTTTTCACTCACTAGAAATCCAGTTGTTTCCAATTTGTTTACCCTTCCCAGTAATGTGTTTCTTTCTGGGGCATTGGGAACACCAAATTCTCTCTGGATGACCTTTAAGTAGCCGTACGTAATTGAATTCATTATCCAGTATTGCTTCACAAGGAAGGGCCATTAATTTAATGTGTACTACATTTTCACAGCAACTAGAATAAATACGAAATAAAGATTAAACACCTGCACCTCTCGTGATAGGGGATCAAAACTCCAAAATATCGCGCTTAAACTCGGGACATTGGGTGCATTCGCACCCGAATAAATAAAAATGTGTTAGTTCTATTTAAATCACTCTGTATATTGACTACGCTTCTATATACAAAATATTTCAAAACTTTACTACAGACATAAAAAAACATTTCAATTAGAACTCTATTCTCAATAAGCACGAACATTTGAATGAAAGGAACATACCAATTAAATAATTTAACTCTTGTACAAGTGTTCCAAATGACAACTAACACATGTAACGCAATATCAGCATAAAATTCTTTTTTTTTTTTTTTTTTTTTTTTTGAATTCCCGGAACCGTGTCAAGTGCTTTTGCTGTTTCTTGCGCCGGTGTCTTTGTTTATTTATTTACTTTCAGTTTGTTCATCACAGAAAATATAAATTCCATTGCAATGAACACAATACATAATACTAATAAAATGTTCCTTGAAGACGTAAATTATTCTTATCTTATTAATAGAAGTGCAAAATATAAACATTAGTCAGCGAGAGCAGAATTTGAAATAAAAGGCAGTCATCTAATTGAAGGGGAAAAGATAAGTTTGTCTAGCTTAGAGAGTGGAAATTGTTTTGAAGCTCTTGAATTTCTATTTGGAAAATTTAAACAAATATTAACTACAATAAATATCACCATTACAAATTTTTGTAAAGAAATAGTAATCAGTAAATTTGCGCGTTATTAGACGTTAACAACTTTAATTTCTTGCATAAGAGTCAGAATATCTTTGGTGGAAATCCACAGTAGAAAATGTTAGTTCAGTGCCCCAAAATTATCAATATGAGTTTTCAAATAAAGTGACCATATAATAGACCCATATTCCAAGATGGACTTAAACCAATGAGACCCATGGGACGTTCCATCTCAAATCAGGAAAGAAATTTAAAAAAATGACCTTTAATTTTATAAAGTCGGTGAATATTTTTAATCAAGAGATAACAGTTTCAACACAATACGAAACCCCTGCAGACAGTAAATGTTAAAATAAATGTTTATAAGAAAAATTGCTCATTTGAAAATAAATATATCTGGAACTATGCACTGCAAAAATAGAAATTAATGCTAAAAGCAACCGCTTAGAACGAAATAATATATCATGAAGAGCAATTTACAACAAACAACTTATTAGGAGCTTTCACGTATGAGTAAGTATTCCGAAACATTTCTAAAGTTCAAAAATACTTGATACCATAGCTAAAATCTGTCCATATTTTGTTTGAAACATACTCTCTCCTGTCTCTATAAGTTCACAAAGTTTTGGGTAAACATGCTATTCAATTTCACATGGATTAACCCATACATGCATATCGAAAATTACGTCTTAAAACCTCTAAAAGTTTCTAAACCTTTGTAAGACACTTGTCCAGCGTTTATTTGAACAAATATCAATTCCAAATTCTTACTTTTAATTGTCCTATCTATTTATCTCCTGTAAAGGAATGATTAGTTTATCTAACCAAGATTGTCTCGTAAATGTGGTTTCTATATGCCGCCAAAAGGAACAACGTCCGTTCACGGATATGCGCTGGCCTTGGCTCTTCTGATCCAATGCTCAGGATAAGTTTAATTTAAAATAAACTTATGAAGAAACAAAAACACTGCGAAACAACTGAACATCAACTTTACGGTAACCTGCCCAGTGTCTGTTTACGACGTTTAGCACGGTATAGTTCCTTGTATCTGTTCAGGGACTTTTGTTGACTCAATCCTTAATATGATCCAAAAGTACATGCATTACCTTTGAAAAAGTCTGTATACAACATGGAGAAAGATTTTATGAAACAAAAGACAAAACGTGAACACAAAAAGTTTGTAAACATAATAGGTCATGTGTAAATGTATTTCAGCAATAATTAATTTGGGTTTGTGATTAATATATCATGTTTGATTTGCTCTACACTGATGACATGTTTTATACGTTTTCATCAATACGGCACATTAATACATTCCGAATTTTTGTATATAAGGTATTGGTTTTCTAAGCTATTCACTTGTCTTAATACTTTAGTAGAAAGGTATTTTAAATGTTTCCTTTGCTGACTTGTACTCTAAATTTTGCTTATTTTTATAGCAAAGACTGAAAGAAACAGTATTTAGAAAGTATAGAACAATGCAACAAGACTTTAATTGAGAACATTAGTCAGATATACCTTAAATTTCGCACCACACTGTGAATGCCAGTTCAATCCTCACAAATAAAACACCCTGTATAACTATATAGAGAACTTTGTCATTTTAATTATAATTGTTCAGACTTGTAATTTTGAAGTGATAATTAGTAAGCAATTTTGTGTCACAAAATTTTAGCAACGAGTATTTTTTTGTTTCCTTCGGTTCAGCTTTCATAGGAAGAACATTAGATATCAGAATAGATTGACGCTTATTACCTTGTATACATTTTTGAGCACCGAAAGAGGATAACTGCTTACTGTAGTTAACTATTTGCAATCAACTTTAATAGATAGCTCCAATAACGGCTCTCTTTAAAATTTGTAATTCCAGGTTTTCTCTTGTGTTGGGTTAAAGGTAATCTAAAACAAGAATTCTTGTAGTGAGAAATAGATTTTAACAGTACAAGAAAAGGTGTATAGTTGTTGACTCTTCCTAATGCATTATGAACCTGTTTACAATGTAATAAAGATTTCAGAAGACACTGCCGGCAAGACCTTCATGTTAAATCAGTCAAATGATCAGATCTCGTATACTCTAATATCTAAATCTTCGACCACCACGAGTGGCCTAGGTCGTTATGAGATTTTTTTCCACATTTTCCTAGTTTCTCATAAATGGCAAATGCCAATGGATGTCCTAATCTTGGGCCTAGAACGCTTCCTTCTTTAACCCCCCCCCAATTTATCATTTTATGTATCATGTCCACAGCCTGTGATGTCTCAGCAATAAAAAGGGCATACTCCAGAAAAAAATAAATCGAAGTCCTCTTATCAGAAAGAAAATCTGTTTACGTAAGGAAGAACATTTCAAGATTTAAAACTTAAAGCCTTTTAATAGACAATAGTGAATAAAGAGCTAATTATTATTCCTAGGAGAATAATTGATAAATTGATAATTAGAAATTTAAATGTAAAGGGTTTTGTGTTTTTTGTTATTCAAAAATTTTCATTATTTTGAATTATTAGAATAGGGTATATTATTCGTACATAATAAAATGCATCTTGAGACAAAAAGATATATGTGCAAGGCGGAAGCTGGGTTTAAAGAGAAAAAGAGGAATAAACATCGGAATTAGAAAAGCAAAGCAATGTAAATCAGGAAAATACAACTAGGGCTTCTCATTGATTTAAAATATTTTGAGTTTCGAAAATAAGGAGATAAATATAAAAAGAAGGGATTGATTAAATTTAATTAGATATCCCTCAAACATTCATTGTTTGAAGAAATGCAACAATACGTTTAATTTTAACTAACAAAAATAAAATTTTAGCATAAAAAAGTCGATTTTATTAATGCATGTAGGTTAAGTATTCTGAAATTAATGGCAATAATTGTCCATTGTGTCGGAAAGAATGACATTAGGCTCACTGGCCAAGAAAATATTTTAGAGTGTAATGAGTAATGCCAACCAATTTATACAGATAGACAGGAAATACATTTACAGAAATAATTTATACAGATCTGTAAAGAAAGGACACCAGGTTTGATGTAACAATAGCTCTGAATTAGTTTTAAATATACTCACAAATAATGAATAAAATTGTGCCTTTAATTATATTCACGTCCATTTAATGATGTTTGGTTTATAATAAACATTTACAATACCATATTCAGTCTTTATAAATAAATCTTGTCCGCTCTCGTGATGTTTTACCTCTCGGCTATTAAGCGTGCCGCAGCCGGCCTTGCTTCCTAATACGTGAATACAACCTAGTCTTATATAAGCTGCTGGAAATGTCTCTTCTCAGCTAAACAGGACGGGAGCGGAAACACATTATGGTTAACAAGAATAAGTTCGATCACCGTAATGTTGCTGATTTTATTTGTCTTTGGGTTCCGAAACCAGTACTTACTTGTTGGTGCTAATTTCGGCAGTGTTTTGTCGGCAATTGTTAATAAATTGCGCTAGTTTCGTCTTGTTTTTCCTCTATTAACACTGTATGTTTTCTCTAGTGTTTTTGTTTTGCACTGACCCAGTGAATTCAGTTTGTGCACAACGTGCCTTTGCATTAGTGGAAGGCAATAAATTTGGAACAAATTTCTCAAGCAGACGAAAAGGCTAACTAGTATTTAAAATAATGGTTTTCCACTACTAAATTGATCTTTATTTCGTCGTCCTTGGCAACGTAAATAGTGGTTTATTCATAGGAGTGAAATAAAAACGATTAGGTAACAAAACATTCAAATTAAGAATTCTACAAGAGGGTGTATACAATTTTTGGCACCCTCTGTATTTTAGTTTACTTTTCACAATTGAAATAAAATTAACAATTAGTGGACTAAACTTGCCTTTTTGTTTAAGATTGCTACCATATTTTTTTAAATTAGTCAATATGGTTTCTTCATTAACTTTTTTCACGCGAATACTTTTTTACATCCGCAGAAAAAATTGTGTTCCTTTTCATATACCGAAGCAAGCTCTTCGAAATTAGTGACGAGACAGCAACTTAAAGCATCACTTAAAACATCTTCCGATATAAATATATATATAATTTTCTTTGAGCATGTTAATTCACAAGGAATTACAGAATATTTCAAGTTATTTATTTCATATATCCGTAACATTCAACACAATTGCCATCTACAACAATCGGCTCTGATTTAAGCAATGGCAAATGTACATTAAAATTTATTTTACTTTCTTTGAAATATAACTTTCCTACTAGTAGTGAAATAAGATTTACGCTGAAAAATACGACGTTCTAGAGTTAACTGTCTTACCATCTTCGTAAATGAATGTATACTTCCACGAGAGCAGCAGAAAACGAGGCTCAAGGGCATGTCAAAGGAGAAAAGCATACAGCCGGCTGCAGTATGTCTGGTAGCCGAGATATAAAACCCTGCGCAAGCGTTCAAGGTTTATAACTAAAGTCATATATATATTCTGCAGTAATACACTGCTGGTCATTAAAATTGCAACGCCCGTAATAAACGGTAAACGGACCCCGCGTTTTCTTAACTCATCAAAGTACGAAAGGTGTCTGTATTTGATTAAGGGAGAATTGTGGCATTCCAAGAGCGCGGGATCTTAAAAATTGGTGCTCGTGCTGGACGAAATGCGTCGCAAAACGAATATGAAATCAGTGAACCGAGGTAGGACGAACACACAGACATGAAGGAACCCAGAGAAGACAGACATAATTTCCGCATGACTGTTATGTGCTGCAATTTAATGACCAGCAGTTCTTTATTTAGTATAGTCCATCAGATGTCAATCGAAGTTTTTATTTTCTTTGGACAAGTGAAAATCGAATTTGATGATGCTGGTATTGAATCAATAAATTAATAAATTGAAAACACAATGTTTAATTTGGAATAGCATTCTCCAAATTAAATATCCCCTAGACAAGGGCAAAACAAATCATTGCATTTTTTATTTTTAAAATGTTTCCCCTGGACGCCGTTAATATGCTCTATAATTGTAATATCATAACTTTGTCCTTTAAGAAGGGAAGATACCTTTTTGAGTAGTCGTAGAATTCATTCGTTAAACAAGAGGGGGCTGGCAGCACCTCTTTATTTCAACACAAATTAAGTTGGAGAACTGAATTTCAAATATGGTGCAAAAGAGGTACAACAGAAACTTAACTTTATCCCATTATCTTCATTTAATGTATACGCAAATTGTTAATAAGTATGGTAGTGTGTACTATATAGTGTGTGTACATACTAACAGTATGTATCTGTTAATAAATAACCATTTCTCTGGATTACATTCATAAAACCTGTTGATATTTAGTTCATTGCATTTATTTAAAAGCCTTCAAAGTGGACCAAGGATATCTTTTCCCACATTTCCTAATCTTGTGTGCTTTTTGCTGCTTTATATTCCATAAGGAAAGTGATCTTGTGTGTATTTTTCAAATCTGCATCATTTATAAGGGACAAGTTTAAGTTTATATACGCGACTTCTAAGAGTTTTCCCTCTTTTCTATTCAAACATAAAGTAATTTCACTTTCTAAGAATGGACTTCTTTAACTGTTTCTGCGATTTTCGAAAATGCATTCGCTGGAACACACGCAAAAGTTTTTTACTTCAGACCTAGAAGGATTATGCATCATCCAAAATCAAAAATTTGTTTAACATTACAAAATGTTTTATATTTCTCCTCCATAGGGTCAAATACTGATATTTTGCTTTATGTCCCTTACCTCACATTTTTCGTTAGTTATTAAATATACCAGTGCATCACTGCTATCAAATTGAACTTGATTTAATTACATTTAATTTATGTAGCATAGTCAGGAAACTTTCCCCTTATTTTTAAAATCACTAACATAGAACAAGATAAATGATAATGATAACCGTTCCCCTTTACTCTAGGCAGATGGGATTAGAATTTATTTGTTTCATTTACCGACGCTCTTTAACATTTCAGGTTATCAGCGTCCCATTCAAATTTGCTTATAGACTTCTTCTTTCAGGCTTGAGGTTCTACGGCACGGGACCCATTACTTTATTTCGCTTTCATACTTAGAATTTTATGCCGGGATCAAGCCCGCGATCTTCGACTACCAGGATCGACAATAGACGGTTGGAATTTATAAGGAACGAAGTGCCATATAAACTAGATTCCATGGTTTACTTTGATTTCTGCCAAATGTGTGTATGTGTGTGGTTTTTTTTTTTTTTTTTTTTTTTTTTCCCTTCGTCTTCAACTTCGCCCTTTTAGTGTCTTGAAGAGAATAGGACGTTAGTAGTAAATCATAAATTAAGTCAATCTGAAGATGAAATTGCCAGGTATTTTTATTGAAATAATATTCCATTTGAACATAATAGTTATTTATGATACAATTTCCAAACTTTTCAATTTCATCTCACTTCTTAAAACCACGGTCCATAAGAAATAGCTTTAGGAAAGTGTGTCATCAATTTTTTTTTACGACAGGAGAATTTTACATTAAATAAATATTTCAAGATGGAGAGGTTATAAGAACATGATTTCATAGCCGTCATTATCTAGAGAAGCATTAGTTTGTGATTCTTAAAGTCAGAACTATTAAGAAATATTTGTTCAGGAAATCACCTCCTGTTTTATTCATTATCACATTTTCGCAGCACTATAATCAACAAAGTGTTTAAGAAAAGTTGAATACTACATCAGGTGGCGGTAATTTCGAGAACATGCAAGTAATTTGTGTCGAATGCCTGGTAATCGAAATGGAAAATGAAATGCTTATCGAGGGTATGCAATTCGCTCATATTATTCCAATTCAGAATCAAAAACAAGTAATCATGAAATCACAACGTAATAATTAAAGAAAAGTGGAGTTACTTCAAATCATTGAAGCAATGCAAATGTGCATAGAGAATAATACGAGATAAAACGTGAATATAAATGTTAAATTTGCTACTTTTTTGTGTTACGTATATTACGTCATGAAAGATCGAGATAAACTGTTAATTTCTTACTAATTAAAGTTTGTACATTGAAAATAGGCAACTCTTTTGCGGTGCGAAGCAGAATAGCAATGCATAATGAAACTAATCGATTTCTTTAGGCACAAGAGTTTTAAAGACTCGCCTTAGGCCTGACAAAAATAACTAATGGGAGAATTCAACTTTAGGCACTGTCATAGAAAAATTGGTTTAGGAATGTCTACATTCCATTAAATACTTACATGGTAACTTCAATTGGAAACACCCTGCATTCGCTTTTCGAATAATAGTATGAATTACGAATGGAGCGACAATTATTAGTAATATCCATCTTTCTTGGAAAAGGAGAAAACACTTCGAGTTCGAAGGAGAGTGCATTAAGTACGAAGGAAATAAAATAAAGGGGAAAAGATACGGAAAAATAGCCACCCTTTCTTTTGATTCTACATTTTACCCTTTTCTTCTTTTTTATTGTTTTAATATGTTTTATTCATATTTCATTGTTTTTCACGTTAATTTCCCTTACTTAACTCGTTAATAAGAAAACGTTTATAGATTGTATTCAGTGATTCTTTCCGTTCCAAAGAGAAACGATTCGTGATTGTTTGCAGTCCCAAGTATGCTGTATAAACATTCCACAGGTTCAAACACATTATAGAGTTTACAAATGCCAGCAATCAACACTGTAGAGAGAGTTTTCTTGTAAAGGATAAATGTCAGGTTGAGTGTTCTTGTAACCCTTTAAGATCTCGTATCAAAAATAGTTCGTTCTTCACAATTATTGCTCATAGAGACCAGTTATCATGTACAGCTGAAAAATATCACTTAATTTCAGAAAATTGTGCTTTGTTGGTTTTACTTCGTCGTTCTTATATAAAATCGTGTTCAAATTTAAAACGGTTTAAACTATTATTTGTATAGCTGATCACAACTTTATTCCTAACGTGTATTTTAAAAGCCTAGAATATATTTGTATGTATATATACCGAGGCTACCGAAAAATGTATACACACTTTCAGAGCACTTATCTATTTAATATATTTAAACCGAAAAACAACAGTAATGTGTAGTATGATGTTCTGTAAACAAATGTGACTCACATACATTATGATAGCGTTGCTACGTGATAGGTTGATCAACAATGAACAAATGAAGCCAAGATTATCGTATGATGTTTTATAAACAGATGTGACTCACATTACGTTATGCTAGCGTTGCCACAACAAAGTGGAGCCAAGATTATCGTTTGAATATCGAGAGCAATTTTGAAGTGGTAATGGAAAACCGAGAATGTTGTTGAAGTTCAAAGGCAATAGGACGAAGAGGTTTCCAACGCATTCTCCGGATATAACTTAGTTGGACTTCTACCTATGGGGAATTATTAAGGATGTTGTACACCGTAGAAAACCAACTACACTGACAGCACTTCGGGAAGAAATCGAAACGACTTGTGCTGCAATCGCTGATGACATGGCGGGCATTTGGAGAAACTGTTGTAACTGTAAAAGTCTAAGATAATTAGTGCTCAAAATTTTCTGTTTTTGTGAATACAGTTTTGTTATATTAACACAGTTTTTTTTTTTTTTTTTTGCTTGAAGTGTGTATACATTTGTGGCACCCTGTGTGTGTGTGTGTGTGTGTGTGTGTTTGTGTGTAATAATATTAAATTGCTAATCTAAAACGTTATAAAACTTTGCTATTTCCTTTATTAAGGGTACATGTTATTGAAAAATAAGGAAACTGTCAATTCTATATGGTTGTAGATGTTGTTATTTTACAGCCGTGTGCTTCATGAAGGTGGAGCACTAGATATACATAAATACAAGATCATTTCCATCCCGTTCTCACTCACGTAATTCCAGTGTATCAAAAGCTATTTCATCACTTAACTGTGATTTTAATTATTCTCTAATTTATTTTAAAGCGTTTTCAGGTACTGAAATCATTTTTTTCCTAAACCATTCGAGATAGTTTAATAACATATTCCACAATGCTTCAGAGTATATAGAAGGAAGATATACCTACGTTACATTATTCCATTTAATTTAATTTTTCATTTGTACCTGAATCATTAAAGCTTCACTAAAGCCAATTCTAATTTCCATGGAATGGAGTTTCAATTGCATATTTAAGTTTAAACATGTGTTCGTTTACTTATATTTAGAGCAAGTAATATAATTTCTAATTGATTTTTAATTTTTTAATTTAATAATTTTCAATGATTTTTAAGATAGTTTATTAATCTAGCGTAATTAAATTTGACACACATATATTACAACACACAGGCTATATTTGATAAGATTATTCTCACTATTCTGACTATTAATTTAGAAGTTAGAACAGTTGGTAGCGAGTAACCTCAATGCTTTTGTTTTATCAAACATGAATTAGAACAACTGAACATTAACCTTATTCACATGGAGAGAATTTGCGTTTAAAAACTTATGAAACCCAATAAGACAAAGCTATTGTTATTAAATACTTTTATCTTTATTCTCTGACCGAAAATTAAATTATGTAAATATTTTGAGTGCTGTTATTAGTTTTATATATTTTATAGTTAGTAAAATTTTCGTAAAACATTTTTGTTCTACGTTTTCTTGAAAATAAAATACAGATTTTCTGGGAGTACTGCTTTCGTTCAAAAGTATAATAGCTTCATACTGGAAAACATTTCATGTGTCTCAAATGTTTATTTTGTGGCCTGGCCCATACCTGTACATCAAATATCTGAAAATTTCTCACCTCCTTTTACAAAATAGAACGTTAGTGATTTCAGGCAATGTTTTTTAATCCTTGACTTGATATTTTTAACAAGTGCCCGCCATTCCTGCGCAACAACAATACAGTAGAATCGAAAAATTCAAGTACAATACAACAGAGAAATATGACTACAAATGTTTGTAAATATTTTTAATTATTTTAGCTTCAAGAAAATATAAATATCAGCATAATAGGGCAGTTTTTAATCTTCCTACCATCGCTAATATCTTTGTATTTGGAAAACTTAAAAATTGTATACATTTTCCACTCATACCAGTACTACACTTGCAATTTATTTTGCATAATATAAAGCTTGAACAACGAATTATTAATGCATTAATTTTAAAATTCTATTTTCTATTCTTCAAACTTTTTTTCGATGTCCTATTGTGAAAAAGATTTCTACTGGAGGGAAATTTCCTTGCGTTAGAGTGGCAGACCTGTAGTAAATAAAGAAACCCATCGCAACCTCACCTGGTGATGACACTTTCAGCCATTTATTGAGAATGTTCATCAAAGGTGTTTTTTTCCTACTCAGAAATGTCCAAATTCTCTTATGTCGTTCATTTCAAGCTGAATTTTGGTTTGGAAACTTTTGCAAAAAAACAGGACGATACTCTCTGGTCTAGGCTAGTTCACATGCCGCACTGGTATAAAGTAGCGAAAACACTCTCGCGACCGTACGTTCCGGAGAGCGGTACACCGCACACGAACGTGTATTCCGGAGGAGCGCGGGAAGCCAACTGACCGAAGAGACGTTAAGGACCTCCCCAGAACACCTCTCGATCCCCTCCAACCCCCGGGCTCTTCCCCCGGCTTATCGATTTGCTCATGTGCGCTGTTCAGAGGCAACAATACGTTACATTACGTGAAGCATGGTTGTGGACCCTGCTCTTCAAAATACGCGGGTATATTTATTAGTTTCTAAAGTGAACTTGGTTCTAAACCAACATTAAAATAAAATTATTTTATTTTTATAGCAGATTTTTATAAATATTCCAGACAGTAAATGTTGAATTTCTGTCATTACAGAGCATTTTAAGATAAAATGTCCTAATAACTAAGTATTGCCCAGCCAATATTATGCAGAAACAATATTTAAAACACAATTGATTTAGTGGGTCATAGTAAACACTTTTTTTTTAAACTTGGGTTAATGATTTAAAATATAGCCCTTATATAAAAAGTAATAGAATAATTTAAAATGGTGATATATTAAACACATGTTATTAAATATATTATAAGAGTAAGATATAGTTTATAAAATCAGTAAATTGAAAATAATGCCATACATAAATTAAAATGGCATTTAAATTAATTTTAAACATTGAATATTAAAAAGAGGGTGCAAACGTACGTGTATTACTTGATAGAGATTTTGGGTCAAAAATCGATTTTTGGATTTATGCATAATATGAAACTACATACGTTGCAGATTATGTCCTTATATTGTTTGTGTGTTTGCAGTATTTAAATATGGCGGCCTGGCTGTCAAATCCCTAATTGCACTGCTTTCGCCCATTTTTGGGCGAAAAATAAAGTTTCGATTTTATGAAACGTCATCCTTTTTGTCATTTGTCGCATATTTTTAACTTTAAATGTTTTTCTTAAAAGCTGTGTAAAGTACAGTTATGAATTCTTTTGTGCTTGTGCAAAACACATTGCTCTATATACCTGGAGAAAGAGTTTAATTTATGTATGCATGAGAATTCTGATAATATATATTTGTTAACGGTCTGAAGTTTGTGTAAAGTAATATTTTCAAAAATCAAACTTTTGTTTTAAATTATACATTATTTCACAAGTAGTGTTAAGTAATATGTTTTCAAACTGATATTAAAATCTGAGGGTGCTGAGTTTAATAATTTATGAGAAAAGGGCAGGGGCAGTGAAGCAGCAAAAAGGTTAAAATTTGATATTTTTTCTTATTATTAAAATAATTATAAAACAATAAAAATTAAGGTTAGTCAAAATCTAATAACATTCATAATTTAGAAATAATTGCCTAATAAATGGTAAACTTTTCATTAGGGCAGAAGATTTTCGAAAACAGCTTGCACTCTGTTAAGGGCTCAGCACCAAAATTGTCAATTTATTTCTACTAAGTGTCCATAATAGTAAAAAAAAAAAAAAAAAAAGGAGAAAGCAAAAAGAAGGAAAGACAGAAAGGGAAAAAGAGAGTGGGAGAGGGAGAGAGAGAGAGAGAGAGAGAGAGAAGGAGGAGGGAAGGAGGGAGAAAGAAAGAGAGAAAGAAAGAAAGGGTGAAGGAAGGAGGGAAGGAGGGTGGGAAGGAAGGAGGTAAAGGAGGAAGGAGGGAGGAAGGGGGAAGGAAGAAAGAGAGAGAGAGACAGAGAGGATGGAAGGAAGGAGGGAGGAAGGGAGGGAGGGAGAGAGAGAGGGAGGAAGGAAGGAAGGAAGATAACAAAAACAAGCGAACTATTTAAAACTTACCGCCTCTGTGGTCTAGTGATTCGGTTTATGGGTACTAATCCGGAGATGCTGGGTTCGGTTCTCAGTCATGTCATGGTAAGGTTTTGATCGGAGGCTTTCCTTATACTGAAAAGGTGAATGCCAGATAGCTGTAAATGCCAGGGATTTTGAGCTATCATTAATTCATTACATTTCATTCATGGCTACAAACTTAACGCCTAAAAGAATTCAATTCCAATCTACGAGAAGACCAACCTTCTTCATATGTTTCAGAAAATGAACTGTGATACTATTAAGATATAATTACACTAACGTAATTATTATGAGCGCATCATCCTTCAGCTTTTTTTGTAGTCACTGCAACCGGATTAGCTTTCGCGGCTGTATAAAGTAACAACCTAGGAGGCAGCATTATTTTTTGCCATCACTCGTTTCGTCATAAAAACTGCACATCGGGGTGATGTACGGTAAAAACAGTCACATATCGAGATAATAAAAGTGCAATAACAATTGCACATCGGGGAATAAAATTGACTGGTGAATCTTGTAACGGATTGGTTCGCTGACGCACATGTGAAATAGCAGCAAAAGAAGTTATTTTGATAGACATTAAAGGAAATTAGGATTGACATAGAGGTTTCATATATATATATATATATATATATATATATATATATATATATATATATATGAGTGTTCGAAACAGCAGAAAGTAATAGAAGTACAATGAATCGCCAAAGAATGTTTTAAAAGTTTATGTTTTATTTTTCTATTATGAATTTTCTAGCAAAGAAGGACTACGATAATGAGAAAAATAATATCAAACCTTTTTTTATAAAGTGATTTTCCCAAGGCGTATAACTACTATTTGATAAAAATGCATATAAAACCGGAACATAATGATCATATTTATAAAGAGTAATGGCAAATTAGATATTTTTATTAAAAAATGTGGTTGATATGTTTATTCACTCCCAACAGTTTTATTACTGTATATGTACTTACTTTGTGCGGCAAACAGAACCCTTCATAACAGGAATGTTCTCTGGCAGATCAATTTATACATTTTTAAAGTTCATGTTTATATGTTGAGGTGTAAAGTTTTTAGTGAAAGTTTTGTGTACATGTGTATATATATTTTTTCTACAATTTAAAAATGTGCATAATACCCCTTTTATTCATTTCACCTCTATAACACACTATATCTTAGAGACCCATTATGCATTATAAAAGGTAATTAATTATTCCATGTTTAATTTGCGATAATTTTATTCAACTCTGTATCTTAAAAAAATGAGCTAAATTTATTTAACGCTTTTAATTGTAGTGCTTTACAGTTGCAATTAGTATTTAAAGTAACTATTTAAAATAACACATACCCTCATTCCGCTATGCAATTGGTGTTTGTATGCACTGGTGGAAATGGGACCAGCGATTGCGTCCACTGAACTGTTTCTCACGCCTCTTTCCATATTTCTGTAGAAAGTACGTGTTAAACTTTCTACTATGTATTTGTATATTGTAGAGTATGCCGAGAGTGAGATATGCACTGGAGCAAAGAATACGTTTTTATGAGGCCTCTTCGATTAAAAATGTATCATATATATATATTTACCTCTTAATTTTTATGCTCTCGCTCAAAATAGTCCCTTTTGGATGCAATGCACCTGTCACAGCTTTTCTGTCAGTCTTCAAAGACATGCTGAAAACCATTTTTGGACAGGTCCTTCAAAATCTCCTCCTCAGCCTTCATCACTGCTTCTGATGATGAAAAATGCCTCCCACGAAGATGTTTCTTCAATTTGGGGTAAAGAAAAAAGTCACGTGGGGCTAAATCTGGGTTATAGGGAACTTCAGGGACATACTTCACAATCTTTTTGTTTTGTTTTTGTTTTTTGTGTTGTTTTTTGTTTTAAAGATACTCACAAGCAGCATTTGCGATATGCGGTCATGCATTATCGTGGTGTACCATCCAGTTTAGTGCATGGAAATGTAACCTTTTGCATGATGCATATTTTTTCTCAATATTGTCCAGTTACAGCTGTGTATGCACGAACGACATGCTGGTACACCATTCCTTGATCATCAAAAATGTGATGACTATAACTTTTCAGCGGAAGCAGTTTCTCTCATCTCTCTCAATGGTGTAGCCAAGTTTCCTCAGCAGTTTCTTCCTTTGAAGAAACTATGACATTATCTTCTACTACATGCAAACCTGCACGCGGGCGTTTCTTTGTTTGGGAAACAGCAATTTTAGAGCCCACAGTATACAAACACGACACATGTGCAACTTTTCAGGTAGAAACGTTTGAATGGGACCCAGTGAAATTTTCAAACCTTCCGAACGTGTTCTTAATGTTATTCTACGGTCCTCTCTCACGATGACAGCAGCAGTGTTAATGTGTTCCGCTAGAACACAAACTGGAGCAATTGAAATTTATTTCCTATATTTTAAACCATCTTCGAGCTGTGCTATAAGGAAAACAAAATTTTCTTAGGCCTTTTGTAGCATTACATAGGCCGTAACTGAAAATTTGTTGAGACAGAGCAGAATTTCAGAGTAGCATATTTGTTACCTCCATTTTGCTTTAGGCTAAAATGAACATTTATCATAAAGTTAAATTTTAATGCCAGAAATTATACATTGATAGTCATGATATCTCTTTATTAAACGGCCCTCTTATAATATGCAAAAGAAATGAATAAATACTACAGGACAGAATTTCGTGCTAAGTTTCCAGAAGTATCATCTCCATCGGGAAGTGCAATTTTAAGATTGCTGAACAAATTTCGTATCAAAGGAAATTTTACTGACGACAAGTGGGGACCAGAATACCGGGATTTAACAGAAGAGAAGTTTATTGAAGTAGGAGTAGAAACTTGTCCTCGAAAGTCTTTAGCCCAGCAAGTTGGTGTATCTGTCGGCAATGCGTATGAAGCCAATCAGCTGCTACATTGTCATCAACATAAAATTACTATTGTAACTGAAATAAAAGCCGTGGATCTGCTGAAACAAATTATCCGGCAGGTGTGGCGAGGGTATCAAAAGTTTTTTTTCAAAATGATTCAGGCATGTCTCACAGCAGCGGACAATTCTTTGAGCATGTACTATGATGATGAATACATTATTAATTATTATTTACAACTAATAAATAACGAAAGAAAGGAAGGAACGAAAGAAAGAAGGAAAGAAAGGAAGGAAGAAAGGAAGGAAGAGAGAGAGAGAGAAAGAGAAAAGGAAGAAGGAAGGAAAAAAGGAGGGAGGGAGGGAGGGAGAAGGAAGGGAGGGAGAGCGGGAAGGAAGGAAGGAAGGGAGGGAGGCAGGGAGGGGGGGAGGCAGGGCGGCAGGGCGGCAGGGAGGGAGGTAGGAAGGAAGGAAGGAAGGAAGGAAGGAAGGAAGGAAGGAAGGATGGATGTTCAGGTGTGGCTTTCGTCTATTTCTTGACTATGTATGAAGCTGTTATTCCGAAATACATGCTTCACGTTATACTCTGTAACTTCCGCAGGATGCGTGGATTATCACACTGCACTAGTGGGCACTCAAGGCCATTTCTTGCCTGCAGATCTTTATGAGATTTCTAATAATATTAAAGCAAGAAGTTAAGTTCACGATCTAGGGACCGAATGAGCAAGGGACGTTGCATGATGAACCGTTCCATCGAGTACGGGCGATCCTATTTTAACGATATGGTTGCCAGGACATTAGTGGTCAGTCATAAAAGGTTATGGCGTGGCAGAAAGGGTGTAGACCTTTATAGTCGTCACAAAAACGTTATGGGGAAGTAGGTTGGTCGGGAGCACCATACACATTGGAGATTGAAAGGAAGTGTTTCCACACTAAAAGTCCCACCAGTGAATACGCAACACAACTACCGAAGGTGCCAAAAATGTATACACACTTTCACAGTAGATATCTATTTAATATATTTCAAAGTTGTACCGAAAAACAACAGTAATGTGTAGTCTGATGTTCTGTAAAAGATTTGACTCATTATTATGATAGCGTTGCTACGTTATAGATAAATCAAAATGAACAAATGAAGCCAAGATTATCGTATGATATTCTGTAAACAGACGTGCCTAACATTACGTTATGTTACCGTTGCTACAACCAAATGGAGCCAAGATTATCGTTTGAACAGCGGAAAGTAATTTTGAAGTGTTATTGGAAAACCGAGAATGTTGTTGAAGTTTAAATGCAATGGAGACGTGTGTACAGAACAGAACCATCGTTGGATTCTACCTATGGGAAACTCTTAAGGATGTTGTATATCGTAGAAAACCAGCTACACTGGCAGCACTTCGGGAAGAAATTGAAACGGCATGTGCTGCAATCGCTGAGGACACTTTGCTCAATCAGTAGTTCAACGTACTCAGAAGTGTATCGTCGCCGATGGTGGGCATTTTGAACAACTGTTGTAACGTAAAAGTCTAAGATGATTAGTGCTCATCATTTTCTGTTTGTGTGAATTCAGTTTTGTTATATTAACACAGTGTTTTCTTTGTTTGACGTGTGTATACATTTTTGGCACCTTCTGTATATTTTTAGCACGTAAAAGAAATTTTGCACCAAGAAATATCTGCTTCCCCAAGCTTCTCAAAAGTTCGCTACTTTGTTTTATTTAAGCTCTCCGTAGAAGAAAAAACACTTTACTATCGATCAAATTTTTTGTTCAAAATGTAAATATTTTTCCTCTCAAATAGTTCGTTTCCTCTCCAGAGTAAGTCATTAAGGGGGGGGGGGCAGCAAATACAAACTTTTGAGTTGGGAACTACATTTTTCGTGCGCATGTTCATTCTAATAAGCTTAAGTTTCATAACAATATGGTAAATTATGTTTTTTCAATATTTATATCGACCTACACAGTCAACTGTTTAAATATGTTTGCAACCCCCTCACCACATTTTAAGTATAATTCTAATATATCAAAAAAGTGCTACCCACATTTCGCTAATCATAATACACAGAACATGCACTTAAAATTTCACCCTTGTAACATAAAATTTATAAAACAATATGTTTAGCATTCTGAAAAGCGTATAAATGCATTTTGCGAAAAATATAATTTTAAGTTTGCATACTGATGAAATATAATTCTCTTAGAGCAGCTAGTCAAACACATGGTCCATACGCGTGCAATCGTTACTCGCTTTGGCGGTTCTGTACTGTACACATGTCTCCATCGCGTTGAACTTCAACAGCATTCTCGGTTTTTCAATACCACTTCAAAATTGCTTTCCGCTGTTCAAACGATAATCTCGGCTCCATTTTGTTGTAACAACGCTAGCATAACGTATTGTGAGTCACGTCTGTTTATAGAACATCATACGATAATCTTGGCTTCATTTGTTCATTGCTGATTTACCTGTCACGTAGCAACGCTATCATAAAGTATGTGATTCTCATCTGTTTACAGAACATCATACTACATATTACTGTTGTTTTTCGGTCCAACTTTTAAATATACTAAACGGATATCTACTGTGAAAGTGTGTATACATTTTTTGCACCGTCGGTATATATAAGCAAGTAGAAAACTTGATTTTTTATACGTTATTGTAGGTGTGAAATAATAAAAAGGTTCATTTTCAGAACGAAAAACCTTATTAATGCAGAAACTCGAGGGCAGTATTTTGTGGAAATTCTCCACTTTTACAGTTCACACATCTTAGATATTGCATCGTTGGCAGCGATACTTAAATATGCAATGAATTATTCGTATTAAAAAACAAAATAATAACGAAGTATATAATATTGTATTATTCTTTATAGACATGCAACTTATCTGATTAAAGGAATATCTTGCTTTCCCCTTCTCTTGCTTGATCTTCACTTTCTTTTCCCTTTTAATGCCAAATGCTCTAGATCTAGAGAAGTAAATAATCAAGGAATCCATCGATGTGTAAAGTTACACAGAGGGAAAAAAATTACCCTAAGAACTTTCTCAACTAGGAACAAATACAATGAACTGAGTAAATATTCATTTGGCAATGAATATGTAACATTTAGTGTATATTTGCAGTACGTACCTACTACAGCCAAATCGGGAGAATGTCTAGAGATGCAGTAATCTTAATTCTACGGGAAGTTTTGATTCAATAGATTAAATAAGCATTTTGTTAGGTAATAGGAACGTTAACTATTTTTTTTTTTTTGCCTAAAGAAAATAGGTAGCTTTTTTTTTTTAATGATTTATTTATGGGCGCTCTTTAACAGCTCAGGTCATCAGCGTCCCATTCAACTCAGGGCGTGAAACGGCCGAAAAATTTTGCTCAGAGGTCTCTCTTTCAGGCTTGAGGTTCTTTTTCGTGCCGTAAATGTACGACAAGGGACCCACGGCTTTACTTCCCTTCCGAAGGAAGCCATACTTAGGATTTTTACGCCCCGAAAAAATCCATCGGTCCTGGCCGGGTTCGAACCCGCGATCTTGGGTTTAGGAGGCAAGTATGGTAACCACTACACCACCAGGACCGACTAAAATAGGTAGCAAATCTCCAGACTATTACATACATTTTATTCACTTCTCTGCAACTACTTTTCATTGATCTGCAAAAAGAGCATTCTGGACTCCTTCATTTCTTGAAAAATGCTGTCTACGAAGAAAAAGTCAAAGAAATATCCCCAAGAAGTCAGATATTTACTTTAGGGTTTGGGTTTATAGCCTTTTCCGGTGACGTACCATTACATCCAAGGCAGATATTGGATATATCAGTAAGTAAATACGTTATTTTGTGGTACAAGAGTCAAAATAAATATTTCTCTACCTATATAACAATACTAGTGATTTATTTAGTTATTTATTGTATTGTGTAGCATTTTGAATTATATATTTACTATAGAAAAACTGTTCAATCTATTCTTATTCAATGGAAGGTTATGTGAAATGTCTTAAAAATTACTTTTGTTAAGGTTAAAATATAGTAAATGGATACATAAACATACTTAAATATATTCCAGACACTGGTACTTCAGTATTCAGACTTGCAATCAGTAAAAGCTATTAACTTTGCAAATTTAATAATTTTTGACCCACACTTACAATTCGTTGCGAAGGTTGTGTTTGTTTAGCTAAATACAATTATTTAATGTTTGTTTACAACTGACTTAATTTTAGTCTTGAATCGCAATCAACATACAGCTTATTTCTGTACTTGTTTTTTGATACAAATTCGAAAATAAAATGAACATTCACAAAGACACGTGGTCACAAACACCAACAAAAGTTTATGAATTTTTCTGAGGTCATTGGATGTTCGTTTTTTTTTTTTTTTTTTTTTTTTCCTTGTCACCCAGAAGTCTGTTAAATCCATCTCCTTGATCACTTGCCTGAGAGTTCCGTCGCATGATACTTTTTGATCAATTCGTCTTTCTCGGAAGGGTTTGAGGTTTCTGGTAAGGTGTCAGCAAAGAAAACGGATCTCTAATTTAATACACTGAAACCAGGTTTTCAGGGAAGTGTACATTGATATCTGAGATGAGACTCCCAAGGTATTCCTTAAAATTCCTGCCAGATAAATTTAACCATCTAACAATGGAAAGTAATTTTTGTTTCCAATTTTGATTTGTGTTATCATAAAGCTTAGTTTTTTTTTTTAAGAGCTGCAATTTTATCCTGTAACAAGAATATGGAAGTAAGGCATCCTGCAAAATCTTGTTGAGCTGATTGAGGAGGCAAAATACAACTACCAACTAAGCCAATCGGGTAAGCCACAGCTCATCAGTTAAATAATCGAAGTCTGAGGATGAATCGGGAAGGAAAATCTGCACGAAGTTCAAATAGATGGCTGAATGTATATACCTTCGACAGTCACCTAACTTCAGTGTCCTGGTGGTGTAGTGGTTACCATACTTGCCTTCTAAACCCAGGGTTGCGGGTTCGAACCCGGCCAGGATCGATGGATTTTTTCGGGCGTAAAAATCGTAAGTATGGCTTCCTTCGGAAGGGAAGTAAAGCCGTGGGTGCCGTGTCGTACATTTACGGCACGAAAAAGAACCTCAAGCCTGAAAGAGAGGCCTCTGAGCAAAATTTGTCGGCCGTTTCACGCCCTGAGTTGAATGGGACGCTGATGACCTGAGATGTTAAAGAGCGTCCATAAATAAATCAATTAAAAAAAAAACTTCAGTGTGAAGTAAAAGAGAATCGAGCCCAGCACGTGTTTCATCACACAACATGAAAAATAATCGCGAATTCATAGCTCTGGACTTAAGAAAGTTGACAACTTTCACACTTTCAGAGCAAGGGTATTATTCTTGCGACTAGAGCCTCGCGTGAATGCTACAATGTACAAATGTTCCTTCTGGGGCTACCTCTTTAAATTTTGCAACATTGCCACTGTGTTTCCAGTTATTACACGTGCTCTACCAGAACAAAACACCAACAGTTGTTTCATTTTATACCGTTAATTTTCATAAATTGTTCTTACTTTGAGAACATTTTATTTGAGGTTTTTGGAGCAGGCACAAAACAGGAATTCTTTCATCGCTGTTTCCCAAAGTATAAATCTTACATAAGAAACAATTTGGAGCATATTTATGCAAGAAGTGTCATCCATTTGTATGCAAAAATATTACCTGCGCTTAACATTTGCAGAAAAACGTAAAACTCTTCGGAGCATGGAGTCATTGGATAATGGAATCACTTAGAGTTGTTTTGCTGCCTTGTTCCCCAACATTATTTTAACCATATCTATAACTGCTGACAATATTAATGCATTTCCAATCGGTGAGGATTTCCCGCCTTACTGTTAAACAGACTTTATAAGACACCTCCAGAGCCTTTATGTTAGATTATGCAAATGAAGTTATTTGTTTTTTCCTTGATGACAAATCTGATGATTTTCTCTTAAAATATTCCAACGGTTTGTGTTTCAAATCACCGTGCTTGGTATCAAAATGGCGTTTCAAAAAGGAAAGGTTCGTCCAGTGAGTTAAAAGTGTTTGGTGACAAATCACTCAATTCTGAATCGTGACGGTTTCCTCTCCATCTGCAAAATGTGTGATACATTTTGTTTGTGTATGGAGCTTTTGTTGCTTTCTTGTGCATTTATATCCCATGACTTCTGGTAGAGTGGAATTATGTATTCCACTTACACTAATTTCTCCCTTTGTGCTTTTCGAGCAGTCCTTTAATTCAGCACTTATCCATGTTCCAGTTTACTTCTCCTGAATCTGGCACATACTATGTATAAATCTGACAATTTAACAAATAAAATATCGTATTCAACATCAATAATGTAACTCCACTGCTTTCTTAACTGTAAATACATCTCGCAGCTAAAAAAACGACAAAATGTATCCAATGATGTCTGATCAAATATATCCCCATTATTGGCATTGTCGTAGGATTAAAATTGAATTTCCGATTATTTTTGTACAGTATCACACTAAAGTGTTTTATGATAATTGATGATCATGTAAAATCTATTATTTCCGTTTAGCTATGGTAGGACTGGCATATGGGTTTTGTTTGTTAAAAATGTTATCTTATTTGCAAAAAGTTTACATACCACTCAGCATTAGCTCACGCAACATCGATGGTACGCGCACCATAGGTTGAGAACTGCTGCTTTAGGGTGATGATTCATCTGTTGAAACCCACATTGTCGAATTTCGGATGGCACTTTGGCTGACATGTGTACTGGCACCTTGTCCCGAAACGGCAGCACGCACACTGCTAGCTTTCCTCGATAGTAGACTCCGTGTTAGTGTAACCCTGTGATGCTGATGACGTAAGTTGTTGGAGAGCGTCCATAAATAAACAACAGTTGTCCTCTGCAGTTGCGCATCTGTTTAGCATGAAGTCTATGAGCAAAGCCCTTCTTTAACCGAAAAGACTGTCATGACTTTCTCCAACTTGAACGTCTAGGACCTCTGATATATCCAAGTCTCACCTCAAATCAACAAGCAATGCAATAATGCGTCCTACACAATTATTGGACATGCCCAGCTTTTCGAGACACCCACTTCTTCACGTATATTCATCTGTCATTAACTATTCGATATGCAGCTCTTTGTGAAGGTCGTCTTGCTAGTAAATAACATTAAAACAGTAAAATTATTGATAAATAACATCAAAACAGTAAAGTTGTTGATAAATAACATTAAAACAGTAGAATTATTGATAAATAACATTAAAACAGTAAAGTTGTTGATAAATAACATTAAAGCAGTAAAATTATTGATAAATAACATTAAAGCAGTAAATTTATTGATAAGTAACATTAAAACAGTAAAGTTATTGATAAATAACATTAAAACAGTAAAGTTATTGATAAATAACATTAAAACAGGAAAATTGTTGATAAATAACATTAAAGCAGTAAAGTTATTGATAAATAACATTAAAACAGTAAAATTGTTGATAAATAACATTAAACAGTAAAGTTGTTGATAAATAACATTAAAGCAGTAAAGTTATTAATAAATAACATTAAAACAGTAAAATTATTGATAAATAACATTAAAGCAGTAAAATTATTGATAAATAACATTAAAACAGGAAAATTGTTGATAAATAACATTAAAGCAGAAAAATTATTGATAAATAACATTAAAGCAGTAAAATTATTGATAAATAACATTAAAGCAGTAAAATTATTGATAAATAACATTAAAGCAGTAAAATTATTGATAAATAACATTAAAACATTAAAGTTGTTGATACATAACATTAAAGCAGTAAAATTATTGATAAATTACATTAAAACAGGAAAACTGTTGATAAATAACATTAAATCAGTAAAGTTATTGATAAATAACATTAAAGCAGTAAAGTTATTGATAAATAGCATTAAAACTGTAAAGTTATTGATAAATAGCATTAAAACTGTAAAGTGTTGATAAATAACATTAAAACAGTAAAATTATTGATAAATAACATTAAAGCAGTAAAGTTATTGATAAATAACATTAAAACTGTAAAGTTATTGATAAATAGCATTAAAACTGTAAAGTTATTGATAAATAGCATTAAAACTGTAAAATTATTGATAAATAACATTAAAACAGTAAAATTATTGATAAATAACATTAAAGCAGTAAAGTTATTGATAAATAGCATTAAAACTGTAAAGTGTTGATAAATAATGTTAAAGCAGTAAAATTATTAATAAATTACATTAAAACAGTAAAGTTATTGATAAATAACATTAAAGCAGTAAAGTTATTGATAAATAACATTAAAACAGTAAAATTATTGATAAATAACATTAAAGCAGTAGAATTATTGATAAATAACATTAAAGCAGTAAATTATTGATAAATAACATTAAAACAATAAAATTATTGATAAATAACATTAAAGCAGTAAAATTATTGATAAATAAAATTAAAACAGTAAAATTATTGATAAATAACATTAAAACAGTAAAGTTATTGATAAATAACATTAAAGCAGTAAAATTATTCATAAATTACATTAAAACAGGAAAATTGTTTATAAATAACATTAAAGCAGTAAAATTATTGATAAATAACATTAAAACTGTAAAGTTGTTGATAAATAACAGTAAAATTATCGATAAATGTTTGCACAGAATTTCTAATCGAACACGTTCATGGATCTCCTTTGGCTTGTGGGTTGCTTCCTTCTTTGGCGAGATATTTTATCACCGAAAGGTACTCTATAACTGCCACTATCTTATGAGATTTACACACTTACTCTTTGATATGCCTCTTCTTAAAAGGTAGAAATACGTTCAGACTATGCATTGGTTACTAGTTGCATAAGTATCTGGCTTAGCAACTTTATGGTGTTTCAATATAATCTCTGTTCACTTCAACATACTTTTATGAACAGTTAAGTTCCTTTCAAAAAGTACCCAGCAGAATGCTTTTTCTGCAAAACGTTCAATTACGGTAACATTCATTTCATCGTCATCATTAAGTTTCTTAAGTTTAGAAAACAAGTAGTAAATACTTGGTGCTGGGCGTAGGGTGTTCAATGTTCTGAAGCCACAATGCTTCATAGCAACCTTTGATTCCTTGATGTCAACCAACAGAACTGCTTGAACAATCCCAAAGATTGTAGCCGTGCTTTCGGTGAACTGAGTGATCTTCGCTTTTCTCTGTTGTGCTTCTCTTTTGCGCTTCTCAGCGATTCCCTTTTTTAAATAGAATCGTAATAAAGGGCTATGGTTTTCGCTCCGCTGTAACAGCACTTCGGATTCTCTTGCCAGTGCTCTAAAATCTTTGGGGAGCAGGACACATGATGAAATTTCTCGTGAATGACGCCAAAGCTATCATAGATATTAACAAATTTGCTAAGGTTACTTTCGGTTTCAGAGAATAATTTTTCAACGTCATCGTTTCCATAGCCCGATGCTCTCTCTTTCTTGATGAAAATGTTTGGGTCATTCCTTTAAAGAAGAACCTCCAAACGTAAGTATAGAAATGACATCTATAGCTGACAAGCAAGTTGTTTACAAATTAGCGTAAATTTTGTATAAAACATCGCAACCTACTTTAAGTTCAGAAACTGTGGAGTTATTTGCAATGTCTCGAAAATTAATCTTGTGACAACGACATAACTTGGCAAGTAGTTAGTTTCTCTACTCAGAGAAACCGTTGATCGAGTTGGTATGTTATTTTCGCATTCACAATGATCTAGCCTGCCCATTCTTCACATTTTGTGCAATGTTTTTAAAGTGTGGGAGGTAGAGTATATCAGTCTATCTCTATGTTCAACACTTGTCTCTCTGCGATTTTTGGAGACTGGCAAGAGTGCTTTGAGGTTGCTTAGGGCGATGTCAAGAGAGAATTTGGTAGACCGTTTTGAAAAGTGAAAGCTATCTATATGTCCTTTAATCAAGGGAAACCAAGGTGACATCACTTCATTTTGTGCATAGCATTGGACAAACCAAGCAATTGTCCTTAAAAAAAGTCTAAACCCAAAAGTATAGCAGGAAATTAATAGCATAACAATAGTATTAAATGAACAAAATAATTCAATATAATAAAAGGCAATATTTCGGATAGTAGAAATAAATATTTAATTAACAATTATTTACCAAGTTTGTAAGGTTAATAGAGATATTAATGTGGACTAGCTAAAAGTATATACAGTCTGTTCCAGATGCATTAAGAGTGAGTTTAAACAATAACATTACCTGAATATTCAAGCCTGATACACAAACACATATTTTCAAATGTATCAATAAATTAAATTAGTGATTCCTAACAATGAATGGTGATTAGTTCAAACGAGATTAAAAAGCATTGCTCATTTGTACTCTGTGGTTTTTAAAACTTAATACTTTTTTGATATATTAGATGGTGATGATTGCAACACAATGATAAACATTAAATCTTTGTTGTTTTCTGTTAGAAGCGTGACGTAGCCATTGACATATACGTGATAAACTTTTAGTGTCCTTTTCATAGCTTCCTTCGTCGCTATTTTTTCCACCTAAGAGCTAAGAGATGTGGATTCTTGTAGGATTGTCTGTAATGCAACAGATGGCGCAAATGGTGCTAAAAAGAAGTTTAGTGCTGTTTCTTTAATTGTGATATTTTCTTCAGCTTCTGGAAGAGGAGTGCCCGAGTTTCCGTCCTTTTGAACTCTGAACTGAGGAAAAGTTTGTATTTTTTCTGTTTGAAACTGATTCTTGCTAATAAATATTAATTGCAGGTAGGTTTTCAGACATATTAACATTTTAAATTGTTATGTACTTAGCTCTGTTGTAGCATATACACGGTAATGTTGTCTACCTCCCATCTTGCCTGGTTTGAAATCTATTATTAGCAAAGAAAATGTCATTTCCAAACTCAGTTGTGATTTTGTATACGAGAGTTCATTAGATAGGTTCACATAACCTCAACTACTTCATGCGCTGTTGTTTTGTTAAGCATCAAAGTTAAGTGTAACCTCCTACCAGTTATTATTTGTGATCCGCGACTTTAATCTAATAATTTATAACCGTGCTAAAGCGACCACTTTGTTACCAGTGCAGAGTTCTCGTGATTATAATTGCAATCGAGCAATGAAATTCATGCTGAAATAGAAATATATATATATATATATATATATATATATATATATATATATATATAAAGCCCCTAAGGAACTATGTATGTGGGGGGGGGGTTCGTTAAATTGGAATACACGGTAATAAAACAATATTTATGCAAGATATAATGTAATTCTCATTCCACTTTTATTACAAAAACATTAAAAGAAAACCGAGAGTGTAAAGAGTTATAATACACCAGTTTAGATTAAAATACATTAAGCATGAAAACTGCACCAAAGAATTAATTCTTGAGAAGTTTTACATATAAAGAGGTCCGTTCACTTATAATTTTCCAGATTAAAACTTGCAAGCATTTCTCCAAAAATATATGGTCCATTCAAATAAACAGTTATATAAAACTGACCACGAGAAAAATGCTTAACTGGCCTGCAGAAATGTATATACATATCTCACCTGCAACAATTTACATGAAATTCAAAGAATGTTAAGCAAATATAAATTCCAAGGAATATTAACAGTTATATAAAGCACATTTCTTTATGATCAATATCTCCAGCAATTGCAATAAAGTAATATAGTGAAGTTTCTCATGAAAATGCTAATTTTTCCACTTAATTACAAAATAATTACTAAATTTCAATGTTTTATCAAAATTTCAATAACTTTGATATAAACTTAGCAACAAACCTGGGTTACAGTGAAACAACCAAGAAACTCCCAGAAATTTCTAGTTAGGGGGTCCATCCCCAGGAACTTCTTGGTTGCGACAACTCAATAGCAATACTCAGGAGAGAATCCCTGTAAGGCGTCAAGCACAGAGCTTAGTAGTTCACGGAAGACTAATGTGCGTTAGCCAATGGGCGTAGATATCAAAAAGAAAGTGACCTTCAGATGACGGCATCAAGACATTTGAGAAAAAAGCAGAATTGTTGAATAGTGTAAGGTTTCGTGCAAAATAGGTACATATTAAACCAGGAAAGTGACAGATAAAATGAGTATAATCTTACTATAATTTTGTTTTAAAATATGGTGTCTCTTTTTATAGGAGTACAGAGAGAGAAAGGAAAGTCATATATTTTTTCACAAAATGAGATAACTATTATTTTGTAACGTATACTAACAGAAAAATTTCAGCAAATATTAGCAACCTGTTTGGCGACAGAACGTTAAGGCGATTCTGTTAATAAAAGCATGCCAGATAAAAATGTAATTTTGATAAGAACGAGTATCAATAGATGTTCATATTTTTGAACGGAATGCTGGCAAAGAATTATACAACGCTTTCTTTTTAAAGCTTCGCTGCTTATTTAACATTTATTTAAAGTAATAACACGTCAATTTAGATAATGGAGGGAAACTTTAAAACCAGTGTTTATTAAATTTTAAATTTCACCAACTCACCTTGAAAGTTAAAATAGGATTCCTAGCTTTTGAGGCTTACATTTTTAATAGGATGCAATTGTTGTTATATATTCTATTTTCTACCGTGGCCTGGCAACCTGGACTGTTGTTATGTTTTTTGAAGTTGATCAGAATAAAAAAATAAGTCATTTAGTTGAAGAATGAAAAAATATGGGAAACTTGCATTTATTAATATTACAATAATACATCCTATTTCCGAACTCCTGTTAAATCCACTTACATTCTGTATTTATTTATTTGTTTTTGTGGATTATACACCAGTTTCAAACAACGTCTTATCAAAACAACTTAAATTAAATGCTCAGTAATATATTTTTAAAATTTATTTAAAAGTGCGGTTGTTGGGCGTTAGGGGATGAAATCCAAATGGTAAATTATGATTTTAAATATCCTGCATCAATAAATTTACGTGTTTTCTATATAAATTAAATTTATATTAAATAGGTAGTTATTTAGACTAGATAGTTTTGAATTGCTGTATATCATTTATATACAGTTGATATGCTTCAGGCACACTGTAAATTTAATCTTTTATCAAACATGTAGGAGTTGTTTTTTTTTTTTTTTTTTTTTTTTTTTTTTTTTTTTTTTTTTTTTACAAATTTTATGTAGAAAGAATTTGACTGATGATATTTCAGATTTATCACAAACTCCTGCTTCAAATTAGCATTTGTTTAGTTGCGGCGGTGATGATAAGAATGAACTTGCTATAATAATAACATTTAAATAATTTATTTAATGAATATATGATGCAATGCGTTTGTGTCATTATTTTTCAGCTTTCAATCAGTTTTCTCAGAGATTAAATGTTAAAATGGTTGTTGGAGACTACATTAATTCATTCCGTTAGAATAGTGATACTTTTGTTGCTAATGAGGAGTGAAGGTCACGGAGATTCTCCGTATACGCAGCAGAACTCCAGATCTGCGGTAGGTTTGCTGGAAAGCGTTTACGAGGTTCTGGTTAGATCTACGGTGACATATGGCGCGGAAATCTGAAGGTGGGAGCCAACGGAAACTCTGGATCAGGTGAGAACGCGTTTTTTTGAAAGTAATTTTTTGAGTATGGAGGCCTAGGGCGAACTGCGGAATTAAAAGGGAATTTGGGACTCATAGTAATACAGTATAATGTAAAATTAGAGCGGTGAAATATTGGCTGAAATTTATTCTGGGAAATCAATCTTTAATTAGAGCAATGTGCTTCAAAGAGCAGTTTAGATTGGAAGGCAATAAGATCTTCAATATAAGAAAAGGATTAGAAACCATCGGGTTGTGAAATATTTGAACAGCAGGCCAAGGTAACAGAAGAACGTATGGAGGAAGATCAGGAACCGCCTGAAGGACATAGGCAGGCAGTACAATCCCGCAATATGGAGAGAAAATCTCGTTAGAAGTGCAAACGGAGTTAAAACCTGGATGGGTGATGAAGCAGTACATCAACCCAAGGGCCAGACCCATTAAATACGCACTCGCGTGGTTTAAGCTTGAAGCCTCCCGGCAGATGAAAATCTCAGGAGAAAATGGACTAAGAATTTACCTTTATGTGGAGGAGGAGAATCATGGTCACACATCATAGAGAACTGTAGCAGCACTGTGTGTTGAGAAAAATGTTTTTGCCGCCTTCCTTTACTGTCTCTGTCAGGCGGCAAGGGGCATGCTGGGCTCTGCTGACAGGCAAGGATGAGGAGCAGGTAGGCAAATTCATGTTGAAGTGAGACAGCTCAGTCTAAAAAGGATGAAAACAGGGAGGAGGGGCGGGGGGAACTACGAGGATAGGTCCATAATTTTCCGGTTTCGCCAAAAAGGATTATCATCTTCACACAAAACCCTTATGTAGTGTCATACCTTATCTGTTGTAAATAATTACAGCTGTAATCTCCGCTCCACTGTGTTCAGTTGTTCAGATAAGTTCCATAAAGAAGATTATGTGTAGAAGATTGTGCAATGTTCAAAACAGAGTATATTATTAAGCTCTTCACAAAAGAAGCACTTATTCCAAATGAAATTAAACAGCGATTGGACGGTGTACATGGGGAAGCATCTCCCCCATATTCTACGGTAAAATAATGGGTCAAACTTTTTCGCATGTTTCGAGAAAGCATTGAAGACGAAGAGCGTGCAGGTCGGCCCTTGGAAGTGCTCACTCCTAAAACATCGATTGCTGTTGTGGAAAGAGAAATTATGAAAGACCGGCGTCCAAAAGTTACAGAAATACCAGCAAGGTTGGATATTTTAAAACAACAGTCCTTAGAATCATTCATGAACATTTAAACATAAATAAGGGTAGTGCAAGATGGGTGCCTAGACTTCTTTCCTCAGTCCAAAACCAGCAACGAGTAATCTTTTGTCAAATATTTTTGGAGCTCTATTGTGGCAACGAGAGAGAAGTTCTGCAAACCATTGTTACAGGAGATGAATCTATGTTCTCCACTATGATCCCTTGTCCAAAAGAGAATCAATGGAGTGGCAAGCGTAAAACTGGCGAAGCATTGCCTCTAAAGGCCAAGGTCACTCAGTCAATCAAGATGATCATGGTCACAATCTTCAAGGAGAGGAATACCACAGTAAATGGGGAGTACTATGCTGGCCTAATGCACAGACTACGTGCTTCCATCAAAGAGAAAAGGCTAGGAAAGCTGAGTGGTGGTGTGCGCCTTCTTCCAAACGCACATATACACCCAGCTCTTGTTGCAAAGGAAGTTTGAAGAAGTGTGGCGTCAAGAAGATCGACCATCCATCCTACAACCCAGATCTAGCTCCCAGTGACTATTTTCTATTCTCACAAATCAAGAAGGACCTTCAGGAACTAAATTTAACTGTGGTGAAGAATTGATGGAAGCTGTTCATGTCCACTTTGTGTATTATGAAAGGCACGAAAGGCACCTGTTTGAAGGTTGTAAGCTTATTAGTATGTATGTTAATTTGAATAAACAGGTTCATTCATACTAATGAGAATCATGAAGTGAACACAAAAGTTAGTGACATACGCGAGTCCCCAAAATATGAAGTTAGAATTACATCACTCTGCTTGTGAACATTCTTTGAAACAGCTTGGAACCTCCACTCGTATGGAGCATGTCGTTAAAGAATTAAAAGATTCAAAATTATCAATCGCTCCAGGAGAGAAAAAAACTCATTTCACTATCAAAACAGTGGAAAATAAGACTTCATGGAGGTAAGAGGTCAATCTTACACATAAACGTTAATTTCATAATGATTGTTTACTTAGAATCTGTTTCTGGAAGTTTACTATAGTAAGCTACTAGAAGGTGAATAGCCTGCGCTTATAATTAAAAAACAAATGCTCGACGTTATTCATACACCAACAGTATTAACGTTCAATCTACAGACGTCGCTAGAAGACCAGTGCAGTCTAAAGCAACAATATACAAAACAATAAAATACTATTATTACATTTTGAATATGAATCATCAAATCTCCCACACACCTAACCTGAGTTATTCTGACTTATCCCGTATCTTCGATTTGTCAGGAGTTTCTTAACTGAATAGCCTGAAGTTAAAGGTTCGAATTCCATCTTTGACTATAGGAACTAAAATTACCCAATTTACTATTATTATTATTATTATTATTATTATTATTATCGAATACGGAATATATAAAATATTTTATATTTTAATCTAGCAGCTTTCTATGTTTTCTTTTCCCTTTGGGATAGTTTAGAAGTGTAGGGGGATATTTTCGGTATTTGAACCATGCTCATGACTGGCCATTTGTGCCTCCCAATAGGATAGCTTCCAGGAGGAAGGGTTGCGGTGAAGCAGACACCGTGCCGAGAGGATGTAAGGGAGGTGACTGCGCCTACTCTCAGGTGGGTCCCTACCATGTTTTCCGATAGATCGTCGCTACGCCAGTGGAACCCCGTGGAAATCCCGCCTCCATTGCGGTTACCGGGGCTTCAGCCTTCAATAGTGCAAGCCAACATCACATCTCCCACGGAACTAACGAAATAAATGAATGATAAGAAATGGGAAAGCGATTGATTGATTTATTTATGGACGCTCTTTAACATCTCAGGTCATCACTGTCCCATTCAACTCAGGGCGTGAAACGACCGATTAATTTTGCTCAGAGGCCTCTCTTTCAGGCTTGAGGTTCTTTATCATGCCGTAAATGTACGACATGGGACCCACGGCTTTACTTCCCTTCCGAAGGAAGCCATACTTAGGATTTTTACGCACCGAAAAAAATCCATCGATCCTGGCCGGGTTCGAACCCGCGATCTTGGGTTAGGAGGCAAGTATCGTAACCACTACACCACCAGGACCGACTAAATGGGAAAGCGGAAAATTGGTATAATGTATGCATGCATTCCAACGTTCGGCTAAGTGATCAGGGTCGGCCCAATGGGAATTGAACCCGAAACCTCGAATGCTAGTCCCAATCCACCAATATTTTATTTCATGTATATACCGGGTGGTTGAAAAATGACATGCTACCATTTTTTTTTTCTTTCTCAGTGTAGGAATTTATTGCGAGATGAAGAATATCGAATTTAATTAGAGGTATTCCCCTTCATTGTCTATGCACCTTCGCCATCGTCCTGGCAGTTTCCATATTTGCATATTAAATCATTCTTTGGGGGTACAATGCTTGAAGCTCGTTTGCGGTGACCAGACTCTCAAAGAACCCGCCGGATCCATGCTGTACAACTCCACCAATCATTGACATGTCTACACACGCTTTTGTTTCTGCGCACTAGTGAGGAAATGAGGCACCCATTGCGCATACCCATTCTCATCTTCAAGCCCTCATGAATGATGTGAAGACCTGATGTGTTCTGTAGTTCATCAAAAGTGATTTGCCTGTTCTTCATTATGAAATCAGACACGATTTGGGTTTCCCCGTTACGTGCTGTTGTTGAACGCCCAGTGCTTTTACGTTTTTGACTCCGTTTCTGCTGTCTTTGAACTGTGATAACAAGCAAAATAGCGATCTGCGACTTGGTGCTGATAATATAAATGTGTAAAGCAGCGATTCCTTTCCACAGTGTTCACCGTTTCCCATGGTTGTCCGATTCCACGTTGTGTGTTCGCAGTACGAACTGAATAGCAAGCCGCAGCAAATGGCACAGCGCTTGTCTACATTTGGGACGGAGCAACGCCAATGTTAGCAATAGGCGTACTTGAAACTACTCGTGCGGATTCACCCCAATATTAATATAATTTATATACGGGTTCTCCTTTTCACGTAATTACTATGATATTTAATTATCTTCAATAATGTATATTTTTCATTTCACATTTTTCTATCTTTGTTGCCTAGCTAGACATCTTTGTATAAAAACAGAAAACTCAGTGCTTTGTTCACAATAACTTGAGCATACATCCCACAGTAAAACCTTGTGAGGGTAACTCTTTTATTCGCCAAGGCTAAGTAAGCTAAAGTCAGTCCAAGGTACTCAAGGCGTGTTTTGACAGGAGAAAGCTTGTGTTCCCTATAAAATCTCGTAACCAGGGAAGTTTAAATGTCGGGGAAGGCGAATGGTTCGATCAGCTGAAAATACAGTTAGAATTTAAAGCATCGTATCGTAAAACAGGTTTTTAAAGCTCTTGCTAGCTAGTGAATCAGATGAATATAGGTAGATTTAAAGTAGCCATGCTAAGACAGGGTTTAATTTTGAAGGAGAGACGCGACTCTATGGCGTATTTCGCGCTACCTGTGTGCCAACGATCTCTGTTTGAATTACGTATAAAAGAGCACGTTTTGGCACCGTGTTTCATTCGATGCACATTTCACTCTCGATGCTCACATTCGATTCTCAGTTCTATTGGATCTTTGGATTTTCGTTGCTCCGTTCGATTCTATTCCATTTTCAGTTCTATTCTGGTCGACTTTGCGATGCATTAAATTTCAACGCTCAGCATTTCTACATTTCGAGCATACAGGCAACCGGAATTCGATGCTTGTATCTGCGTGGTAAACATTTGTCAAGTCTTCGTTTCAGTAAACATGATATAATCCATCGGGACAAACAGTTCGATAATCAAACATCGTGCAATAATTATACGTAGTGTGTGGACTCTATCAACGGCAAAACACCGAGGTTTATCAGAAAGTGGCGCTGAATAAATCATTATTACAAGTAACATCGAACCGCCTGCTCATTTACCTCGCCAGAACCTCTTCACATCCGGCAACATGTAATATTTATTTACGGACGCTCTTTAATGTCTCAGGTCATCAGCGCCCCATTCAATTCAGGGCGTGAAACGGCCGATAAATTTTGCTCAGAGGCATCTTTTTTCAGGCTTGAGGTTCTTTTTCGTGCCATAAATGTACGACACGGGACCCACGGCTTTACTTACCTTCCGAAAGAAGCCATACATATGATTTTTCCGCCCGAAAAAACGCATTGATCCTGGCCGGGTTCGAACCCGCGATCTTGGGTTTAGGAGGCAAGTATGGTTACCACTACATCACAAGGACCGACTATAGAGGGAATGTCAATCATTATTTAACGCTCCAAGTACTACCATGCTTTCGTTGCTGTTAGTTCTTCACTCTCTATACTGTCCTTACTTTTATTTTGATTATAAACAAAAAGTTACTTCCTTTCCTATTTTAGTCATCATTTCAAAATGCTATCACTTTTCTTATTCTAATTCTTATTCTTATTTCATTAATTAGCTCATTTCTCCATCCATTAGTTTCTGGACATTTGGACAATATTCGATTGCCTATTCAGTTTCCTTACATAAGTGATTAACTATGAAAAACGTTAGTAAAATTGTAGAATGTCTTTCTATTTAACAATATGAAAAAAAAAAAACTAAATGTATACTATTACTAGCGAAGATACTTTGAGAGATTGTAGTCTACTGTATAGCACCATAGTCAGAGTCATGGAATCAAAGAGAGGAAGAACGCAGTTGTAAAATCTGTTTAGGTGAACCATTACAGAACATGTCGATGCAAGCACTCTGTTGGAGAATTAAACAAACACATATCAGAGACTTGAGACATTTCCTTTGAACGTGTTTCCCGTATCTGGGAATGAGGAAAACACCTACCATGCATTGCCATGCTTTGAAAAGGATTCTTCTAACATTTTGGATTGCATTGTAACTATAGACTAATATTAGATTCATTATTATGATCCAAAAATAAAATAACGTATTTAACATGAATGGCTGCTTAGTCGGAAGCCTGTTGCTCTTCACTATTAACTAGTCGGGGGGGGGGGACGTGTGAAGAAATGTAGTAGAATTTTTTAGACATTGGACACTAGAGGTAGAGTGATTTGCAAATGCTTTGTGCTTAAGTACACCGAGCTAAAACATGATTATGGTTAATAATTAAAATTGTTCATATAGTCTTTTCATGATAGACTTGCAGCTTAATAATTTCTTATAGGCATTTTATCAGTTTCAAAGCAGACTAGGTAATTATTTATATATATATATATTTATTTATTTATTTATTCTGGTAGAGCTAAGGCATTAGGCTTTTTCTTCCCTCTACCAATCTAATAATAATTACATGAAGTTATAGGGACAATATTACATTCATAACATTGACAGTAAAGTTGACAATACTCGTACACATATAAACAATGTAAAGCATTGTGCATATAAATAAATATGTGCTTATACATAAATATTGATAATGAAAAATGAAAAATATTAACTTAAGAGGAAGAAGCAATAAGAAAATAAAAGAACAATAACATACAATAAACACTCGCAATGACAATTTATACATACATCAACCTACGTAAATCCTGAAAGTGGAAATAAAGATACAAGCAAAACATAAAATTAAGCCTTGACAATATTGTGAAGGAGATAGGAACATTTATGATAGTAATAAAATAATAGAATGAATAATTCTACAGCAGGGTAAAACAAATAAATACATGTCTAAATCTAGGGTAATCGATTATTTCTGATAATATTAAATAATTTCTTATAAACTGCAGCTGAAGTTCGGCAGTCTGATATCCCGTGGTAATGCATTCCAGAGACGGGCAGAGGTTACGGCGAATGAATATGATAATAGTACGTTCTGGGATTCAGAACGTGTGTTAAGATTATGAGAGGAAGACAGATATTGAAAACAGAAGATAGAGAAAATGTATCGATGTTATTGAAAAGTAGCGTGAGTCTTTCAGGCGGAACCAAGACGACATATCAAGGGAGGGTGTTGTATGATCGAACAGACGCACATCGCAGATGTAACGTACGCACATATTATGAACATCCTGTAGTTTTTGCGTTCGGTTAGAGTTTAAGTCTGTGAGCAGAAAATCGCAGAAGTCGAAGTGAGGCATCACCAGGTAATCTTTCTGACATATTAAAGAGTATTTAATTCTTCTATATTTGCGTATTCTTAATATTAATTATATGACCATAACTATTTTATATAAATTCCTAGCTTTCTGCCAATCATTTCCTACTTATAAAATATATTTCGCAGTGTCAAATGAGAGGAATACCAGCATAAGTTTGTCACGGGTTTGTGTCCAAAAACATTGCACATATTTTACAACTTATTTGTGTCATGTTAAAAGGTGCTTTTTTGCTAAATTCTTAATTTTCAATAGAAACTCTATCGGCTGTTTGGGGAGAAAAATGATTTTAAAAGCGCTTGGAGTCGATAGCAACTCTTTCCTGAAAGAAGAAACTACATTAACGAAATAGGCTCCTTTTAGAGTGCGTGTTATGGGCTAAGTTACGTAATTATATATTACTCGCAATATTTGTAGGAAGATAAATAAGAATCATATTAGCTCCCATCTCGATTTCAATTCTGCAGAACGTTTCTTGCCTCTGGGCTGGTATCTAAATTTTAGCTTTTACGCTTCTGTGGAATAGTTAGCCTTTCTTATTCTATTTTCATTTGAGTTTTCTTTTATATTAATATTCCATTGATGATAAATGTAAAGTAATAAATTTTAATGTAATAACTTGGATAAAGTTTATCTTAAAGCCATTTTCTGTTTCTATACACAGCGATAATTGTAAAATCAGACTCAAAGTTTTTGTTTTTGTTTGTTTCCCTCAATTGTGAGATAAACTGAAAGATTTTTGTCAAAATTTCTCATTCACGCTTCTCCTCTGCGATGAATGAAGTAATAATTTAATTTTCCCGTCAATAAACACAGAACGTGTCAACTTTTAAAGTTACCTAGAATTCCTCTTTTGAGTATTAGAGAAAACCCCCAAATGTATACCCTTACATGTGATCGAACCGTGACTGCTGATGAGCTCACCATTGTTGGGAGCTGGAGAGATGGCTAGTCAGTGCTGATAAAGTCCAAATGTTCACTATTAATATTCTGCTTTTGCTAATGCAAAGAGAATGGACCGAATTTTAATTATTTGAATAGATGATACACACGCAATACGTAATGTTTTACTTGGCAGATAAGTCCTCTCTCCCTCCATGCGTTGCTAGCCATCTCTCCAACTCCCAGCACTACCTAGAAGGGGACAACTAATATTTATTGATGTAGAAAATATTATTAAGCGCTATGTTTGAAAGTTAACTAAAATACAACCGATCTAGCAGAATCCAGTATGCCGGTGTTAACAAACTACAGCACAGTGATTTCAGAGACTGTATGAGGGTCTTGTGGTCTGTCACATTTAAAAGTTAGGGCATTAATTTTCTAAAGCACTATTACTGAAGTTTCCATTCGAGATGATACCACACAATAACAAATGGAAGTTGAGGGTATGCCTCGGTATGACACTGAGATCAACAAAAGGTGAATTGTTGTTACTGAGTTCGACCCGCTAATCACTTTTTTACTGTTATGTATTAAGCATACTTCATAAAATTAATAACCTACTCCGAACCTACAATATTGCAAAATGGTCTATCGCCTTATTCAGTCTGGAAAATAGCTCCCTCTAGAATATGCTACATAGCACAATAAACCAGTTAACCGTTGTTCAGTGCCATACTGTCATAGACTAGCCCGATATTTTATAACACTTAATCTTGTAAACGCAAAACTATTGAAAATGAGGGTCTCCTCCCTCGCCAAGCAAACTTGAAGATGTTTCTTTAACATCAGCATCTAATTTAATCGCCTGTACTCAATTTTTTTTGTCCAAAATTACTGCACAAACAGAAGCGGTTTCTTTACATGGGTGGTAATGGATGGAAAATTATGGTATGTAAAATATGTGAAGGGAAAGATTTTGGAAGAATTTAAATTTCATTGTTTTATTTTATGGGATCTCAACGGTAAATGATAGTTTCTTCCTCTCCGATGATTGGTTTCCGCTGATTTATATTTTTTTTTTGTGACTCTGCTGCTGAATACTTTTATGGTCCTGGGACCTTAGGGGAAGGAGTCTTGGAGATTAATAATATTTCTCGTCATGGGAAATGAAACACAATTAATTGTTCATAAACTATCCCACATACAATATACTGCCGTTATTTCTGGAGGATATATGCAACTTTCGCACTAACTATGACAATCACTCTGGCGTTTATTGATTTGATAAAGACAAATCCTGAAATTAAGTAATCCTTAGACACAACTGAACTCAACTAATAAAGCTCTTCCGCCTAATACTCTTCCAATGCACAAACGGAACTGAACTGACCGTACCTATCTTCCGCACTGATAATGCCCCACACTGAATACTTTTCCAAAACTGACCACATCTTTCCACTAACGGAACTAAACTGAGTAAACCCTTCCACTGATAATGCCCCGTTGAATACTCTTGCAAAACTGACTGCGGGCCGCAAAATTACAAGACCAAATAAACATGGCCTACGTAACTTTTTACATGTAGATATCAACTCAAGCTGCTAACTTCTTCCTTTGAAGAGGTTATTCACCTGTCTTTTCATCCCTGTAGTTGCCATATGTTTTATTGTGCCTAGCCTGCTTTATAATTCTCTAACAGAATACAAATAAACATATTAGTCAAGGATTCTCCTTTAGAAATTTCTTCAGAAATTTCTCGATTTGCTTGGATCATCTTTACAATTATTGTTACAATAGGCAACATAAAATTCCCAGGTCCGATTTTATGGTTGGGGTTGCTTTCTGCACCCTGGCAAGAAAATAATATTTTACACAAAATAATTCAACACTTGTACAGGAAATAAAATGACAATACACTCAATAACTTATGACTATAATAAGGAATTTACATAAAATTACTTGCTACAATTACTGTAATTAAATATGGGGGTGGCAACTCATAAATACCGTTTCAAAACTCTGAAATTATTGCATTGTACTCCATTAACACCCGGTATAATGTGCTTCTATAAGAAAGTATTTACCATTTAATGGGCACCCAAGCAATAACGTTTGTTTATTTATTTATTTTTTGCAAAAAATGTGTTGTGTTTACCACTGTATTAATTTAATGTTTATTTGCCCTTTTATCTCTACCTCTCTCTCTCTCTCTCTCTCTCCGTTCTTTGATTCACTTTCCTTTATCAGAATAAAATCTTTCTGTTAGGGCTTTGCTTTAGCAAACAATATTCCGGAACAAAGAATTTTTCCTAATACAGACGAAAGGAGATACATTGAACAGTAACAAAAGCTGTCATATGCATATCTTAGAATTATAAAAAGTTGCACTAACTTCAGAATAATAAATAAAATTCAAGTAAATAAAGCTGGTTTTAAAACTTAAGAGCTTTGAAGTTTTATCATTTCTGTTTACATGAATATATTCGTTTTTTATAGTTTGTGTTGAATCAAGAATGCATTTAAGTTCATTTTGTGTATATTTAACTATAAATATGCCAAATATTCAAAGCAAATGTAATAAAAGAAACACAAAACATCTTTTTAAGGCATTTTTCATAAAATTTGTTGTGTTACATGTACTCATTTCCAATTAATTAGTCGCTCCTCTTGGTGTAGTGATAACCATACTTGCCTCGTAGACCCAAGATCGCGGGCTCAATCCGGTCATTGATTTTTTCGGGCGTAAAAATCCTAAGTATGGCCTCCTTCGGTAGGGAAATACAGCCATGGTCCCCTGTCATAATGCACGTAAATGAACCTCAAGCCTGAAAGAAGAGGCTCTGAGCAAAATTTGTCGACCGTTTCACTCCCTGAATTGAATGGGACGATGATGACCTGAAATGTTAAAGAGCATCCATAAATAAAACAATAAAACTTCCAAATCGAAGCTAATGAGGGTCTAAGAATTAAGTTTATCTATGTTCCCTGAGGTTCTTGTACTGTTTAAGTATATTATTCAAAACATGGAACATCTCGAAGATGTGCAGAGTCGTGTTACATTTATGAAATCCATATGATCATTTAAAAATGATTTATAGCATGTAAATGCACATGCTTAATAATCTCAAATGTATAGCAAAATTATTTAATCTGCAATACAGATAACAAAAGAACAACAAATATACATTTTCATATTAAGTATTTTGTCTTATGTTTGAACACTGTTTAAACATTCAAATGAATAATAGGTATTATTGAATAGATATTCTGTAAGAACAGAGTTGAAAATTCCAATTATTGAATAATGAAATAATAATAATTTTAGAAAAATTTGGAGAGTGTTATTATTTTGATGCATTCATAATAAATTTATCCTGTTATTAAAAAGGAATTTACTATGAATGTCTCAGAAACTCTGCAAATTTATCTAAAATTATTATTATTATTATTATTATTATTATTATTATTATTATTATTATTATTATTATTATTATTATTATCTAAAATTATTATTATTATTATTATTATTATTTGATAAGGGAAGTTTAAAATCTACTCTTACGAATGTTTATGCAGCAAGGCCTATTATTCAGTTGAAAAATTCACAACAGAATAATGTATAATAACAAAAATATACACACATAAACTTTATGCTGTACCTTATGAGTGCTTATCGGCTCCGGAATGTAGAAATTGGCTTTTTGAGAATACAGTGTGAAAGACCACTGCCCCATTATTTATATCTGCCAGTGTTGGTGAACGAATCTCTAGAAAACGGTTCTTGTATGTATCGGCATTTGTTCTGTCATTAAAGCGCTTGGTGCTGTCAAGATTGACTCCTGAGGTCTTGGAAGAGATCTCTCATAGTCCTTAGGAAGTATATTGCTGACATAGCGAAGAAGGAAGTAGGAGGTAAATTTGATGATCCAAAGTCTATTTTGAGTTTACTAAACATCTATAAGAAAGATAAATCTTACAATTGCATTTTTATCAAACAAAGGAACCTAAAAAGATACCAAGGAATAAATAAAATTAGAATTATTCATTTATTTTAACCGGAACAATGTAGAACGTATATATTTTGGTGCTTAATAATGATTCTTAATGAACAAGATGGGAAGGGTAAGCTATTACTGTACTGAGGGGTTCTAGATCTGAGATAAGTGGGTCCTGAAGTCATAAGAGAAGGTGGCCTGAGGAACATATCCTCCTTTGCGAGTTAGTTTAGCCTGAGGTTTAACCTCAGATAATGAGGCACAATGGACTCATTTGAGGTCTAAGTGCACGCAGGCTTTTAGTTGGGATCTCTTACCCAAGGGCTTTCATTCAAATGCGCTTTGTGACGTTAGCACGCAGACTTTGGAAGTGAAGAATGGAGAGGAGAAACCAGAAGTTAAAACATGTCTGGTGTAATTTAATGAACGAATAGTGCAATACATGGCATTGGAAACGTAGTCTTAATTACTAAGAAGTAAACAGTAAAAATAGAGTGGATTAGGAAAGAAAGCGTCTAGACTGGTAAGCAATTGTAGAAAATAATGAGGTAAACATAGAGAGAAATATTATCATATCTTGCAACAGTACAAAAGACACATAAAGGGCTCTATTTAAATGTTCGAAACTGTCAAGAAGTGCATTTGCCTTCTGCTCCATATTATTATTATTATTATTATTATTATTATTATTATTATTATTATTATTATTATTATTATTATTATTATTGTTATGCATATTTTAGTTAAAAAGGGATATTTATTCTATTTTTCAGATTCAAAAAGGTATCGAAAAGATAAGAAAGAAGCTGAAATTTGGTGGAGGAATAAAAATATTTTTAATTAAGAATTGTAAATGGGTTGGAAAGATGAAACGTGAAAGATAGCTTTGCAGTCGTATTTACAGCAAGAAAAGAGCAGAGAGATAGTTGGAGTTTGAAGAAATTTCTTTTTCTGCAAAGAATATTAACAATTACTCTTTTTTGTACGTTCAAGATTTTTTATACACCTATAAAATAAGAACTAGTGCTGCAGTTTATAATTAAGTAACTCCGACTTTTACTGTGTCTTTGCTTGGTCCCTTTTCAAATACAAAGACGTGCAAAAATTGTTTTAGAGTGAACGCAAACCAGTTGTTTCTGAATTGTAAAATGGAATAGTAAATTTACCGTCATTAGGTGATAGTGCCGTTATGGTTTGACAATATGGTTCACAGAGAACAAATTGATTTTTTGCTTTGTTAGTCATAATCAGTTTCAAGAGAGATTCGGGTGTAATTTCATTCCTTTGATACTGCCCTGAAAGTAATGTTCTCTGAAGGTCACGCAGTGCGAGGTCTGTTCAAAAGTATCGCGAACTTTGTGTTTTTTTTCAAAAAGTATTTATTTATTCATGAATATCTATTTTGTCCCCTTCAAAGAAATCCCCACCAGATATTATACACTTGTGCCAACGTTTTTTTCCAATCCTCGAAGCATTTTAAAAAATCGTTTTATGTGATCTTGTTCAGCTCCTCCTTCGATGCCGCCTTATATCCTCAATCGTGGCGTAGCGTCGTCCTTTCACAAGCCTCTTCAGTTTTGGGAACAAAAAAAAAGGGTCACAGGGGGTCAGGTCTGGGGAGTACGGTGGCTGCGGCATCATAAGTGTGTTGTTTTTGCCCAAAATTCGCGCACAAGCAACGATGTGTGAGCAGGGGCGTTATCATGGTGCAAAAGCAAATTTTTGTTCTTCCACAAATCCGGGCGTTTCTGGCGGATTGCTTCCCGCAAATTGCGCATAACTTGCAGGTAATATTTCTTATTGACCGTTCTACCCCTGCAATCGAAGAAAACTGTAAGCAAAACCTTCACATTCGACCGAACTGGGGCGCTTTTTTCGGTCTTGGCTCGTGTGGCAGCATCCATTGGGATGATTGAGCTTTAGTTTCCACGTCATAATCATAAACCCCATGATTCGTCACCAGTTATGACCCTCTGGAGTAAATTTGGGTCGTCGCGGACAGAGTTCAACAGCTCCTTAGCAACGTTAATGCGATGGTGTTTTTGGTCGAAATTGAGCAACTTTGGTATGAATTCTGCGGCGACCCGTCTCATGCCCAAATCATTGGTAAAAATCGAATGGCACGAGCCAATCGATATGTTTAGGTCCTCAGCAACTTCTCTAACGGTGATTCGACGATTGGCCAATACTATTTTCTTCACTTCTTCAATGTTTTCGTCTGTTGTTGACGAGCTCGGGCGCCCGGGACGCTCTTCGTCGTTCACATCTTCTCGACCCTCTGAGAACATTTTGTGCCACCGATAAACGTTGCTTTGGTCCAAGGTAGCTTCACTATATGCCACAGTCAACATTCGGAATGCATCCGCGCACTTAATTTTGTTTTTCACAAAAATTTGATACAGCTTCTTTGTTCCATTTTTTGGAATGGGCAAAAATCGAAGACGAGCCAAAACAAGTCCAAGCAAAATAGCTGTCAACAATTAACTGAACATTCAAAATGGCCGAGCTTGTCAACATAAGTGAGGGACATGAGTACTAACATAACGCCACAAAACAATCGAAAATGGAATATACGTAGCCCGCGGAAATTCAAAATTCGCGATACTTTTTGAAGAGACCTCGTATACCGTTATACTTAACAGATGACTGCTACATGAGAAAAGTCACTTATTGGACGTACGTGTTACAAAATGTGTTATGATCAGTATATGTTTTCTATTGCACAACCAGCACGGTTGCAACAGAGATTCCGCGATGTCCCATATTGCAAAGGAACCATCATTTTCTAATTGTTTTTGATAAAAGAAAAATCTTTCTGATTACAAGCTAACAGAGCAACCAGGGCTTCTCACTGAGTAAATGTTATATGTCATTAGTTATTCTCTTAAAAATGAATTCAGCGCCTTATACAATTAGTAAACATTTTTTATGGTTGAATGGATTAGTAAGTAATAGACCTAAACTGTTGGAAATACAGTTTAATTTGGATTATATCGCCCATAGTAAACGTATTTATAACTCGTTTACGAAAAGACCACGAGTGTGTTAAAATGAATCCATTGCATTTATTACGTTTCAGGACTCCTGATCTGAACAACTTTTCTGAAGTGTACTTTCAGCAAAATGGCACGCCACTACATTATGCTTCAACTGTGCGTGAATACAGGAGCTTAGTAACAAATAAAATTATTCATGAAAATGGGCACATTTCGTTAGAAGATCTGACCAAGAAATTGGATGTCAGCATTAGATCTGTGCATAGCATTCTCATGAATTGTTGCATATTGTAAATTGTGGAAGATCAGCTCTCCGCCTGAAGGTCTTGTTGATTCTCAAATGGGATATGAGAGGACTTACTCTGTAACAATACTAGGAACATAATGAAACAGTGAATAGTGTCACATACAGTCAATTTGGAGAAGTAGCTATAGTCAGCACTATAAAACTATTGCAAGGCATTTTATTTAAAGGTATATTAATGTATGTCTTTATTATGGCCTGTACAGATCTTGCAACCTCTTGGAGATCAAGGTTTCAGATATCTTACATAAAGTCATGATCTTATGCTATTGAGACGGTACCATTTTATTCGGATGGACTTCTCTTTGCCAAGGGTACGGGTATTCCAAATGTATTTATATTGTACATTATCGAAGGGAGAAAGACACTATATGATCTTAAGAATACAACGGAAATAGCCTGGCTTAGACTGGAAGGCTGGAAGGCACGTAAGGTTGTTGATGAGGAGGACAGAAGGATCTGCCCATTTTGCTCGGAACCGGAAGACTGGGTGCACATTTTGGCTAAGTGTACACAGACAGAAGATGCTAAGATAAAATTTCTCCCGGATTCATTTTTGTCTTCTAGTAAGGAGGAGGCTGGCATGTTGGGACTTAATTGTAAATAGACAAAATTGGTTAAATATGGAAATTTTCTTAAATGAAATACATAGCTTTAGGGACAAGAAGTTTCTATAAACATTGTACATAAATAATAAGAAAATGTTTATGAATACCAGAATTATTGTATGTATGTCTGTTTCATGTGTGTGTATGCGATTGGGGTTTTAAAATTTAGGATGAGCAATATTCTCAGAACTCTTGAACATGTGTTATTTTGTGTTTTTAGAATTGAAGAATTGGGCGTTCTTATTAATGCTGTTGGTTTCTTTTGTTGTCATTAATTTCAGAAATGAAGTATTTTACAAGAACATGAACGGTCTTGTGACCCATGCGGCTGTGATGTGGAATATACATATGCATAACTAGTTTAACTGGAATAAATACTACTACTACTACTACTACTACTACTACTACTACTACTACTACTACTACTACTACTACTACTACTACTACTACTACTACTACTAATACTAAAATTAACTGTAAAATAGCATGTCCGGCCTAATAAATACTGAGACATTTAACAGGCTACTTCCATAATATGGGTAGAAGAAAGTAATTCAGAAAAGTTGCTTGACTTGAAGGAGGACATAATGTCCTATCGTTAGTTTTTTCATAGGTGGGGGCGTCGAGGAGTTATGAAAATGAACTTCGTTATTTTAAATGCATTGTATTTATCTTTTAATATTGTTTTTGAAGAATCATAAACTGCATATGCTTTTAGGTCAGTACGTCAGTAATGACAATACTTTATATCAACGAAACGATCAATTGCGGTAACTGACTTACATTCTAATACGTGTTCAAAACGGTAGCCTTGAGCTGAAAAGCAACCCTGTACGGATAATATTGCACGTTGAATTTCAGCTGGACTTGCAAATGTCGAAAGTGAAGAACATCTTTAAAAAAAACAAGTACATTGTTGCTGTAACTTGGTGACATCGCAATTAATAAAACCACATCAACTTTCTTGATATTCTATAACGCTCTATGAACGTCTGAACACGTATGATCGCGTTAAGTTCTGTTCGAGTTGTAATGTATTGTTTGACTATACATACTCAGGTCTACAGTACGATAAAGCAACTAACTAATTGAAAGGGTGTCTCCACGTGTGCTAGAACAGATGTGGACATAATTTCAGCAATATTAATGAAATTATGCTGACGATTTTATATCAGGCTTATTTGCTATATTGCTGAGTCTTTCACACGAGTAGCACAACTTTTTACTCTTATAGTACCTTCCGTTCTCGAAATTTAGAAATCTTACGCCTCTTTCACGTCTTCCTGATTTATTCACTTCCTTCACGTGGGTCATTGGCGATGATATTTGTATTAATTCCATTTATTAATAAAGTATTACGCTCGAGTGATGTTCTGAAGCGAAGTGTAGCCCATGCCTAAATTTCTGAACAAGAATCATAAGGGGGCCTGAAGTGTGCCGGGCATGTGAGCTCTATATATATCCGATCCAAAGCCGCACAACGAGTACTTGCCTCGGGTGAACCCAAAAATTTAAAGATAATTTATGTTTATGACAATTGGAACAATCATAAAGGAGTTGTCTGTTTCAAACTCATCTATGGATGTTTTTTTTTTATTTTTATTTATTTATTTGTTTGTTTGTTTTTGATTGGAAGGTCTTTATATGGTGCGAATAAAAGTTCCGGAGCTGCATACAAAGTTCTACATCACTAGACCAAGGCGGAGGAAGACGAGAAATAGAGTCCTGCGCTCCACTTTGCAACTCCTAAACGACTTAAGTTTTAAACTCCGCAGCACCGAAGTGGTGGAGAAGTTGCCTATACATCCGGCGAAATATAAAGCTGTTCTTACAAGGTTGGAGTTCGTGTAAAAATAATAAAATTACTTCCGGTAATACTGCGTTGGATGCTACCCTCTTATCTGCTCTTTCTCCACTGATTGTAGTTTATTTCTATGTTAAGTTCTCTATTATTTCCCTCTACTCCTATTTCCTCATCTCTTCTACTACCTCCCATTCTGCCACACGGCGCACTGCGGTATTTTTAAAGAAATATAACAAATAGTGTATCTTAAAAACCTGGATTTTAAATTCATATGCATGACAAATATCAAAAGAGTACCTTATATAATCTATTATATTATTATAAATAAATTGTCCCGATATTTTAGTTTTCCACGATTACAAAAATGGTTTCGAATCTGGGTGCTGCTGTATGGCTTTGGTGGTAGAGAAAACCGTAATTTTCTGCTTTTCTTCCTACTGTCGCAATTTCATTCTATCAACACTTTCCATATTTCTCACCATTTTCATCTCTTGTGGAAATGGGATTTGTGGCTGCATAAAGTTAATTTATCACTAAAGCCGGATATTTATGGCATCATATTTTTCTCTAAATTTCTGAACAAGAATCGTAAGGAGGCCTGTAGTATGCCGGGCATGTGTGAGCTCTATATATATCCAGTCCAAAACCGCACAAGTACTTGCCCTGCGATAACCCAAAAATTTGAAGTGTTTAGTGACGTCTGGCTCGCTACTTTACGTCATATAGCGCGAATTCTCGACGTCACCACGCAAATATAGTTCACCTTCTAATTGCCCTTCACTTTCAACAAGCGCTTATATGGGTCATTAAAAAGAGACAATGTATTTGCCTTTGCTCTGTTCTGTCCAATTTTTCCTATCTTACCATCGTATCATGTCGTACTTCACATAGCATTATTATAACTTAATATAATATTATAAAATAAATATAACAAAACAGGGGATAGGTTGCTAAATAGCGTTTCAGTAGTTATAGATTCCTTGAAGTAAACTATTTCTCTCAGTCATTGACCTTAAAAATATCGTGAATGACCCTTAAAACACAGTAGTTGTATGCGTTTTCAATATTAAAATATAAATAATTTCGTATACCCTCAAATTTGGATTTTCGTCTATACGTGGATGCCCGTTTATTTTTTTCTTTTGTTTCTAAATACCAGTACAAACTCCGAAGTACAAACGACACATCAGAAGTACTTTAATAGGTGTTCACAAAGTTAATTTATATTTTAACGAAGAACATACATCTATTATTTCAAATGTTCCTATTTCAAAAGATAATTTACGTATATGGCAATTGGAACAATCATAAAGGAGTTGGCTGTTTCAAACTCATCTGTGGATGTTTTTTTAATTTTTTTTTCATCGGAAGGCCTTTATATGGTGCGAATAAAAGCTCCGGAGCTCTACACAAAGTTCCACATCATTAGCCCAAGGCGGAGGAAGACAGAGAAATAGTGAGTTCCGCGCTCCACTTTGCAATTCGTTCCCCTAAACGACTTAAGTTTTAAACTCCGCGGCACCGAAGTGGTGGAGAAGTTGCCTATACATCCAGGCGAAATAAAAAGCGGTTTTCATAAGCTTGCAGTTGGTGTAAAAATAATAAAATTGCTTCCGATAAATACTGGGCTAGATGCTACCCTCTTATCTGCCCTTTTTCTACTAATTTGTTCATGCTTAGTTGTCTATTATTTCTCTCTATTCCTATTTTCTCATCTCTGCTATAACCTCCCCATTCTGCCACACGGCGCACTGCGGTATTTTTAAAGAAATGTAACAAATAGTGTATCTTAAAAACTTGGACTTCAAATTCGCGTGCATAACAAATATCAAAGAGTGCCTAATACAGTCTATTATATTATTATAAATAAATTGTCCCGATATTTTAGTTACCAAAATTACAAAACTGGGTTCGAATCTAGGTGTTGCGATGTGGCATTGATGGTAGAGAAAATTGTAATTTTCTGGTTTTCTTCCTACTGTCCCGATTTCATTCTAGCAACACTTTTCATATTTTTCAACATTTTCATCTCTTGTGGAAATGGAGTTTGTGGCTTCATAAGTTAATTCATCTCTAAGACCGGATGTTTATGGCATATAGTTTTCACTATTTTTAGTTCCATCACAAACTTAAAATAAGCATAATTTCATCTTATGATTAAAATTATGTCCTTTTCATTGGTTATATATCTTTTTTGTAATTTATCGTATTTGACTATATTTTATAATCATTTTTCTCATTACATTCATTTGCTTATAGTCGCATCACAGGCGAAATTTGCACATCCCTGAACTGTTGCTTGTAGTTTCTCTGACATTTATTTTGTATAAATACTTAAACAAAATATTTATTTCTGTGAATTAAGAGGGTAGGTTTATAAAAAGATATACTTGTGGCAAATTCAATGAAGGTGAACCTGAATTTAACAATAATGATTTAACTTATTTAATATGTCCATGACGTCGTGCGCTTTTGAATGGATTATTTTCCCGATATAAGTGACAGTGAAATATCGTTTTTATTTGAAAACTTTAAAATATAGACGGTGTATGAAAATTAATAGCGCAAACTGAACCGGTTGAAAGTATACGATAATAGAAGCAAAAAAGTTTTAGTAAACATGGTTTCGCAAACAAGCCGTGTACGAGATTTATTATTGCGAATGTGAGGTTATGAGCCACACTGACTTCATTCGTTGTACAGATCATAAGCGTCACCCGTTGCTCACTTAGAAGCGGTCCGCGAGGTTCTGGTTGTTTACAAAACTGAGTATTGCCAACAGGTGGTGTTGTTATAAACCATACACGAAAGACAATGGGTACAGTTCACAGTAGTAGCAGTCAGATCTTCTTTGAACAGTGTCAGATGTGCTGAACTGTACGCAGTCAAAATGGAACGCAGAGTATGCGAACATGCAGTTCATTTATGATGGGAGGCTGCACTTCGTACCGTCAAGAATAGTCTGATCGAAGACACCCCGAAAGTCGCACATTTACAAGAATCCATTAGTGCCTCAGAGAAGGGTAATATGATGTTGGAAGCAGTACAAATATCTCCAGGAACTTCAACGAACAAAACCACCACGCAAGTGTCTGTACTAAGCCACAGTAGTGTATGGAGAATTTTACATCACAATTCACTGTACCCTTACCATCCCCAAAGAGTTCAATATCTTAGTGATCCGGACTTTGGTCCTAGAGTAAATGTCTGTCAGTGAATGCAACAACCCTCGTTTTACAGGTAACATTTTATTTACCGACATAGGGGGTTCATGTGCGACGGTATTTTTAAATATCATAATACATATTTTTTTGCTGCGAAGTAAATCCACGTGCTGTTCATGAGTTACCACATCAACAACGTTTCTCGTTGAATGTATGGCTAGTGGTACTAAGTGATCGTCTCATAAAGCCATACATTCTTCCAAGAAAACTCAATGGACGGAGGTACCTTCGATTTCTGCGGCGGAATCTTCCAGAATTGCTTGCGGGTGTTGCCTTTGAGCAAAGCCGGAGCATTAGCAGTAGTAATGGACGTTTTATTGCATGTTTTAGAATACATTCAAATTAATACAACTCTATTTATATATACACATACCCACACCAACATACATATAAATCTACATGCATACGTACATATTTACTTTTCTATTAATTATTTTATATACAAATACATAAACATGAATGGAACCCTTTCTCTTGAGCACCCTTCCATTTATTCACACCCCCTCTCCAACTCCCCCCTCTTCACTATAATCATTAACCTCCTTTGTCGGGTCTTCGCTAGGAATATTCTCAAGTTAGGTGAGTATCTCGCATGCACAAACACTTTCGGCAAATGTTCAAATTTCTATTGGATTTCAAAAATTGGGTGATAAGTGCTTTAATCTTCAAATCTCCGTTTCCCTGCGTTCTGCCAAAATATGCCTCCAGGTATCGCTTTCTCCGCACAATGGGCAAATTCTTTCCCCGAGAGCAATGACGGTTTTGTTTTCTTTCCAAGCCCCAAATCTGAACCATGCGAGAGCACTTCTTTCTTTTCTGCCACAGATATCTTAATAATGCCCCTCCCCCACCCCGGATGTATTTGAGCCTGCAGGTTAAGCGATGCGTTTTCTGTGCATTGAGACAAAATATTTTGTCTATTTATATCTCGCAAACGTTTGTAAATTATTTTTCAACATTTCGTGTAATGTTCCCTCCCCTTAACCAAATGTACCCCAAACCAATTTTGTCTAAGTCTTTCCTTAATTTTGATGCCCATCCCATATCCCACCTTTCTCTTATTTGCTCCCTTAGACAGATTGCTCGAAGTATAGCTTTATTCCCCCGTATTATCCTAGACCAGTATGTGGTACATGCATGATGGAGGATGGCACATTTTGTTGCTACTGTAAGAAGACATCTAACACGGAGATATGGTCCAAGGTCGAGGAGGGCGTGTATCTTGGCCTCCACGTTCACCCAATCTTTATCCTTTGAATTTTTCTGTCTGGGGTCACCTGAAAAGTGTAGTGTAAAGTACTCCCGCCGATACAGCTGAAGCAGAGAATTGTGCATGCTTGTCAAAATTCCGAGGCATTCCGTGGATGTTTGAAAGAATTCGAAACTCGCTACAGAAACGAGTGTAATATTGCATCCAGATGCAAGTATATAACATGTAACCATTAAAGTAGAAATACATTCTTTGTTAAGTGAAACTATGGGTGACTTTTTAGCAAACTTAGAATGGAAATTAAACAAAAGTCAATTTTTAAATTCATTTGTACTGACCAGGACTCTGTTTCTTAACGAAGTCAGTGGTGGCTTGTAATCATACATTTGCATTTATATCGCACATGGCTCGTTTGCTGGAACGGTTTTGCTTCTATTATCGTATACTTTCAACCGTTTCAGTTTGCGTCATTAATTTTGATACATATGATTTGTTACTGTAGTTCCCTGTGACCGTCCATTATGTTGTAATATTTATTGAACTATGTGCAGCGTTGGGTGTTATCACTTGGTTTATTAAATGAGTTCAAATTTTAATAATAAAAATTGTAATATTTATAATTATAATTACCAGGATATTATATATATGGAGAGAACTGAATTTATTGATCAGATTCGGCTGGCTTTGTAAAAAAATCAGCAAATATGAGAACGTGCGTTAAGTGCATTGTTAGTTTCTGTTAATGATAATAATAATAATAATAATAATAATAATAGTTATAACAATATTAATAATATATTTATTCTACCTGGCGAACTTAAGACCGTAAGGTTCTGTCTTCCACTTTACCAGGGATAATTACGATTAATATATATACACACAGTTAATGGCATTTACAATTTGAGCATAGTACTTGCTAAATGCTACATTCTCCAAATAAATACAATCTTGAGCAATATATAGAGTAAGGAGAGAGAAAGTTTGGTTGAAAATGGCAGAACTGATAGACCCCTTTATTTCAGATACAATAAAGAGCAGTTAGAAAATATAAAAGTAAAATAGAAAGATCGAGACTATGGAATTTCCAACAGCTGCATGTTCTGACGATCAATTAATTTTAGCTCAGGAATACGAAGATTGTACTAGGAAGTTGATACAGAAGTGTACAAATTTGGTTTTAATTTAAATATGTTAAAGTAGTTACAGAAAAGTTAACATTTGATGCTGGAAACAAGGCATAGGATAATTGAAATGGAAAAAGTACAAATGTCTAGGAGTGAAATTTATAACTTACGGAAAACAACACAAAGATATAAAAACAAGAATAAATCAATGAATGTCTCGTATATTTAACTTAAATGAGATTTTGGGATTAACAGATCACAAGGATGGCTATAAAATATTTATAACAACAGAAGTTTTATGACATATGGTGATGTGACCTTGAATTCTCAATTAAAACCAAAATAATTAACAATTAAAATAAATTTCTGATGCAGAAACTGAACTCAATAATAAGAGAATACAGTGTTTGGTGTATTTGTATGAATAGACAGGAGGATAAAAAAATAAGGAAATGTTCAATGTTGCAGTTGTGTCGGAGTGTACGAGGTTTCATAACACTTTTTAATATTTTAAAATGTGGGCTTATCTACATCTTATTGAGTTTTGTCTTCCTCAACGTACTCTCCCCATCTATTGAAATATTGGCGTTTTAAGTTTCTGAAAGCAGCTATGAGATTGCGCAAAGTTCTGGCTGCGAATTTTGTTTTATTTCCTCAACTGAGTCCAGTCTTCATTCTTTCATCGTGGATTTCAACTTGTGAAATAAACAAAGTCCTCGGTGGTAAGTTAGGAGAATATGGAGTAGGTGAGAAAAACATAGTTTTGTTTTCCTCGCACGCCGTGAACAAGCAAAGATGAATGGTACGTTATCGTGTTGCGGAAACCACTAATTGTCCCTTTACAATCCACGCTTCCCTCTTCTCATATTTTCTTTGAGACATATGAGAACATTTTGGTAATACCAGCGTTTCACTGTTTGATCCTCCGGTGAAAATTCGTGATGAATAACACGAAGAAAAACCTTGAACTGGTTTCACAAGCTTGTAGGATCTTGTAGAGTTTCCAAACCATAGGGAGATTGGATTTAGTTTGAACACTTGCTTCATTAGCAGTGATCATTGTATTCATAAAAGTTGCATCCTCATTAATGCGGTTCGGTTGTCTTTTGCTCAACAGCCGAGGAACAAACACGATCTTTTCGATCAGTATTTCATTTCACGATTTTACCCACATAAGTGCTGCACGCTTTTGAACAGTCAAACGCCGATTTTCATGGATGATTTCACTAGCAATCGTCGCACGTTGCCGTCGATGAACTTCCGGAACATGGACCATCATGAATGGACTCCGGGCCGCTTTTAAATAGCATATAACACTCATAGCAAGTATGTCCATAAGTTTCTCTCGTCATCTCATGAGTTGTGGTAAAGATTTTACGAAGTTTCATGCAAAATGTAATGTTAAAGCTCACCATCTCAGTGATTACAGAACACGTTGCAAATAAAGTAGCGTGGAACTATACTGAAATAAGATAGCACTGTGCTGCAAAAGAGAGACATCTCAGTAAGATCAGGACTAATTATTGCTACCAACTGCTTTTTCTACAATATTTATTTGGTGCAAAATTTTGGATTTTCGAGTGTATTTTTTTTTTTTTTTAACAAACCTCGTGTGTAAATGCGTTGGTGTTTGAAAAGGTAACAGCAAATCGACAGTAGTTCATGAAATAAAAACCCCAGGGATTTCAAGCTTTTTTTCAGGAAAAATAAATTATCAGACAGGATGTTCGCAGTGTTCAGTAAATGGCATGGCGTTCTTTAATGGGTGCCTTAGTTGTTTGCAGCATGGAGGAGCAAAGAGCATCATAAAATGTCTTTAGCCTGAGTATGTACCACTCCAGGAAATTAACAGAAGAATGCTGCAACAGTATAGAGACGCGCGCATTGGTGAGAGTGAAGTGTACTTGTGTATAGGTATATTATCCTCGAAGTCATCACTTCAAGAAGGCTGACATCATTATTTGTGCATTTCTTTAGAAGTTTCAGTCATAAAATTGGAAGTTAGCATTGAATCGCCGCATATCAATGTCATGAAGGTTCTCAATAATGCAACAGTGATTGCCCAGGGTGCTGAATGACGCGTATAAGACAATTATTGTGCAGACTTCACAGTATAAGATAAAAGCAAAGTCTTCCTGCCACAGGGAACAAAATCTGAGCGCGTCCCGAAAGCAACAGTCGGTCTAAAGAATGAGAAATTCTTTATTGATTCAAATTTTAGCACTCTGTATAGCCCTGAACTTTGTCCCTGTAGGGCGTTCTGGAATATGAAAGGATCAATTTTGCAGCACTATAGGGAAAGATTAAACAAATGAATAATGCCTCAAGGACACACCCGAAGTTCGCTGTTTCGTCAAAGTTCTGGAAGGGACTTCAATCATGGCTGGAGAAGATTTGTGCCGCTTTGAAAGGATAAAGATTTGAAAGTGATAGTAAGGTAAAAGAAGTCATGATTTACTGGTGCAGGCGAAACCAAAAAACTTTTTTTCTGGTTGAATAAAGAACCGATTCAAACATTTGAGAAGCGTGTAGAAAAGTACAAAATTACAAATCTGAAAATGTTGAGGTTACTGGTACCTCTTGAAAGCTCCTCGTGTATTTATGTATTGTGCTAAAGCTTCTCTATTAGCAGTACAACCAATTCTACTGTATAAGAACTCTTCTGTCATAAATATTTTTTCTTCGTCATACGGGTTTAAGCTTTTTCAGGTTTGTTACGAATGCCATTATTGGTTTCCCATCTTTTCTTTGTTCTTCCGATGTTTCGTTTTCCTTTAGTTATATAGAACATCGTTTGTTTTGGAAAGCTTGTATCTTTCATTCGATCCACATGTTCTAGTCACTTTTGCCTATATCGTATCTAGTTATTTATGCTATATATTATCAGTATTTGTAACGTATAACTTCATTTCTTAATGTTTTACTCCCGGTTACAGCTGAAACCGATTTAAAAATATCATTATATAATTTCCATGCTTTGCTGCTATATAGAACCCCTAAATCTGCCATTGTCTTTAATTTCTTTACATTCACACATGTTTTAGAATATTTCAATTTCATTTTATATATGACGTGCATACTAAGAATATATACTCGTTCTGTCGTCTTATTATTTAATGCTCAAGTACATCTTACAGGATAAGATTCTTTAAATGCCATGAACATTTTTATTTATTGACATCTCAAAATTATAATTAATATATTATTTTAAACAATTCAAATAATTCTTTTTAAACACATCCTCATCTGAAGTGATTCCTGCTCATTCGCATATAGCAATGCAATCATAAACATTGTAACATTTTAAGCCGCTCTTTCCATCCTAGAATTGCATTGTCTAAATATACATAGGCGAAATACTTACTCCCATTCTCTTTGTTCGTTTTATTTCTTTGTTTCCACATATATTTGTATTTTTGTATACATTTTTCAATGCTCCAATAATATTATTATGAATTTCTTTGTGATTCCTTATGTTCCATAATTCAATTTCATCAAACGCTTTCATATTGTCTATAAATACTATGAAAGTAGGAGAATTAAACTCCATTTTTCGGTGTTTTAAACTAGTAAATAACACAATATTTTAATGAGTGTTCTGTTTTATATTTCTTTTCCTTTGCTGTGCCTCCTTCCTCTTTCGATGCCTTCCCCCCCCTTTTCTCAGCCGATTTTTATTTCTTCCACTTCTTATTCCGTTATTTGCAGTAGAGCACGAAAGAAGTCGGTGGATTTCTGGACAAAGTAGATGCGAATAGAGGATGAAAATGCATAAATAATGTAAGGGTCTTTTCTTTTCCATTTTGGTTTTGTCTGTCTTACACAGTACGGCAGGCTCCTTCTATTTACTACTCTTAGATGTATGTTCATTTCTTCAATCATGATGTTTTCAACTTTTTTTTGCTACCTTTGTTATGTCTCTTTTTCTCTCACTCTAATTCTTATTCCAATGTATGTACTTCGTTGTTTTATACGTTGCAGTTCGTCATATCCATTGATGCTGCAGCTTCTGTGTTTCAGCGAAATGCTGTTGAATACAAATGATTGTAGTGTACTGTGTTAGTAACACTGCTTTTTAAACTGGCTAAAGAACGTCTACTTCTATATTGCAGGAAAGAAAGAGCTAGAACTATTCAGTATTAAATTTTTATTTGCTCATAGACAGGAATAAGATGGTGCTGGGAAGAAAGAGCGAGCTGTTGTTTACTACATGACGTTGAGCACTTAATTATTCCACAGGGAGGCACCTCGTTATGACTACAAAACCAGATGAAGTCAATTAAGTGGCTACTACAAGGATTAACGAAATTACCTTCCACGCATGTGCAATGTTCCTTTATTAGTAATTAATTACTGCGCACAAATTCCAGCTGACAACAATCTCACAAGGAGGATCGCTAATTCATTTGTTAGCTCGTAATATACAGGGTGTTTTAGAAAAGTGAAGTGAATATTCAGGGGCCCACTGCTGTACTTGTTGTTCCTGATAAAAGTTCATTCGGAGAACTGTGTTGTGCATATCAATTTTATAAGCAAGAGTATATTATTAATGGAGTTGAACTTATAAGTTTGCTCTGGAGCAGTTTTTGTACATATATGACTTTTTTGTGACGGGATCATGCGAAAGAAATTTGTGGGTGCTCACATTCGACAGAAAAATTATCAATTCGTGAAATCAGAGCTCTTCTTTGCCGGATGTCCTTTGGTCACTACTTCCAACCAAATCTTATACTGTCATCTTCCTCAGTCAGGAGCGAGGTGGAATGGTTTTCTCCGTTTTATCTTATTTCATTTCACAGTCCTGATTTCAAAATAAAAAATCCAAATGACATGGTTGACGGGTGCGGCGAGCGGTGGTGGAATTTGCTACTAGGAAAGGTTTCTGGCTTGGCGTCTCTGTGGCGTGTGAATGTTCAAACTGTAAACGTTAGGCATCTCACCAGCACTCTTGCCTGTCACCCTTCGTATCCCTGACTGCACCCCTTCCTCCCGAAGTTACCCCTTTGAGAGGAGTAGATATATATACTGTGTTTCTGTTTTATTTTCCAAGGCTGGTTACTACCCTCACTTAAACACTGTATTTTAAATAATCGCGCGAAACTTTCAAGGTCATCTTCAAGAAAAAACATACTTTTCCTTTTACGAGGTGAGACACTGAAAGTAGACAGCTTGAATAACACGGCCATTTTTAGCATAGAAGAAACTTCTTCAGAAAAAAGGTTGCTTGCTTCAAGGAGCACATCATGCGACATTGTTTTTGTTTTTCTGTTTTGTTTTTTTGTTTTTTCTTTCCGTTGGTGCAGGTTTCGAGAAGATACGAAAATCAACTTCTTTGTTTTTAATGAATTGGCGTGTTTTATTATCTTTTAATAGTGCATATTACGACAGTATTTTGAGAGTTATTCAAGATAGTTGAAAATCAGTGACTAAGAGAAACAGTTTACTTCAAGGAACCGGTTGTTCTGTTGTGCGCTTAAGCTGGTGCATCCAGCAATTTACAAACATTATTCCTATGCTCTTTGGAAAGCGATGATATTAAAATGCTTCTCTGTTATAAGTCGTTTATAATGTTTCATTTAAACCCATGTGAAAACGTAATAGAGGAATTGTTGAAGAAGTAGTTGTTTAATGTTTTCTTTATTGCCTAACGTTCTCAACCATGCAGCCATATCTCACCATTACACTTTAGATTAGTTACACATCAGAATGCATTTCTTGCAATTTTTATATACAAAACCTGAAGGACACGTATTAAATATCTCCAGTGAGTCGGTTTCTGCCTCAGAGTGGGGGTACGAGAGATGAGGGCAAACATTTGATCAGTTAATTACTCTCGAGGACAGAAAATTATATGAATGTTTACATATCGCATATAGCATCTGACATGGCCATCTGGAAAGAGGTTTGGTTGTGGCAAGCTTAAAACGAGCTTTTAGCAATATAGTACTTTTAATTTTCCGTTGTTATTCAATAGGAACAGTAAAAAGAAAAAAAAAACTGAAACGTATATTTTTCTCATGTGTGATTTTATCACATCGTTTTATTTTTAATGAACTGCGAACTAAAGAATAGAAGAAAAACTGTAAATATCCTTTGGTTGGCCACGTGTTGCAGTGTACCGTAATACGCGGGCAAGTTTTACACTAAAACATATTTAACTTGTCATTTACAGGGCGGACCAGTCAACAGTTTACTATGTTTCACGGGCAGAGTAAGGAGACGCTCGCAGTAAATGCGCCGATACAACGGTGCCCCATGGTCATAGTTGCATGCGCAGGAATAGACAAATTAAATAAAATACAGTGCGGAAGTTAATGTATGTTTAAGGGTTTAAAGCTCTATTTAACACTGAGCACTGGCGAGAAGATTTTCAGGGGCTAATTTCAATCCTATCTCGCTTTGTAATAACTGTCCTTGCGGAATCGCTTTTTTTTTTAAAGACGAAGCCTGTTTTTTGCTATTTTTAAACAAATAGTGGACATATAATGTAGGCTCCGGGAAACGTTCACAATAGTCATAGGATGTGTGCTGTAATAAATAGTTTTCAATAAATACTCTTTACTCGGTAGGGTATTAACTATTATTATTACGGCACCGACCGTGTTTGTCAGTAATGCGCCCTCAATTAGCCTAAGTTTACACCTTCTATTTGGCATGTTATTGCATACAGTCGGTACCTTGTTATTGTTCCTAAGACAAAATGGGAGTGGAAGTTAGGCGGCATATTCACCGTTAGCATGCTACTCACTCTGGTAAACTCTTGACTGGTTCCCACTGCATTATTGTCACTATCAAATTAGTCTATATAAAAAATAATAGGAATTGTTATTGATGCATCACCTCTCTTTATATACGACCCCATTCTTCTTCCTTCTCCTTGAGGGATTAATAATTTCTGCCTGTTCCGGTCTCAGAATTGCTTAATAGTTTGTGTTGCCAGTCTTTTTCTTGCGCATCCCGGATACTCCCCCCCCCCCATTTGCTTTATATAACAGAGTCTGTTCTGCTACAGAGTTATCTCACTGCTTCTAAGTGTACTATTCATTTCTTTCTGAATTCTTTTATCTGATCATTCAAATTAAATTTACTGCTGGGAGCTGGAGAGATGGCTAGTCAGAGGAATGTGTTGATAAAGTCCAACTGTTCACTATTAATATTCTGATTTTGTTAACGCAAAGAGATTGGCCAAATAGATACACATGCAGTGCGAAATGTTTTACTTGGCAGATAAAGCCCTCTCCAATATGAAATGCATGCATTTTTTTAAACTATGCTCTCTTTTAGTTTTACTGTAATATTTTCCTTGCAGAATAAGTTGCAAATCTAATGTTCAGTCCATCCACAGTTATTAATTCATGTTCATTTCCATTTCTGCTCTTCTATCTGCATTAAATATGTTTTATTTTATCTGTTAGTAATTCTTACACGCTGAATTCACTGGGTAAAGTATTAATGCAATGACATACAAAGAGGGCCATGTTCATAAAAATGTATACTAACTATTTTGTAACAAATTCTCGGGTATTGACAGTTGTTAAATCAGCTATTGTTTTATCCAACCCTAATCACTATAGGTTACATATTTCGAAAGATTAAACTGCGATTCCAGAGCACGTTTGATAAATTTCCCTAATGGAAGGGCATGTTTTACGTTGGAGAAAAATGATCACCAGAAATAAAATAAAATCAAAAGAAAGACCAGATACACAATGAATGGCCCCAATGACTTGCATAGCTGTACAAGTAAAGCAAAAACGCAACATAGCCTTCTCGGGCTTTTCATGTGTCCCAGCTCAGAGATATAGTAATGTGGTTTGCTTTGCTGACGGCATGTACTCCGTGCTAATTTCTGGAATTACCATGTTGGTCTGCACGGACACAATCTCATGCACCTTAAGCGCTTCATTATTCCAGTCGTTGTAAACTCCAGGTGCATTATTTTCTAAGCGGGACTTACGTCTCTTATTCTTTCAGTACAGTTTCTTTAGGAGGTTTTAGTGTGTGACCTGTCTTTTGTTTAAATCACAGGAGGAACGCTCTTGCTCCTAAATCAGGCTCCGAGTTGGGTATACTTCTTAATAAACCCACCTGAGCTAACGAACAGCTGTTATACATGGAAGCTGCAGATTCGTTAACGTTATTGTAATTAAAAAAAAAGCATTCATTTGAAAATAGACATGAAATTATTTGTGACTGAAAAAATAAAAGAAATAAATAAAAGAAATAAAATCGTAATTATGTAAAACACTATATTAATTAAGGTAAGTATATTTCGTATATTTTACTCTGATTTAGCTATTTATTGGTGGTGTCTAAATGGCGGTTAAGTAATTTCAAGCATTACAATTGCTTTATTTTTTTTCCCTTAATCTCTACTTATATATGACTGACAAAATATGACATTTCTAAGTATAATGCTTCTGTTATAGAAAAATTAGGTTGAGGAGCTGGTAAGCCTAGCCTAGTTTTATAATTAAATATAAGACATGGGCCTTCAAAGTGAGAAAGAGATTAGAAACCATCGGGTTGGGAAATATTTGGACAGCAGGCCAAGGTAACAGGAGAATGTATGGAGGAAGGTCAGGAACGGCCTGAAGGATATAGACAGACAGCTTACAATCGCGTAATGTGGGGAGATGATTTCGTTAGAAGTGCAAACGGGTTAAAATCTGGGTGAGGGGTGGAGCAATACATCAAAACGAGCCAGACTCATTAAGCAGGGACTCGCGTGTTTTAGACTTGGAGCATGGCGACAGATCAGAATCTCAGGTGAAAATGGACTAAGAATTTGCCTTTTATGTGGAGAGGAAGAATCGGGCCGCACATCCTGGCGAACTGTAGCAACACTGAGGTGTTGCGAAAAAAGTTTCTGCCGCCTTCCTTTACCGACTCTGTCAGAGGGCAAGGGGCATGCTGGCTCTGCTGGCAGACAAGTGAGACAGCCCAGGTCTGAAAAGACTGAAAACCGGCGTGAGAGGCGGGGATAACTAAACTGAATTAAAAAAAATGTATGTTTACTTATTCAACTGACAAGGTGGAAGGGGTTCCGTATTCTGTATGTGTATATGAAGCTAAAATTTAGCTTATTATTATTATTATTATTATTATTATTATTATTATTACTAGGGTTATTATTAATATTATTATTTTAACCGCGTTAAGCAAATGAAGGTATGACGTGTTTATGTATTAATTTTAATGTACTTTTTGTGTAATATGGACCCTTACGAAGGTTGTAAAGATATTAGTATGTATGTTAATTTGAATAAATACACTTATTCATTCATTCATACGTTGTATTTATGCATATATTGTATTTTCCGCACTTTACAGCAGCTTTATCATATGATACACATCACTTGATAAGCAAGTTGGGATAGGAGAGAGGAGAGAGGAGAATTATGAGTGCTGTTCTGCAAATTAAGTATATAAAATAAACCACTATCCAACAGAAAATTTCACTGCACAAATATAACCTCGATTAGTTAATTTTTCTGTATTCTTTTTCTTGCATGCATTTTACAGATAAAAACAACCTAACGCAAGGTAATATTACGTAAATAATAATAATAATAATAATAATAATAATAATAATAATAATAATAATAATATAGATGAAGAAAGTATTACGGAAATTATTTAGTATTAAATTATTATTAGTTGGAACTTCTAAGTCATTCGGCCAGAATATTAAGAGGAATTCAGTTAAATACTAAAATTTGTATTAAACCCGTAACCTGTGCAAATGTGCAACTAGAAAATTATCTCAGGCTTTAATTCACAAGAGCAAGTAGTGACAACATGTGACTTGAGTTTCAGAGTCAATGCTTACATTCAGCAATAATAATTATTTTAAAGTTTCGATGACATACACATACCTAATAGCTGTTTAGTTTATTAAAAAAGAAACAATAAAGAATTTCGGTTTGTATTCAATAATGCAGAGTCGTCTGAAGGAGAATACCAGTCAATTGCTTGACATGCGCACTCAGAATTTGATCTCGCGAAGTGCCCAAGACTTATAAACTATGCTTTATACACGAAGCTGAATTAGCGAGATATAAACAAAACAATGCTTAAGTTCTTCTGAACAAGTAGGTGGTAACGCGTAGATATCATTAATTCGTATATTTCGTAACTTATTGTAGTGCTTAACGTTCTTGTGCTTATTAATTTACTGTGATCCTTTCTAAAGTAAACCACACACACCAACTTCAGAACTAAAATATACAGCAAGCTGTAGAACCTGTGCATTGCAAAATACCGGAGCTCTGTGATGAGTCCAATGGCCACTTGCCAACTTTCAGAAAAGTGCAGTGTTAACGTCTCCAAGCAGCGACACAGATGAACCTACAATTCATTGTGCTATTTTATAGTTACCAACTTGTAGTGGAAAATTTCTTTAGTTCCTTTCAATCAAGCTGAATGGCGTTTAGATATTTAAGAATTCTAGATAAGTGCTGGAAAAAATTATTTATTTATATTTCCACTGCATCTGTCTAACCTCTAAAAATTGGTATATCTTTACATTTCGGTTTAAAGGGGACCCTGATCTTAAAGAAAATACACGTGCACATAGATGAAACAAATTTATCAAATGCATGTTCAAAGTTGGCAGGAGAAAAAAGAATAAAACATAATAATCAGTAATACTAAAAATTCAACAATAAAATCAGCTAGGATGTTAGGTACGTTACCAGCGATCTTTATATTTAAAAAGCTTCAAAACTCGTAATCTCTAAAAATGTAAATAATTTGTTCTCTTTCTTTTACAAACCTACATATAGTTTTAACATTACAAATGCTGTAATTTTAAATATTTGAATATGTCTTTTGTTGAATTGATTTTTAGTTATTTGTAGCGAGTTAGTATATATATATATATATACATATTGTGTGTGTGTGTGTGTGTGTGTGTGTGTGTGTGTGTGTGTGTGTGTGAATTCGCTACATCTAACTCTGCTCAAATATTTAAATAACCTCTCCAATTTTGCAATAAATTCTCTGGTGACAGTAGACAACACATTTGTTACACGTGCAACAATTGACACAAGCAAAAGTTTTAAAACTGCGTCGATGAATATTTGTCTATTAAATTGTAAAGGGATAGAATTTAAAAAAAAATTACTTTCCATTTTGAAAATTTGAAAGGGGAACTAATGCTGGCAATAGCACATTAAGATAAACAGAATTATTTGGTATTTTTTCTGCATGTTTAACGACTTTAGAAAAACAATTAATTTATTATGAAAATTCAGTTAATATGGCTTAACTCTTAACTGCTGCATCTATTCTATAACAGTAGGTGTCTTTTCTCCCCTCCTATAACCCTTGATTTCGTGACAATATACACTTCCTGCCTGTAAACATTTGTCTGAACTGTGTGATATTACACAAAGATTATGTATACTTATATCCGTGCAAACCTACCCTTTCATAATCTCATTGGTGCCAAGTCTAATTCAACAAATAGATTTGCATATTTCATCTATGAAAAAATATAAATAATATATATTTCCGTTACTTTTATTTATGTGCAGAACACTGAAATAGTTCCGATATAGCTATTCTAATCTTTTCTTGGTAATAATTTAGAGCATAGAATTACACAAGAAGGTTTGGTAGTCTTTTCGGCTTCTTAAGTATAACAAACGCAACAACTTTCCCTACTGTCGAGCCAGAGGAAAGAACTGTCTCTGGTTGAAGTAGATTTTTCATTTGATGCATTTCTGCAATAAATTAAACACCCCGATTACGGTGTCTGTATTATATGATGTTCCGTTCTGTAAGTTAGTTTAATGACCCACCTTATTCTAAATGAGAAAAGTAAATGCTGTATTACAGGCATGGTCAAGGGTATGAACAGTGTTTAAAACAAATTCTCTTGTGATATTTCATAAAATTGTTAATTACACTGTTTGCCAGATTTTTTTATCCACGAGAAGCTTGCATTTTTCATAAGTGGAGGAGAAGCTTTCATTTTACGTAAGTGGCAGGTACATTTTTCTATAAAAAATTGGCTGTGTTGTTGGTTGATTGTTAATTATTTTTCTTTTTCTGTTATATTTAATGTTGAGAGCCTGAATCGGAAGAGGACTTTCTATGAAGCGCCATAATGCCTGCGACAAGCTGGAAATGGATGTTGTGGTACTGAAGTTGCTGGAATACATTTTGAACGCTAATTGTAAGAAGTGCTGATGGAAAGTGCACTAGTTTACAACTTCAACATAAAATACCTTACTTCAGTTGTCACACACGTCAAGGCTAATAAACTACCTAACTGGAAATGTTCGAACATCGTTTTTGTATGAAAGTTGTTCACATGATCACCATTAGCACAATTAAATGTTGTAAATACTCATGTAGCAATATTTCTTATGAAACAATCGCATAGCGGAATTTAACAAAACCAATAATAACACATTAAAGTTATATAAATAACCTTATATATTCTATTTTAGTATTATGAAATGAATTTTGAAAGAAATATAAAATCTATAGGAAAAATATTTCATAAAATGTTTAATTATTAGTAATAAAGTTCCCCATTTGGAGGAGGGTTCTTTCTTGTGTATGTATCTTTTTATATTTAATTTACAGTGCACCTATTATAGTATGCTTGTAAACAAAACAACTACTTTTAGAAATGTTAGATGTTGTGATAGTTGAAATTCAATTTTTTCTTTTAAATTCAATTACTTTTGGAATGAATCATTGGGCAATAACTAATGCATTAGAAAATTTCTTTGATAACACAAAACCGCTAAAGATAGTAAATCACTTTTACGTGTTCAAAATATTCACATTTTTTGTCACTGAATTGGCTATAATATCTCTTTAAAATGCTCAGCGAGTGCAAGCACCTAGTAATGGAAGACGTGCCTTGTTGGCTTTGAATTGTATTTTGTGTGTGTTGTACAGTGTAATGGGAAAACGTGAGCATGCTTTGAATCCACATATAGATTGGTATCGTGATTTTGTTTTAAATAGGAATCAAATTTTGATAAAAATATATCATTAAGTGATGATAGCGCTTGTTTGACCGTTAAGTGCTTTATTTATTCATCAATAATCATGCTTCTTATACGATTCTATTATGTAGAAATTAAATGTTTATTATGCTACTGAAATTAAATTATTTTATTGGTCAAAAATAGCTGTATAGACGCAAGTTATTTCCTTGAAAACTGGTAGGTATAACTCCCTGCTCTGATATATTCGTTCTTATCGTAAGAAACCTTATGATTACTAAAAGGTTCTGGCTAACTGATAAACTTACTTGTTATTTACTTTGAGATGAAGATCTCTAAACGGAAGCACACAGATGAACACTTCTTTCCGTTCACCGTTAAACAAAACTCGCGAGCTATAAAAGAGTCTGCGTTTATTTTTTCTTTTATGCGGCCAAGAAAGTATAAGAAGACACCGGAAGAGATTGGTAGCAGTTGTGATTCTGCATCGCTTCAGTTCTCCCAAGGCTGTTTTGATTCGGAGCCCATTACACAAACAGGGTTTATCAACAGTCGTACTTCATAAACTTGTATCCTATTTTTTGAAACTTCGTGGCATCTGCAGGTCTTAAAATAATCTACATAAATGCGGTTACTCCATCAATATACTTCTTTTAAACATTCCGTCACGAAAAATTCTAATTGCATCTAAGATAAGGTTGTCAACAAATCGATGCAAAATTAACTGCACTTGCTGAACATTTGAACTCTTACTTAAGTTCAGGAGGATGTTAAATCGTTCATTATGTTTAATGTGTTCGTTCTCTGAAAGAGCAAACCAGTCGATAATTATGATTAATTAATAAAACAACTGATGGTTACCTCTGAAGAACGTATGCATACAAGGGTAGGTCCATAAGTTTCCAACCTAGCCATTTTCTAGGTATGATAAAGATAAAAACTTTATTTCACTTTTGAATATAGTTATTCTTTATTGCAATACACTTCTCACACCTTTGAATTAACATTTCAATTCCCCTGCCCCAAAATTGTCAGAAGTCTTGTCTGCAACATGGGCATAAACAGCATCTATCACTTCTTCGTCACACTTAAATTTCCTTCCTCGAAGGTCCTTTTTCAGTTTTGAGAAGAGGAAATAGTCATTGTGAGCTAGATCTGGGCTGTAGAGTGGATGGTCGATCTCCTTGAAGCCACATTTCTCACAGCTTCCTTTGCAACAAGAGCTGTGTGCACAGGCGCGTTGTCATGAAGAAGGCGCACGCTACCACTCAGCTTTCTTCGCCTTTTCTCTTTGATGGAAGCAGGTAGTCTGTGCAGTAGGCCAATGTATTACTCCCCCATTCACTTTGGTGTTCCTCTCCTTGAAGTCAATGAAGAGCAAGTCTCACAATCCCAAAATATTGTGGCCTTGATCTTCTCGGTTAACTGGGTTACCTTGGCCTTTAGAGGCGGTGCTTCGCCAGGTTTACGCCACTCCATTGATTCTCTTTTGGACAAGGGTTCATAGTAGTGGACCACAGTTTCATCACCTGTAACGATGGTTCGCAGAACTTCTCTGTCATTGTCACGGCAGAGCTCCAAAATGCCTGATAAGAGATGACTCGTTGCTGCTTTTGGACTGAGGAAAGAGTCTAGGCACCCGTCTTGCACTAACCTTATTCATGTTTAAATATTTATAAATAATTCGAAGGGCCGTGTTTTAGAAAGGCCCAATCTTGCTGCTATTTCTGTAATTTTGAGCCGCCGGTCTTCCATAATTTCTCCTTGCACGAGAGCGAAGTTTTCAGGAATGAGCACCTCCAAGGGCCGACCTGCACGCTCTTGGTCTTGTAGACTTTTAGGACCCATTTGAACAAGCTTGACCCATTCTTTTACGGCAGAATATGGGGGGATACTTCCCCACGTACACCATTGAATCGCTGTTTAATATCATTTCGAATAAGTCCTTTTATAAAGAAGTTAGTAACAGGTCGATACTCCATTTTGAACATGTCACAATCTTCTACACATAGCCTTCTTTATACGACTATATTTGAACAACTGAGCACAGCAGAGCAGAAGTTACAGCTGCAATTATTTATTTAATAGATAAAGCATGACACCATATAAGGCTTTTGTGAAAGCGAGGCCGGAAACTGATGAACCTACACTCTCATATATAATGTACAGTCATTTATATTTAAGAAATGTGCATTTTGTGATGGCGAAACGTATAAATACTTAAATTTAGTTGTTTACGTTTTCACCAATTAATTATGCAATGTTTTCAAATGGACGTTCATACGAGAAACCACATCTTGCTTGGCGGCTGGAACCACACTGTACCCGGCTGAGTTGGATATACATAGCCCCGCAATTCAAGCTCATAGATTTCTCCTGCAAATTACAATTACAATAAGCATCTACCTTCGTCATAGATGTTTCCAAAATATTACTTATGCCATACCATCTCTCACACCTTTTAGGAAAGTTTGCATTTGTTTTATCTTGTAACATTTTTACAGTTTCTCTTCTTATATCGCATTCTTATTATTCTTGTTGTTGTTAATAGTGTTTAACGCCCGTTTTTACTCCTGAGGCATTCACCTTCTTGCAAAGTATGCTAGTTATTAGAATAAACTCTGTTTTTAAGTTCCTCATAAATAAAAATGACATACAGCAAGATCTGGGGATTGCGCTAGCCGTAATCCTTACTGACAGGCCTATCCTCAAAATTTCTTCAATTAAAGCTAACGAGAAATACGCTGAGTACGCTGTAGCGGATATTGTTGAAAAAAGTGCACGTTTATCTTCATGTTATGATAATTATTCAAAGAATGATGGGATTATATCTCTGAATCTCTGTGTATTCATGTCATTTTCATAAAATATAGGCCCTATAATTTTGTAAACATTCACTGTGCACTATACCATGCAACAACTGCGTTTTGTTAACAAGGTTTATCAGCACTCCAGTACTTGTTCTGTTTCGTTACATGGTCATTTAAATGGAACATGCTTCGTCTGTGAAAAAAATAAATGGGGGTCATTTTTAACAGTGCCCAAACCCCGGTAGCAGAAATTTACTCTATTTACATTATCATGCGACTGCAATTTCTGAACAAAAATTATCTGTTTTAAGTGTAAAAGTTTCATAGCACTCCAAGCCGATGTTTGCGGAATTAATGCTTCCTGTAAAAGCCTTGCATTTCGTTGTCACCTTTCTTCAACTTTATAAATTTTCTCCTCGTTAAGCACACGGCGATTTACTTTCGATATCTTATTGAGAACAAATTCCGTTTCCCCTAAATAAGTTCACAAGATTCGGGAACATCTTTCTTACAGATTATTGTTTCTCTTCTCTGCAAGAATATTTTCACATAGGAATCATACATGAAAATTGTGCGTTCTAAAGGTACTCACGTTTTGGCATTATAACAGTATTCATAAGCAAACATAAAAATCTTCGTTTTATTATTTATCACTAAACAATATCCGAATGGCACAAAGACAACGCTCCAGCTGCTTTAGCCGGGGACAATGAAACTCAAAGGAACCGTTTAGCAGTACGTACTCTACCGCTGTTGTTGCCCACGCTCTAGCGGATGAACTTCCATTTGAAAACACTGTAAGTCCCTCCTTTATTGTGAAATAATTAATATAATAATTGCTAAGCTTTTCTGGAAACTCTCCAATTTTTCTTTTCTTACCTCAAGAAAGATCTGTCTACAGCAATGCAAGTTGGAACTCATAACAATGCTTTTTAGTCCACTTTTATTACTTTGACGCCTCTAATGACACATGAGATGAAATGATAAATTGGGAAATGCATTTAGGGAAGGAAGCATGGCAGACCCAAGTTTTGGGTATCTCCTCGGCATTTACTAATGATGAAAACTGAAGAAAAAATCAGGAAGAGGGCAGGTCCTGTTTCAAACCGCAGATCTCCCTTCCACGTCAATTCCTTAGTGACTTTGGACACCTGTGTCAGTTGGCATTGCTACTGATGTAATTTTTGGATGAATCATCTTTTCAGTTCTTCATAGTTACGTGATCCTGTACAAATAAATAAAAATTAGGCAAAAACTATCAGTGGCATTTAAGCATTTAAGTTAAGCCTTAAATGCTTACGGGGTAAGAACACCGAATGAAGAGTAAAGATAGAAGAAGGGACAGCTAATCGATCACAAATATATCATTAACACATCACCAACTACTACTCAACCATTCAACTAATGAAGAAGAAAGGAAACCATGGTTATTATAGTAAACAACATACTACAAAAGAGGAAATGAATGAAGATGGAGGGGAGGTAAGGAAGGATCACGGGGAAGAAGAAGCCAGGGTAAGCGGTACAAGAAGAACGAAATAGTGGTAATTAAAAGGGGATATAAACGTGTTTAAGTGTTTGATGAGTGTGTTAAGTTGAGTGGTAAATAGTAATGAAATACCAGATAAGTTATATAAACAATGAAAGCAATGAACAGACAATAACTTGAAGAGTAGCAAGTAAGGATTACATGTACAAATAGTGTTAGTGACGGAATAGCAAGAGTAAAAACATATTTAAAGTGAATGCTCAATACAGTTCAAAGCATGTATTGATATTATAAGTTTAAGAACACATAAACATTAAAACCTAAAGAGAAATAATGATTTAAATAATAGTGAATACAGAATGTGAAACTAAAAGTAAAATAGGAATTAATTCTCTTAGATACCTAGGGTAAGGTAGGTGCTGGTTACCAGCACCATGACCGTTCGGTTTCCGACGATCAATTTAGTTCTTGTAGTTAGCTGGTTATCAGCTAATGCCCCGGCCAGGATAGATGGATTTTTTCGGGCGTAAAAATCCTAAGAAAATCTTCGTTCGGAAGGGAAGTAAAGCCGTGGGTCCCGTGTCGTACATTTACGACACGATAAAGAACCTCAAGCCTGAAAGAGAGGCCTCTGAGCAAAATTTGTCGGCTGTTTCACGCCCTGAATTGAATGGGAGGCTGATGACCTGAAATGTTAAAGAGCGTCCATAAATAAAACAAATCAATCAACCAGCTAATGGTAACTATTGATTCCCAGTAGCATGTAAATTATTAAATTACTTAAAGAATTGTTTGATTCTGTGTTCTATTTAGTTTATTATTACATTGTATTTTCTTTTTATAGATTATGATCTGTAAAATATATTATGTATAAATAATTTTTAATAAGCAATAAATGACAAAATTTCGAATTTACGTTCCGGTATAGGTGATAAGGTGCCGGGATGGAATATTGCAGATTTTATTATATATACAGTTTTACTTAAGTTAAGCATTTTATACAGGATAAGGTGGTACATTTCCAATCAAATTATAGATAATCCTGCACTCATTTTTTATTTTATTTATGCGTACATCGTCGGGGTATATTTTTTTTTTTTTTTTTTTTTTGCCGGAGTTTTTCCTTACTCTGAGAAGTTGAATGGAAGATCGCTTTAAGGTATACAAGGACTCCAAGCTCATTTGCACCGTCATTAAATTTCATTTCATTCATGGCTTCAGACTTACACTTACAGACTTTGCGAGAAAACCAATGCAGTCAAAGCGATAATAAATACAATTTTAAAAAATGTTATGAGTGTATAAAACAAAGCAAGAGATTTCAAAATCCTAATGAATAGTAAAACATGTGCAGTGGTTTCGGGCGTTATACTTACAAACGTCTTCCGATTGCATTCGAAGTTGGGGACAATGCTTTGAAATAGATGACGAAAGATTGATAAGATAAAAGGCACATATACTTGTATGCTTATGTGCATATCAAATCTCCACGCCATATAAATTTCATTAATGACTAACCATTATTTTATGAAAATGGATGGAAATTTTACGTCAAACCTATATAACGAACCGTCATTTAGTTGTCAAATAAAATTGTTTAGTTTTTGTAAACAGATTAACAATGCATATCTTTTTCACACACCTACAAGAAGACACCTCTCTCTCCAGTTTACAAGTTGCCTCTCAGGGGTACTAACTTAACAAAAAAGAACAAATACAGCGAGTTTGTGTAATTTGATCGAAATATGTCGATATTGTATACCTTAACCAACACATATTCAATAATAGGTAGATTATTTCAACCCAGATTATTTAAATATATTTCAATAGAAGAAATTATTACATAACCACTAAAGAGCTAATTGCATTACAACTGTAATATCTATTCCTACATCCGGGTAATTGTGATTGAAATTCTATTTGGGGCCTTTAAAAGGATAAAATCACTATATTTTCTCATACCAGCTAACGATCCCGAATTCTCAAAAAAGGTTTCCCAGCTCATTGTTCTCTCTTGCATTGTAAAGACTTCAGAGGCGGAAAAGCCCTAGAGCGCGGCTACATTGTTCCAGTAAAGATAATGGAAAAGGTCATAGGGTTATGGTATACCAGGAGGGCCCTTAAACCTGTGATTACCTAGGCATGAATTATGAAAGATGAATGAATGAAATGAGTTCGGAGTCCTTAGCGTCATAAAACTGGATCCGAACCCAGGGCCCCCGAATTAGTTGTAGCAAGCGCTGACATTAGCCCACGGAGGCGATCTGTTCACAATTACTGCTTCAAAGCATCACTGAATTGTCCAGAATTGTAAGTTCATTTAAAAATCTATTTGCAAGATCTAAACAGAAATGGTAGTTCGGAATTGGATTATTTAACAGAAATATAATCCCTTTGATTTATAAATTGCATCATAGGCACAAACGCAAATGTATTATTATAGTACCCTATGCATAATGACAGGAATGGTTTCTGGCCCTAGGCAAATAAAACTTTTTCTGCAGCAAAACGGACCTCGCGATTTCCCAGGCTGCATTGCGGATTCCAGCTACTCTGCGGATGCGCCGGTAAATTACATTTTGTTATCTAAATTGGAATTCCCTCCTGAAACATGTTAATTATTCTCATGAACAGCTGTTGGAGAAACTTTGTGGAGCACATGCTGAAATGTTTCGTACACAAGCATGACTGAAAAGGTGATGGATGTTGGCAATGTATGGCAGTTGTAGATTTTTCTACAAACTTCTTGCAAGCGCCGTATATCATGTTTTAAGGTTCCATTGTATTTCTAGCACATTTGTCACCCATTCTATTTACTGGCATTATTGTTTCATACATGTCATTTTTGGAAGAGTAATATCTTTTTCTCATCGACCTTGTTGGACAGCCTATCAAAGGTCTTTAGGAATGCAGCTATGAATGTGCTGGAACTATGAAATAATCCGGCATATTTCTTATAACCGTTTCCACCAGCTAACATTTGCAAGTATTCTGAAACTACCACTCTGCACTACCATAAAAATATGAGTTCAATGGACAATAATTATATATTTTTGTTTGGACAAATAGATGGCCAAAGTGGATGAACAACGTGAGTATTCAATACCAACGTCGAAAACTGTTTGTTTCTAATTAAATATGGGCATACGTGCACCAAAAATGAAGTGCGCTCCGGACGCCCAACTCAGACCACTAGAAATAGACATTAAACACATCCATGATATCGTAATGGAAGACCGCTGAGTGAAAATGCACAAGACTATAAACATATTAATTGAGCGAGCGTCTGTCCTGGTGCTGTAGTGGTAATCATACTTGCCTCCTAAACCCAAGATCGCGGGTTCGAACCCGGCCAGGACCGATGGATTTTTTCGGGTGTAAAAATTCCAAGTATGGCTTCCTTCGGAAGGGAAGTAAAGCAAAGCCGTGGGTCCCGTGTCGTACATTTACGGCACGAAAAAGAACCTCAAGCATGAAAGAAGAGGCCTCTGAGCAAAATTTGTCGGCTGTTTCACGCCCTGAATTGAATGGGACGCTTATGACCTGTGATGTTAAAGAGCGTCCATAATAAACCAAATCAACAACAACTGAGCGAGTGGACAATTTCCTGCCGAAAAACTTGCGTATAAAAAACTGTGTGGTTTAAAAAAAAACTCGTTTCAATGCAATGTTTGGTAATATTTAATCTGAAACCGAAAAACGTTTTGCAACCATAGGCGAAATGTATCCACCATTTCACACCTGTCTTGGTGAAATAGAATTGTGAATTATCTACTAATAGGGCAAGCAGAAGTAGAAACCTGTAATGCAGCATTGTCGAACTGAAGCAAAGCACAAAGCACTGGGCCCATATTTCCTAACTTAAGAACTTGGCTGGTTGAGAAGAAATGTTTGTCATTGATGCCTTCGATGATTATTTTACGTTTGACGAAAACTATTTTACCCACAGGATGAAAAAAAATGGAAAATCTGTAAGCCTCGATGTAGAGAAATAAAGTTAATGTTTTGAAGAAAAAATAGCGTGATTTTTATGAAACTTTTTCCGAAGATGTGGAGACTGGTTAAAGGAATCTGTGTGGCTTTTCAAGCAATTTCTATAATTAAATTGAAGCATGTAAAACACAAATCTATGCGAAAGTCAAAAGGAACACGTTGTTCTGCATTGAAACATACTATAGTATGGGAAAGGATCTTAAATTGTGTTTTGTTTTATTTTTGTAAATAGTTCAACAGTTATGGTGAAGAGCCTTTTGGACCATGCCAAAAATATGTGCGAAAGAAACCAAGGATTCAGCGCCAACAGCATGGGACTTGTGTTGGGGGTTAGAGAAATTAGTTTTTATGTGAAAATGTGTGTGATGCAAAGTGTGTTGGACTAATGGTGTCTTCTCCATAAACAGATGATAGCTCGGATATTCACGTTGTTAATCACAATCCGACACGCTTTGTAGTGGCATCTGCCTGATTGTCGCCACAGCACTTGAAATCGCTGACATCACATCCACAAAATATATCAGTCCGTTAAATTGTTGCAGATTCTTTCTCAAAGATGTAAGATAATAAAACTTGCTTTTTGCGTTACCTCTTTATTTAACATCACGGGTCATCATCGCCCCATCCATAGCGTGAAACGGCTATGAAGAGGACTCTTCTTTCAGGCTTGAGGCTATTTTACTTGCCGCAAATCTACGACACGGGATCCATGGCTTTACTTCCATATCGAAGGAAGCCATTTTAGAACTTTTACACCCTTAAAAATCCATCGATCCTGGCTGAGTTTGAACCTACTACCTTGGGTCTACGAGGCAAGTATGGATGACCTCATATACAGAGCATGTCAAAAAAATGTATACACACTTCATGCAGAGAAAAAACTGTGTCAACATAACAAAACTGAATTCACACAAACAGAAAATGATGAGCACTAATCATCTTAGACTTTTACAGTTACAACAGTTGCTCAAAATGCCCACAATCGGTTCGATGCACTTCTGAGTACGTTGAAATACTGATTGATCAACGTTTGCGAAAGTGTTCTCAGCGATTGCAGCACATGCCGTTTCAATTTGTTGCTATACGATGTCTCCCAGATCTGCCCTTGTTAACATCGCATACGGTACCATGAGTCTCAAATTGTCTCGAATGCGTGCAATTGTCACTCGCGTTGGTGGTTCTGTTCTGTATACACGTCTCCATTGCCTTTGAACTTCAACAACATTCTCGGTTTTCCAATACCGCTTTAAAACTGCTTTCCGCTGTTCAAACGATAATCTTGACTCCATTTTGTTGTGGTAACGCTAGCATAACGTAATGTTAGTCACATCTGTTTATAGAACATCATACGATAATCTTGGTTTCATTTGTTCATTGTTGATTTATCTGTCGCGTAGCAACGCTATCATAATGTATGTGAATCACATCTGTTTACAGAATAGCATACTACACATTACTGTTGTTTTTCGGTCCAACTTTGAAATATATTAAATAGATATCTACTGTGAAAGCGTATATACATTTTCGGCACCCTAGGTATGTATATGTATTTTATGTACCTATATATATAAAGTAGAATGAACATATGCAGATTGCCAGGAGAGGGAAGGGCGAACCTTTCACTCTATGCGAAAGAGTTTATACACTCTTAATGTTTAAAAAATTCCCCTATGAATCTTTGTTACAGATGCAGTATAGGAAATTCTTGATTTATGAAAAGAAAAAGTAGTGAACAAAATAGTTTACTTATATGTTGTTTTTTAAATCCAGTTTGTTTCTGTTGATGTGTTTTATAACATAATTTACTATAAATTAATTCATTAATATATATTTGGAAAGAGTAAAGTAGAATCTAAGAAGATAAACCAAATGGTTGTCACTTTTAATGTACTTTATTTTTTAAAACGTTTTCTCGCTAATGCATGTAGAACCAAAGATAACCTTTAACTTTGTTGCAAACAAAGTAACTTAAGAAATTTACCATAGGGCAAAGATATAAATTAAATTTATTTGCAACATTATGAACAGATTTGAAATGCTATTCTCCATGGGATTAGTTTTAAGAGACTCTAGAATTATCCACCCCCCCCAAAAAAAAATATATAGGCAGTAGAGTCTTGTCTTTTCTGTCTCATGTTTCTTTCAAAGGTAAGAGTAAAGGAAGTCGGTGTTTTGATTCTTCTCTTTAATTGCTTTTTCTATTAAGAAAACACTCCTATAAATTGGCCTTCATTAAATAGCCTCATTTTTTTTACAATAAATTCTGAAATTCCGTAAGAATGATTTACATCATTCTCGATATTAGGAGCATAAGATGTTTTTGATTTAACTCTTAATTTTTTGTTATCTATCTTCACCTGCGAGGAAAACGATAATTAAAGCTAAAGGTAAATTAATATAGTCAAATTCGCGCATTAACAGCAACTAACCTGATAGGATATGTTTGTCATAGTCATTGTGTTGGTATCTATTAAAAAACCTTTCAATGCTACAACGAGAGACTATAACTTTATTTCAAATGAGACACTTTAAATTGTCGTTTATAGGGATATGTAAATGTTCTTCTCATTTAATGTGAAATATTTTTCTCCTTGATGAAGGCGACATTGTGGGACTCAATTACTACCTTCAATGCTCAAGTATATGCATGTATGAGTATCTATACAATCCTAAACCCACTGAACAAATATAACACATAAGTTTCTAATGGAGTTATTAGATGTTGTTAGATTGTGCTAGAAAAAATGCTGCGACAGAATAAAAAAAAGTATTATTTTTTTTCATATTGTACGTTTACTTTTTAAAGTAAGTATGTTGAATTAATGAATTACATTGGGAATCAGCAATTTTGACATAACTAGGTCGCATTGCTCGATACATAATTAAATATCGTTAATAGGTCAGCTATTTACATAAATTCTACAGAAAATAACAATTTACGATATGAGTGAGATGTTTAGGAATTTCTAAACAAATACAATAAAGGCTCTTTCATAGTTGTTAGGTTCATTTCATAGAATTACTCTATTTTGATTACATGTTTAATGTATATTAAGGATATACTTTTTTTAAATTGATTTATTTACGGGCACTCTTTAAAATATCAGGTTATCAGCGTCCTCAATAATAATAAATGTATACTTGTATACATAATTGCCAACATTCCATGTCACTGTAAGAAAACTCACCTTCCAGTCAGTAACATAGACTCATCCAGTACTGTGTTAACATAACAAAACTGAATTCACACAAACAGAAAATGATGAGCACTAATCATCTTAGACTTTTATAGTTACAACAGTTGCTCAAAATGCCCACCATCATCGTCGATACACTTCTGAGTACGTTGAACTGTTGATTGAGCAACGTTTGCAAATGTGTCCTCAGCGAATATTTGCAATTGTTACTCGCGTTGGCGTTTCTGTTCTGTACACACGTCTCCATTGCCTTTGAACTTCAACAACATTCTCGGTTTTCCAATGCCACTTCAAAAGTGCTTATCGCTGTTCAAACGATAATCTTGGCTTTATTTTGTTGTAGCAACGCTAGCATAACGTAATGTTAGTCACACCTGTTCACAGAACATCATACGATAATCTTGGCTTCATTTGTTCATTGTTGATTTACCTGTCACGTAGCAACGCTATTATAATATATGTGAGTCACATCTGTTTACAGAACATCATACAATAATCTTGACTTCATTTGTTCATTGTTGATTTAACTGTCAGGTAGCAATGATATCATAATGTATGGGAGTCACATCTGTTTACAGAACATCATACTACACATTACGGTCTAACTTTGAAACACATTAAATAGATATCTACTGTGAAAGTGTGTATACATTTTTTTGCTACTTTTGGTATTAAGTTTCTCAAGGAGTATTCATATGTTGGTAAAAGTGAAGAGGTAAAATAAATACAATAACGGAAAATTACATTTCTCGTGATTTTTCAAAAACGGAAAGAAATGAAAAGGAATGGGCGCAGACCTAAGCACTTTTTGTAAGCTGGTGGTGTTTTTTTAATGGATTTATGTGCTTCTATTTTCTTAAATAAATATATTTTATCCAACCACCTTGTAATAATCATAATTATGCTATTAGGTGCATATATGTTTGTAAATAAATTAATTTCTACACATTAACATTAAAAATTTGTCATTATTGGCATTTTATCTTAAAACTTGGGCATTTCTCCTCTTAGAATGCTAGGCTTTATCCCTTACTGTGAACTTTTATAGAACGCATACTTAAATATTCGAAATATGTTCTAAACCCTATGTTAATTCAAGTTCTAAAGGTTATTTGTCTTTTGCCATTAAATTCTTTATTTGATTTGTTGTTTAGTATTATATTACTTAATAGTAGATATGAATTTACTCACAAATGTTATAAATATATACTATTTCTTTTCAGTATTTCTAAACTTTAAATGTTGTTAAACTGAAATAAATCTCGTTTATAATATGTTTGCAATCCCTTACATTGGTTTCACAAGTACTGCATTTGTAGCTTGTAACTTGTTACTTGTAAGGAAAGACTTGTGAGTTTTATGATCAGGGACCAGGGCTCATAAGCAACTAAATGTAACGTTGGTCATACTGCAATAAGATCGGCGGCTTGCGCTTGCGTATTGCGAAAAAACTGGTTAGCGTATACGTGAAATATTTATGCAAACCTTACAGTATGAATCTGCGCGTTTCATTTGTTTTGTTTCACTTCAAGGTAAGGATAAACAAGATATATTTCGGAAATGTTGCTTTACTAGCGTCATTAGAGCGTTTAATTAACAATGAGTTTATAGACGCTTTACCCATAAACCCTTGACATAAAATTCGACTAAAGTGCCCCAGTATTTAACGCGACATTATAATAGTAACGACTGGTTGGTGAAGCCGGTCATGTGCCGTGGAGAGGCGGGCGAAACCGCTTCACACAGCCTGCTCTCCTGATAACCGGTTCCATCAAAGAAAAGCTCCTAACGCGCATACTTCGTCAAAACTGCTTGCAAACCAAACAGTTCACCAGTCCTATCACTTCAACGCAGCCATCTTGCTTTTAATGTTTTGTGGTACATATTCCATTATGTAATCAATCACACAAAAATATGGTCTAATATAAGACATTACTAATGTACAAACTTGTAATTTTTATTTTATTAGTAGAATTTAATTGTTCCACAAAGAAATCTTGTACTTTAAAACTCCATACTTAAAAGTGTTTTTTATGGTGGTGTTTAACGCCCCTGTTTACTACTGAGGCACCACAGGCACTGGGCACTGATGATACATGAAATGATATATTGGGAAAGGATTATTTATTATTATTATTATTATTATTATTATTATTGTTTGTTTTTTGTTTTTTAAGAAAACGTTCCAGGTCTAAGTTTAGAACACCTCCCCGGCAGTTGCCATTTATGAGGATTGAAGAGAACCCGTAAAAAAAAAAACAAAAAAAAAAAACAAACAAACAAACAAACAAACAAACAAACACACACACACACACATTCAGGGAGGACGGTGTTGGTGGAATCGAACCCCGAGATTGTTTTTTGCTTGTAACCAAAATATGATTGCCAAACAATATAAACATATGCATATAAATTATCAAAGGGACTGATAAAATAAATAATCAAGCGAAATCGAGCTATTCCACATATCCTAATGCATAAAAATATACAAGCGTCATCTCAAAATGCGAATCATATACCGCACTTCAATAATTTACAAAATTAATTTATTTTAATTTTAAATCACCACATATATATTGTTTCAAAATTTCTCACCTTCAATTTATCATTGTCTTTCTTGGAAACAGCAATTAATACTGCTTTCATTACCCTTTATTAAACTTGTGAAATACATCGTATGAATATGGACAAATACATAATAAAGTATTTAAATCGTCATTATTTCTGAGAAAAATATCAGATCAATATAGCAGGAACCATTCTGTACATTAAAAATTACGACTTTATTACTAAGAAGTGGACATAACCCAATTCAAGGTAACAAACATCTGTTCCTCCATTTGCTCGTATATGACATCATGTAATTTTTTTGCTACTAGGGGCATATAAAGGACAGCCGGTACTTTGTGTTGCGTATACCTGTGCGAAGCCTGTAAATCGTTATGCAGAAATGAAAATCTTACCTTGTGTTGTTTATTACTGATGTACATGAATGTAATGGAAGATGATCTATTTTTCTTTCTATTAGGAGCAACCTAACACAGTTCACTTTCCTATAATTGAAGCTAATGCAGTGTAGCCGCAAATATAGTTTACCGAAATTTGATTACGCTAAATGAAATTGGTTATGTTTATCGTTGATGTTATTTTTAAGCGGAGTCAAAATGCCCTGTCTTTGTCAATGTTAAATTTAGCAGACTGATTATCCATAACCTCAGAAACTATCCTGCTCAAAAAAATTAGAGGAGCTCATGATTAAATCAAAGCCCCAAAATAAATATTGATACAATTTAATTTTTGACAGTCATGTTATGTTTTGAAATCTTCTTTAAAACTGGAATAGAGATCTTCTAGCATTTTTAGTTTTTCTTTGAGTAAATTATTAAAGTTTCAAGAATTGTTGAAACTAAAACCAGTGCTCTGTGACTCATGTTTCTTAAAACAGTTTTAACAGCAATCTGTGGTAGGAAATTATTATTTTGTGTTCTCTGGGGCTAATGCAGAGCAATAAGACATCTGAATGAAACATCAGTTACACAATCAGTTGCGTGGACTGAAGATGGCCATTCCATTCGCTTTGTCTCCAGGATTCTTCGTGTCAGCCCTTCTGTCATCCAAAGGATTTGGAGGCAATATATAGAGACAGGTGGATGAAATAGGCGGCCCGTATAAGGGCGTAAGAAGAAGACCAGAAGTACAGGATAGATATCTTGTCCTGTCATCTTTTGCAAATCTACAGCCACGATATACGGACAATTGGTGATTTCTGATCAGACTGTAAGAAACAGACTGAGAAATGCATGGTTGAGATCTACAATCCGCTTTCAAGCCCTTCGTTTGACACGTCAGCGCTAGGAAACCTGACTAAGATTTGCTCAGAAATCATCTCAACTGGCAGCTCTCCAATGGAAGGCTATTCTCTCCACAGACGAGTCAAGATTTCGTTTGATGGGTTGCTATGGTCGTACACGTGTAGGGGACGTCCTGGTGAACGAATCTATGGTTTGAATCCTAATTTTCTTCTAAGGCATGATAATGCTAAATCTTATACAGCACGGAATACAAAGATGTCCTGCATGAATGCCAAATTCGGAAATTCGGAATTCCGCTTGAGCATCTTTAGGATAAGTTAAAAAAAACTTGTTCCCGAGCGTCCTGTTGTGCCAATGAACCAGAGAGAAGTCGCAAATGCACTCGCTGAAGAATGGGAGAGAATCCCACAAATTTTTATTTCGAGCTGGTGCGAAGCATGCCACGTGGGTGTTATAAAGTCATCGCGCTCCAAGAGGACACACTACGTACTAAGTGTTAGCCATGAAAACATTGATTCCTAAACATTGTCATCCTGTATTTCTACTTTGTTTTCTGTATCAATCAATAATTTGTTCATATTTCTAATGGTGTGAAATACAAGTTTGTTAGAATGCCTACCATAATTTTACACAATTTTTCAATCTATAATTAAAAACTATCAAAAGTTAAATTGTATCAATATTTATTTTAAGACTTTGATTTAAACTTACGTTCTTCCAAGTTTTTTGAACAATGTTTAAAATTGTTGATTTCTTGGGGTACTTAAGAACAATTTTTCATTAAAATTGGTTCATTAAAAAAGAAATTACATGAAGACTAAGTAATTACAATTTTTTTAAATACGCACTATTTATTTAAAAATTAGGATTTTTATTTTAAATAGTAAATATTTAATATTTTAAAGATGTTTAACTAAATTAGATAAAAGGAATTGGTCACATTTTCAAGGTTTTAGGCTTATAAGTTACTAATGTAATAGGGCATTTGTATGGAAAAGTGATTTCTTTTCAGAAATAGGCATTATACATAAAAATTGAAAAAAATATCATATTTGTACATCCAAAAACCTCCAGGTTAATAGGTTCATTCTCTTGATTCTTGCGTGTTTTATTATTATATTGATTTATTTACAGAACAATTAGAAACTAAGTTAAATATTTACAACATTACTTATATTTAACAGAGAAAATGATCTACAATAGCATAAAGAAAGCCGTATGATATAATTTTTAAAAAATTTAAATTAGTAGAAATTTTTGCACAGCTTTAAAACCTATTTCAAAATTAGCCAGATAACCAAAATATCCAAACAATTTCAAATTATTCTGAAAATGTAAAAAATAAAAAATAAATAAAATCACCTTTTTCATTCCCCTTAATTTAATTTGTTTTTGAGAAATAACGTCGTTTTAATCTCTCGTTAAGCTCTCAAGAAAGGACATTGTGTGTATTTACATCCATGTAGAATTGATTTCAAGGATGAACAGAGTCTGAAAGAATAAATGAACGATTCCGGGCACATTTTATAGAGATACACCATATAAGCGGACAATTTTAATTCCGGTAAGCAAATCCAGGCATATGAAAACAATTGAATGTCGGGAAGAAGTGGATGAAAACGATCTGCCACAGAAAAAGTTTATGTGCGCATTATGTTTCAAAAGGTTTTAGATTCACCCCCAGAAAAGTCACAGATGTATTGCAAAGGAACTTGATATCAAAAGAAAATGTAGAAGCCCTGCCATACCTTGGACAAGTCCAATAAAGCTGTGGGAACGGAATGACCAGTCAACATTTATATTCTAAGCTCGTTTATTTGCCAATATGTACCAAAATGAAGAGTTTCTCACTAACAGGTGGTTTTCCATAAGAATTACTGTACGCTGACCATGTGATTATTTTAACAAACGACCATGTTTCTTGGCTTTGAAAAATGACCTATAACACAAGGCTATAATAGTAAAAAATGGCTGTTGGGTGTGCGATTTCTGGACATAGCATTATTGGCTTTATTTCGTAGAAAATTAACATCGGAAATGAGTGACAATTAATCATTAAAATATGCCAGTTAAATATCCGGTCATTTACCGAAGATCTTCATAGATTTTTTTCAAGCCAGAAAAATGCTTCGAGAATAAAAATTCTAGCAAGGTGGCGCTTCTGCACACATTCCTGGAAATCACTATGGCATTTGGTCAACCATAATATTATAAAAAAAATAAAAAACAGATATCTCTTCCCTGTATTTTCTCCTATTTTGGCACCATATGATGCTTACTGGTAGAAATACTCAAAGATCATAAATACAGATCCAGTGTCAAGAAATATTCTTCAGTTGAAATTAAATTTCCGAAGAGTATTTCAACGATCGCAAAAATGTTTGGCAATCTTAAACTTCGTTATGTTAAATGTCTGAGCTAATTGGTGACTTTCCAGGTAAATGCGAAGGTAGGTCCATAAGTTTCCGGTCTAACCATTTTCTAGGGATAAGGACAAAAACTGTATTTAACTTTTTAACATAGTTACCCTTTTATTCAATACACTTCTCACATCTTTGCATTAATATTTCAACCCCCCCCCCCAAACAAAGAGTCTGAAGTGTTGTCTGCAACATGGGTATAAACAGCATCCATCACTTCTTCATCACACTTAAATTTCCTTCCTCTAAGGACCTTCTTGAGTTTTGAGAAGAGGAAATAGTCACTGGGAGCTAGATCTGTAGGATGGATGGTCGATCTCCTTGAAGTCACATTTCTTCACAGCTTCCTTTGCAACAAGAGCTATGTGCACAGGCGCGTTGTCGTGAAGAAGGCGCACACCACCACTCAGTTTTTCTCTTTGATGAAAGCACGTAGTCTGTGCAGTAGGCCAGCATAGCACTCCCCATTTACTGTGCTATTCCTCTCCTCGGAGTCAATGAAGAGTATTCCTTCCCAAAAGATTTTGGCCATGATCTTCTTGGTTGATTCCGTGACCTTGGCCTTCAGAGGCGGTGTTAGCCAGGACCATAGTTTCATCTCCTGTGACAATGGTTTGCAGAACTTCTCCAAAAATGCCTGACAACAGATGACACGTTGCTGCTTTTCAACTGAGGAAAGAAGTCTAGGCACCCATCTTGCACCAACCTTATTCATGTTTAAATGTTCAAGAATAATTTGAAGGACTATTGTTTTAGAAAGACCCAACCTTGCTGCTATTTCTGTAACTTTGAGCCGCCGGCCTTCCATAATTTCTCCTTCCACAAGAGCGGTGTTTTCAGGAGTGAGTACCTTCAAAGGCCGACCTGCACGCTCTTCATCTTCAATGCTTTCTCGACCCATTCGAAAAAATTTGGTCCATTCTTTTACGGTAGAATATGAGGGGGATGCTTCCCCATATACACCGACCAATCGCTGTTTAATTTCATTTGCATTAAGTCCTTCTAATAACAGTTCGATACTCCATTTTGAACATGTCAGAGTTTTCTATACATAGCCTTCTTTATGCAACTATATCTGAACAACTAAACACAGCGGAGTGGAAGTTACAGCTGCAATTATTTATTTATCAGATAAGGTATGACACCAGATAAGGATTTTATGTAGGCGATAATCCTTATCGGTGAGGCCGGAAACTTATGGACCTACCCTCGCATAATATACAAAATGAAATATTGCCCATAGAAAATAACGGAGTATTACGGTAATATTAAACTCAGGAACTCAGTTTATCAATCTGTAGTATTAAAGTGCATATATGTTTTGAAACAATTGATTTGGGGTTTACTACACTGTACTTTTAATTATGCTATACATAAGCATTTGTAATTCACTTTCTCTCTCATTTCTAATGTTAGTACTTTTCCTTTGAGCTACTGTTCGATTATCGTAGCCTGCTAATTTCAATTTTGTGATCATTGCCTGAACCAAAGTGAATTGATATGAAATTGGTGTGCTAAATCCAAAAATCAATGTGGTTTATTGCTATCGCGCAAGGATTATTGGCAAATTCACACTAGGGATGTAATCTAATTTTGTTTCGGCGCACTATTTCTAGATTCTAGTCTCCAAATACCACAGAGATTAAATAAAACAGAGGAAATGGGTTGAAAAAAGTGACTATTATTCATAGAGATCACAAATATAAATTATATTTATTTAATAAAGAAACGTTATGTTTTGGTAATTTTGTGTCATCAATAACAATGTAAACTACCCAATGTCTAGAGTTTCTACTTGAATCCCTTTGCAAATACATTATTGAAACATTATTTATGTTTAAATGTGCGTTTGAAAGGATTTCGCGTTAGTTGGAACAATTGTCATATTTGGGCTCGGCTTCTGAAAGGGTCTGGGAGACAGTAAAAATTAATCATCGGGCGTTCTATTGAATAAATCTTAAATTTGAGTGTTCGTGACCGTAATACTAAGCTCTTTTCGAATATAATGTCAAATTTGTATTGTAAACACATGCTGCAAATGAAAACAATGAACTCCGTGTTTTCAGTTAATGGCAAATATACTCAGAGTAAACAAATAAAAAAAATCCGGATACTATTATATTTGCTTGTATATCAATACATCTGCTTGTCATAAAATGTCATTATTCGCATTTGTTGTCATGTTGAATGTTTTTGTGTTATAAACCAGTCATTGTAGCCAAATATTCCAATTATTGTAAATACCAATTAACCTCAGATACAGCAAAATTGTCTTTACAATGTTTGACTACATTATCATCATTTCTTTATTTTTGCATGTTGTGAGTGTAAGTGAGGTAACATTTTATGTTAAAAAATGCGATTTCGATCTGTAGCCCTAAAGGCTTATGGACGCAGTGTATGTTGCGTTCCAAATATAACGAAAACGACTAGAAACAGTCCATGGTGCCATGAAACGGTTCTAGAATGTACCAGAAGACCAGGTTCGGGTCATCCGAGAGCTACAAATCAAAATGAAGAGAGAGAGAGATATGATGTTGACAGTTCTTAGGGAGTGCAAACTGTCAGCTATGACTGTAGCCCAGCAATTTGTTAACATGCATGGACATAAAGGAGGTTGGAAGCAAGTGAATTGATATCAAATATGCCTGCAACTGGTTTCAGGTTGCTTAGAATTCACCGAGTCGAATTTGCGTTTTGCAAATGATTACAGGGGTTGGAGAAATGAACGGTAGAGCTGTGTTCTCTTCACAGACGAGTCCCGTTTTAATCTGCGATGGACGTGAAAGAGTTTGGAGGAGTGGAGAACGATTTGCACTATGCTGCACTTCCGGAAAGTTGCTGTTTGGAAATTGTGTAATGATGGTTTGGGCAGGGGTGTCTAGGGATGGTCAAGCTGAATCAATTTTAGTAGAAAATGGAAGTCTAACAGCTGATAGGTACATTAATGAATGTTTGACTAATTATGTTGCATCATTTGGCCCATTTACAAGCGATCATTTTCTTTTAATGCACGACAATGCACGCCCGAATATTGCCAACGTGATCAGAGATTATCTCCAGGAAGTGGGAATCCATGTTTTACCATGCTAGCAAGGAATCCGCTTGACACATTGGGACACGCTGGAACGGCGTGTTAAGACAAACCTGGCGCTGCCAGAAACTTAACAGGAGTTAGGGCGAGCACTTCTTGAAGAATGGGAGCACATTCCTTAAGAAGCCATTGCTAACCCGACCGAAAGCATGCTAAGAGTTGCATTTATTCAAGACAGAGGGGGTAACGCCCGTTATTAAAATTCGTTTTTAATATTCCAAACCCGAAAATTGTACTCGCGGATAAAACCAAACTTGTATTGTTTAATGTCCTTTGTACCTTTTCTCACTAGAGTTAAGTTTTGTTTCTATTGTAATTTTAGGCATTTAATAATGCAGTCTTTTGATTAAATGGGTATTCTTTCATTTAAAATAATTAAGAACAAAATATAAGGAAATACATTTTTTTTCTTGAACCTTTACGTTCATTTTGGTACATACTCAAAGCGGCATTTTAGATAATGGCAAGTTCAATATCAGTAATTGAATCGTCAACTTTGCAGTGATCTTTCTCTGCAGCTTCTGCAATAAATATTCTTTCTTTCGTCATAATTTAGCCCTCATTCTCTCGTCTTTGACCTTTCACGTGTGGATCAACTTCGGACGGTTAAAGATACATTTATCGTATAAAGTGTTTAACATTGTAAATGTGTTGGAGTTGGAATACTTTATTTGACGGAACGCATACTTATCCTGAATTGTAAGCCAGAAGTTCAAATGTGGGCTACCATAACACCCGAACAGGGTTTTCACACGTCCAGATGACATAATGAGGTTCTTGTTGTCAGTTTTTGATATGCCACCTTTCATAGGCAGTAATCCAAATGTACAGGAGGTTTCAAAAATACATCACATAACTTCAGAAACGTATTCCGCAAATGTAGACAGTGAAAATAGTTTATATCAACACGTGTACAAAAATGGTTTGATTTCGAGTTTGTAAGACAGGCCTATGACTCTTAGCTCTTCACATCACTTAGTAAAAGTTCAAAATGGATACAGTACGTTTCATTAATCTAAGAAGAGATTTCTACAGAGACTTGCAATAAAATGTGCCTAATTTTTAAGCGTAGAGAAATTATTTCATACATGATGGTTCCTTTGCTAGTATCTCAATCGAAACGTTTCACTTGCCTGGCCAGCACGCTTACTTGATGTAAAGTCACTCAATTTCTATTTAAGTCCTTTAAAAGCGTTTAAACTCTTTCCAATCGAATCTTCATTGTTGTTAAACAATATACCTACAGCAAATTAGGAATTTGGGATGGTCTTCGCTGAGTAATGCATGCGTCCAATTGAGGTCTGTATTTAAGCAAGAGGTAAACATTTTTAGCGTTCACTATAAGGTAATGTTAAAAACTGTCTGAAAGGAATCTAAAACGCTCAAAAACCAAGCATGTCCTTATCCATATTGGTATAAACTACATTGCTGACCATTAAATTTGCAACGACCGCCAGCATCAAACCGATCCCATATTTTCTCAGGAGGAACGTGTATGACTGATCAAAATTACTATAGCAGGTGCTTGCATTTGATCAAGGGGAATTGTGGCATACCGAGAGTGCGAAATGTCATCCCTAGAAAGTGATGCTCATGTTGGAAGAAACGAGTATGACATTAATGAATCGAGGTAGGACAAACACACAAACGTGAAGGTTCCTAACGGCCCCGTCAAACAACCAAACGAGAAGATAGACATCATTTCCGCGTAGCTTTTATGAACACTAGCAACGTGTTGTAATAACAATGCTCAGCTGTCTATTATTATGTACACAAGAGAACTTTATTGATGTCTTGTATTTTTTAAACATTCTGTTTGCCCTCTACTTTAATATACGTACTCATGATGATTCATCAATTGGTTGCTTCCTTGTTTGATCAAAATATTTTGAATATAATTTATGTAACAAGTCTTCTTTATTTTGGTAGTAAGACTTGACACCTTTAAGCTGTTTCTTACTTCTTGAATCGAACTAAGTATTTCATATTAGTTTAGACTTTTTGATATGAATATTACTTACGTTTTCCCCTAGTTTTACTCGATAGTTATAATACTATTAAATTTCAATTGTATTATTATTAAATACGAGTAAAATTGTTTATAGATATTTGTTGTGCTTAGAAAAAAGATTTTTTTTAAACTATATAAATAATAAATGCCTGAGTTACCAAATATTTTTGGTGCTATCTAAGTATGCGTATCGGATAGTATTAATTTTATATTGTGAGTACCAGCCATAATGACAAATGTGCACTGTACTACCCCAATCACATGTGAAGCATCACAATTTGTATTAATTTTAAGTCACCAAGTATATTTCACATTGTGTACTGCAAGTCAAGCAAACGCTGCAGACACTATTAAAATTCTTTCGTTGTAGTTGCATGAAAAACGAGCCAACTGGAACTTCATTTTCTGTAGGTAGAATAACATCGTTCTTTGGTTAATGGATTTTTGCAAATTATTTCTCTCTTTGGGCTTATGGTCAGATAGTATATTTCATTAATCCTTCAGTGTCTATCAAGAAACCCATATTTTCATTGTAACACACTTTTTCACGGTTGCGATACTGAAAAAAATTTATATTTGTCTACAAGGTGTTTCATTCTTTCTATCTAGAAGCAAGAATCTGTGCAACTTCTTTATAAATCTAGATTACAGCTCAGTGCGATATCAATCTTCGTTAAAATATAAATAAATATAGCATATTCACTCCGATACGCAATCATAAATAGATTTTGTCGACCGAAGTTTACTGCGTAACGACCTCGCCACCTGCCGAGGGAAATCATGCCGCACGGTCGCAATTCAAAGCACACATTTTTTTGTTTATTCGTTATTTAATAGTAGTACAAAGTAATTAATGTTGTATTAATCATCGGAAATGCTCAATAAACAGTTGGAGTCATAAACACCTCTGAGCAAGCTCAATTGCATATATCAGCGAAACTCTTTTAACTCCAATCTAATTGAGAATGATGTGTCTATTTAAGGTCAATCTGTTTCCACTAGTTTATACAAAATTCATTGCGTAGCGCAATGAGGGTACGGTGCATACATATGCATACATTAAATATGCCCTTCGTAGCGAGAAAATGTAATATGGTAGTATGGAAATCGTGAGTCAAAATTGCCCGGTACAGCTGCTGATAAGATTATGGCCCAAGTTACTGGATATTTAGAATACGAGGTCTGTTCAAAAAGTATCGCGAATTTTGTGTTTTTTCAAAAAGTATTTATTTATTTATGAACATCTATTTTGTCCCCTTCAAAGTAATCCTCACCAGATATTATACACTTGTGCCAACGTTTTTTCCAATCCTCGAAGCACTTTAAAAAAATCGTTTTTTGTGATCTTGTTCAGCTCCTCCTTCGATGCCACCTTTATCTCCTCAATCGTGGCGTAGCGTCGTCCTTTCATGGACCTCTTCAGTTTTGGGAACAAAAAAGGGTCACTGGGGGCCAGGTCTGGGGAGTACGGTGGCTGCGGCATCATAAGTGTGTTGTTTTTGCCCAAAAATTCGCGCACAAGCAACGATGTGTGTGCAGGGGCGTTATCATGGTGCAAATACCAATTTTTGTTCTTCCACAAATTCGGGCGTTTCTGGCGGATTGCTTCACGCAAATTGCGCATAACTTGCAGGTAATATTCCTTATTAACTGTTCTACCCTGTGGCAAGAACTCATGATGCACCACGGCCCTGCAATCGAAGAAAACTGTAAGCAAAACCTTTACATTCGACCGAACTTGGCGCGCTTTTTTCGGTCTTGACTCGTGTGGCAACATCCATTGGGGTGATTGAGCTTTAGTTTCCACGTCATAACTATAAACCCATGATTCGTCACCAGTTATGACCCTCTGGAGCAAATTTGGGTCGTCGCGGACAGAGTTCAACAGCTCCTTAGCGACGTTAATGCGATGGTGTTTTTGGTCGAAATTGAGCAACTTTGGTACGAATTTTGCTGCGACTCGTCTCATGCCCAAATCATTCCTAAAAATCGAATGGCACAAGCCAATATTCTGGCTAAGAACAATATAATAAAAGTGTTAAATTTGGAACAATTTAACTATAGTTAAAGAACTGGTATGATATAAAATACCAGACCAGAGGTTACCTGAAGAAGGAAACGAGAAAGATCAAGGAGATTATGGAAATAGAATAAAGAGATGACAATGAGAGAGTTAACAGAAAGACAATGAATGTAAAGAGGAAAGTCATCTTTGACTGTCAGAAGTTGTTCTTATATCATTGTAAATACTGACAAATAACCAGATCACGAACAATATCATTCTGCACGGATCAAAGATTACAGCTACATTTTCAGAATTAGTTCAACATTCTGAATTTAGTGAGTCAACATTTTTCAAGATTTCCTTTTGTTGGTTACTCAGGAACATGCTCAGTTTTAGATATATGGACATAAACCTGTATTAAACATTGTAAACGAGAATTCAAACTACCCTCCAAATCCAAGTTTAGAGCCCTGTCTTGTTCTCTAGTTGGGAATCCAAAATAAAACTCAAAAATGTCTTCGGTACTTTAGCATACGCTATCCTCACATTGTAGGAATTTATATACACCCAAAAAGATGACTAGCTAAAATGTTATATAAAAATGTTGGTGAAATACATTCTCACTTCGTTTAATTTATTTTCTTCACGTGTATACTACGGCTCAAATCTGTCAACAAAACAGGTCAAAATTCCTGCATAGCTATAACTAATTAAATTCTCATCATAAACACGACATAAGCTCAAATTGCATATTTACAAATTATGTGAAAAGTTACCCTAGCTAAAAGATAATAAATTGAACATTATCCTGCCAGATGCGGACAGCGTGTGCATTGGATTATATATTCCAGAAAACAGTATTTCTTAAAAGCAAATAGAAACCTTAGGTAAAGAATTTTCGGCTATAGGAAAGGAAAATTATTATCCCATTATATTCAAACCTCATCATACTTCAGTTTTCCACAGTATTTAATTCAGCTGCCATTTAAAACGAATGGTTATGGCGGCCAAATTACTTTTATCTGCAAAGAAGTCGAGACTTCAAATCAATGATAGACCGCAGATCATGAGCTAAATCCATCTCGGTCCTTTCCATTACACGTTCCATTTCTACCTACCGTTAATTTTTCTTATTCTGCCTTATCCACTCTTTCCCCTTCCTGTGCCGACCCCTTCACATACCTCTCTCACTTTTTTCTTTGCTTTACTTCCTCCTTTCACCCTATCCGTAAGCAGGGCTTCAAGAGGACTCTACTGCAGCGTTTATTTTGATGAATGTGGCGCGAGAAGTGGAACTAAAATAGCAGAGACCATTAGCCCCGTTTCGTATCGCCGAGCAGACTTGCAATCAAACATATTTAGAAAACTTAGCATGGCATGCTCTGAGATGTTCGTAGCTAAAATTAAATATTACCAAACATGTCGTTTTTCGTGGACCAGAGGTGCATGTCAATTTGAAAGGATAAGAATAGATACTTGTTTCAACACCAATTTATATTTTAGTTAGCATTGTACAACGTTATTTTATAAATTTACGGTAGCTATATTATTTGACATATTATCAGGCATATAGAAATACTCAAAAAGTTTTTGATATATTACAAGTACAATTATGCAGATATCGAATCTATAATAAGCTCTTCCCAACTCGACGCACATTTTTCTATCAATCTGTCCAAATGTACTGTTGTTGATAGGTTTGCTCGTAAATGTGGCACAAATATAAATCTTTGGCTTAGCCCTATACAAAAAAGTCGCATGATCGTGGGAGCGTGAAGATCGTCATTGGAATTGTTTACCATCACCCCCACAACGACCGATTCATTTCTCAATCTCCTGTTTAAAAAAAAAAATCCACTGTGTTAGAAGTGCGTTGGAGCACCATCCTGTTGGCAGAAAAAATCTACACTATCCGTCTCCAGCTGCAGCGTGAGCCAGTTTCCCAGCATGTCCAGATACACGTGTCCTGTAATGGTCTCTTCGCAGAAGAAAAAGGGACCATAAGCTTTAAACTTTGAGACTGCACAGGACGCAGTAACTTTTGGCAGCTCCAACGTGCTGCATGATAGCGCGGAAATTTTCTGTGCCCCAGAATCCCACGTGAGTCTGTTCATTTTACATTCACAAAAAAGGTTTTTTCGTCACCGAAGACAAGTCTTCTTCCATAAGTTATTGCAAAAATTCAAAGCGTGCACTTTTTAATTGGACGTCAGGGTTTGAAGCAATTGCAATAGTAAGGCTTCTGTTGAAACCGTTTCCGAATTTCTTCCAAACGGTCAGTTACTTCCATTTCCACTTTCAGAGTCGATCCTGTTGATGTAGTGGTAACCATACTTGCCTTCTAAACCCAAGATCGGGGGGTTCAAACCCGGCCAGAATCGATGGATTTTTTCGGGCGTAAAAATCCTAAGTACGGCTTCCTTCAGAAGGGAAGTAAAGCCGTGGGTCCCGTTTCTCGTACATTTACGGCACGATAAAGAACCTCAAGCCTGAATGAAGAGACCTCTGAGTAAAATTTGCCGGCCGTTTCACGCCCTGAATAGAATGGGAAGCTGATGACCTGAGATGTTAAAGAGCGTCTGTAAATAAAACAATCAACAGCAATCCAATTTCAGCTTTCTGCTTGTTCTGTTCGTCTACGTCTACGTGAAAAACTCGCCAGCGCGCGTTCAACACTTTCTTGCCGCTATAGGCCAACTCTGATTTTCCCTTACAGAGGCATCCTGAAGTTGTAAACTGCATATACCATTGCCGAATGGCGTTGCCAGTTGGTGCATATTTTTTAATATTCGTTCTGGTGTTGTTGCATTGTTATTACAGGCTGATGGTATTAAAAATCAAGCAAAGCATTACTTTCTCAGCGTCTGTCGCCATCTTTACTAACGGCTACGCTCTAGCGGCAGAAATCCGAAACGCTACTAAAAGAAAACAAAACCTTTCCAGCTCTCTATATCCCTGTAAAGTTTTGTGATATATGTCCAATATATAGCTAGAATAATTTGTGAAACCGTTTTAATCATTTATAATAAGCCTGTGTTTACCGTACCGATATAGATGATTTAGCACTAATTTGGAAAAAAGATAAATTAAGAGAGATTTAACACGAAAATTTTAAAAAATAGAGTCTTAAAGCAATAGAAATTTACACAGTATCCATGTATATTTTCACTAAATTTTGTATTTTACATTTTCGTTTGATATAGAGTTTTAAATTCTAAAAGTGCAAAGTTAATGCTTTTTAGTAAAATTTGTGCAATTTTTTGCAACATATTTTGGGCATCTTCCCGAAAAACTTCAAAGCAATTAAAATAGTCACATATGAATAATGAATCCGTTTTTAAGACAGTTACATTCTTCTTCTTTTTCAATCGTTTATCCTCTCCCAAAAGTAGGACATTACAAGACAATGCTTGGAATCAGTCATTTATCGGGGAAGCTAATTACCTATGGTCACACCATAGTACACACACACACACTGAGGAATTCCTGAATGGTTGTTTAGTCCTATGTCAGGGCCGCGTAGCCTGAATGACATCACAAACACACAAAGACATACACATTGAGATGGAATGAGGACATGTACCGAGGAAATCACGGAAATCTGTCACTTTAATTGGCCGAACTCAAATACGAGGTCCAAACGTTACCGCCTAAGTCAATTTGATAGGAAAGCTGCATGCCACAAAAAACCAGTTGAAATACATCCAAGTATGACGTTGAAACTAGCATTGTTTCTAGATTTTGGACCAGTTTTGAATTTAAAAAAATGCAGAAATAATTCAATCTTACAAAACGCGCTCTTAAAACTGACTTGAAAATCTATATCGCTCATTTGGCGCATTCGTTATAATTTGTTTAAACCGCTGAAATTGTTTTTTTATTATTATTTTCAACGCTTCTGAGTGCAAAATTAATGTGCTAAAAAGGGTATTTTGTGGGGTAGATCTTCTCGCAACCTCGCTCAGCACCTCCCGTATTTTGGAAAATAGTTTAATGCGTTTGGATTAAGCGTTACTTGGTTTCCTATTCAACATATTCTGTGATTCCCGTAGGATGGAAGTAAATATAATTGATAAATGTCTACTCTCCGCCCTGTGCTACAAGGACTGTTTACGTTAAAAACAAATAAAACACAACAGAATTATATAAAACTCTTGTTTCAGCTATGATGGAAATCTGTTTACACTCTGATTACCAGACACTGTCAAGACAAGACTGTCGAAAATCTATTTAAAAGACATTATGTTTGTAATCCAAAATTACAGCGCAATTGCAAATTCTGTAAAACATTATCATGTCGATAAGGAATTTATTTATTTTTAAAGTTATCAACGCCCGCTTTTATATCCATGGCAGTATTTTTCTGGGTTCCTTGACGTTTTTAGCATTTACAAGAGAAAGTACCCAATCAGGACAAGACACGAAACGTTGAATTAGATGGAATCCATTACAGAGATTGCTTGTTCTATTCCCTGCAGGCCAGGAGAATTGATGGTATTAGTTACATTAGCATGCACTAAGAAAGACCTCGCTTGTATATTCTCAATTTTTATAACAGATGCTGTTTTTAGAATACTTCAGTACTTTTCTAATCAAAATGCGTTCCTTTGCTTTGTAGCCGCTGGGGATTGCAGGGAAATAAATTGTCCGAACTCTTTTCTCTTTTGTTTTAATCTGCAAGAAAACTATTGGTCTATTTTTAAACTCCACTACGACAGTTGGAGTACACTATCATTTGTTTTTCTCTTTTTCTGATTCTATACAGAATGTAGCATAAAACAGGACTTTAATATAATCGCGCTTTTTTTCTAAATTTCTTTTTATCATTATAGAACAAGGGTCTGGAAATAATAAGCTACAGATTTATCAAAGAGAATGCACATAAAAAACGTGCAATGGTCTAGTGGTAACCATATTTGCCTTGAAAACCCAAGATCACGGGTTCAATCCCGGCCAGGGTCCATGGATTTTTTCGGGCGTAAAAAATCTTAATCTTTCGGAAGAAAGGAATGAATGAAATGGTATTTAACGCCCGTTTTTACTATTGCGGCACCACAGGCGATGGACACCTATGTTACATGGAATGAAATTATATATTGGGAAAGAATTTATTTTTAAAGAAGGAATCGTTCCAGGCCTAAGTTTATGTACCATCCCGGCATTTGGCATTTATGAGAACTGGGGAAAACCTGGAAAAAACCTCAGTCAGGGAGGATGGTCCTGGTGGTATTCGAACCCAGACCTCCCGCTCACGAGTCCGCACCTTAACGACCTTGGCCACACGTGGCGGTCTCTTTCGGAAGGGAAGTAAAGCCGTGGGTCCCGTGTCGTACATTTACGCCACGATAAAAAACCTCAAGCCTAATAGAAGAGACCTCTGAGCAAAATTTGTCGGCCGTTTCATGCCCTGAATTGAATGGGACGCCGATGACCTGAGATGTTAAAGAACGTCTGTTAATTTTATATGTATATATACGCAGCGAATAGTAAAAAGTCAGGTATTTTAATATAAATTATGACTTCGTTTCACTATATAATCTATAAAAAGTGTAATAAAATACAATAATTCACTGTGCAACTCAGTTTGAAATTATTTATGAATATTTTACAATAGATTAATACATGTAATGCATTTTGGAACACTTAATAACTCTATTTATAATATATTTTGTAAATTTAGTCCTAAATAGCAAATGGTTACTGTCATTTTAGAACAGTAAACGATACACTGTTCTAACCTCTTTCGTTAAACGTCGCTACAGTCAAACCGATAGCCAGCAGCTGTAAATAAAGTATACTTTTGTGCAAGTTATGGCATTTGGTTACAACCTTGCTAAACTGGCAGTGTTTAACATAATATTTGCGAAAATAATTTAGCCTTAGTAAGTAAAAAGACGTGACTGGCAGAAAACTTATCACAAAACCGCATGAACTTAAGCCTAACTTCAGGTTAACATTTTAAAATTATCGTCGATGAATTTTTTTTCAGTTAGTATAAGTAAATAGATAATATAATTTGGTAATATATCTAGGTGATTTAAAGTATTATTACTATAATCTATCAATAATTGTAAATTTCCAACAAAACACGCTATTTTTTTTTTTTTTTTTTTTTTTTTTCCCCCATTCCAACATGTATGTTGCCCTGTTTCTCTGATGTTGGCTGTAATTGATATGCAAATAGAATGCTTGAATGTTAAACATGATTTAGAAATAAATAAATTTTAATAAATGTTAAGGTTTGCTTGTTGAATTAAGAATTATTTACCGTCAACTTCTAATTTTCTACCGGAGTTCACTATGCATTAATTTATTGCGTTGTATGTTATTTTGGTACATTTCGTGCATGAATTCATAACATTTATGCAAAGTTTATATCATAATGATGATATAAGTCCTTCATCCCCACAGGATGAATTAAATCAAGTTCTGTCTCTTGGAGGGCCAGACCATATCAGAATTTAGATGGTCTAGTGTGCAGAGCAGAAAACATATCCACTGCGCAAGTAGTCACGTGGGACGTCTGAACCAATGGACGCATAGGAAGTAGAGGGAACATTGTTGGGAAGAACTCAACTGCAGAGAGAGGAACATGTCAAGCCGTAAAATTGAATCAGGGAAGCTTTTATTTGTTTTATTTACGGACGCTTTTTAACAACCCGGTTATCGGCGTCTCATTTAATTCAAGGCGTGAAACGGCCGATAAATTTAGCTCAAAGGCCTCTTCTTACAGGCTTGAGGTTCTTTTACGTGCCGTAAATCTACGACACGAGAGACGCGGCTGTAAAAATCCCTCGCAAAAGAAGCCATACATAGGATTTTTACACCGAAAAAAATCCATCGACCCTGCCGGGATTGAGTCTACGAGGCAAGTCGGATCAATTGATCACCATTAAACCACCAGACTCAACAATAAGAGAGTTCCGTATACTATTTAGAGTATATGAAAACGATTCTGAGCACTCAGGTTAGAACATTTACCTAATAACACAAGAACGACTCCGTGGTATAATGGTAGGTGTGAAACTGCAAAACCTGAGGTCCTGGCTTCGATTTCCGGTCAGTTCAAGCTGTCCGGGTAAGGTTTTTTCAGAGTTTTTCCTTACCCTACGGAGATGAATTCCAGAAGCTTTAAGACACCGAGGACTTAAAGCTCATTCGCGAATAATTCACTTATTTCATTCATCTCTACTTAAACCTACATCTACAATATTCACTTGTACAATCTACAGATGTCGCAATAAGACCAATGCTGTCAAAGTGAGTAATTGTTTTTAAATTATTACATATTTGCAGCATCGCCAGCTCTTTGGCTATGACCACTCGCTTTATCCCTTCTCTAATATGTGCAGGTTCCTCTACAGGCTCCTGAGGGGAGTGTACATGGTCTAATTATACTCTATAATACTTTACTACACATATACAGAGGGTGCCAAAAGAATATATACACACTTCCACAGTAGATATCTATTTAATATATTACAAAGTTGCACCGAAAACAACAGTAATGTGTAGTATGATGTTCTGTAAACAGATGTGACTAACATACATTATGATAGCGTTGCTACGTGATAGGTAAATCAACAATGAACAAATGAAGTCAAGATGTTCGGTAAACAGATGTGACTCACATTACGTTATGCTAGCGTTGCTACAACAAAATGGAGACAAGATTATCGTTTGAACCGCGGAAAGCAATTTTGAAGTGGTATTGGAAAACCGAGAATGTTGTTGAAGCTCAAAGGCAATGGAGACGTGTGTACAGAACAGAACCGCCAACGCGAGTAGCGATTGCACGCATTCGAGACAAATTTGAAATTCATGGTACCGTATGGGATGTTCACAAGGACGGACCTGGCAGATCACCACATTGCCACCGAGATATACATGCGTACCTTGATGACAATCTTCCAAGGCACTGGATAGGACGAAGAGGTTCCATGAGTTTCCACCACGTTCTCCGAATTAACTCCGTTGGACTTCTACCTGTGGGAAACTCTTAAGGAAAACCGTAGAAAACCAGCTACGCTGGCAGCACTTCGGGAAGAAATTGAAACGGCATATGCTGCAATCGCTGAGGACACTTTCGCAAACGTTGCTCAATCAGTAGTTCAACGTACTCAGAAGTGTATCGGCGCCGATGGTGGGCATTTTGAGCAACTGTGTAACTGTAAAAGTCTAAGATAATTAGTGCTCATCATTTTCTGTTTGTGTGAATTCAGTTTTGTTATGTTAACACAGTTTTTTTCTTTGCTTGAAGTGTGTATACATTTTGGCACCCTCTGTAAATATAATATAAATTAAAATAAAACAATACAATCAACAATATAGCTAAAATAACAATAACTACATAACCAGAAAAAGGAAAAAAAAACACTCAGAAGGTCACATATTTATTATTGAATATTTCGAACAGCTCGTGTTTTTCAAAGCAATGCAGACAAGTTTTTTTTTCTGCTTATCTAGTTATGTGTGTGTGTGTGTGTGTGTGTGTGTGTGTGTGTGTGTGTGTGTCTGTTAACGCTCTAGCGGTCGCAATTTTTTGTTTTTCTCAACGAAACTCACATAGCCATCAATTAGTAAAGGACTGGTGGAGTTTTAACCAGCAAAATTGGGCCATTTGGGGTGAGCGTTAAACAAAAAGCGAAAATTTTCAAAAAATTGAAAAATCGCTCTAGCGTACACAATTTTTGCTTTAGCTCAACGAAACTCGGTAAAAATCTTTAAAATAAATTTATAAAATCAGTTTTAGAAATCATGAAAATCAAATTACTACGAGAGGGTGGTATACCTGAAAAACCTTTGAGGGTTAAAGCTAAATTTAAAAATCGCTCTAGCGGCTGCAATTTTAAACGTTTTTGAAGGAAATTCGGTATATGCCATTAAAAAAAAGTAGGAAAAATAGTTTTTGAAAATCAGTGAAATTGGAATATTTGAAAGGGAGGTTTACCTGAAACCCAACATTTAAATTCACTCTAGTGATATTAATATATGATTTTTGGCAAAGTAATTCCGTATATGCCATTTAAATAGTATTAGAAAAAATCAGGGAGTTCGATCCATTAGGAGGGGGTATCCCTGCACCCCAAAATTTAAAAATCTCTCTAGTAGCATTAATGTATGTTTTTGCAGCGAAACTCAGTATATGTCATTTAAATGAAATAAGAAAAATAGTTTCTGAAAATCAGGCAAATCGGGCCATTAGGAGGTGAGGGGATTGCCAAACCCGAAATTTAAAAATCGCTCTACAAGCACCAATAATTGCTTTTTCACATCACAACCCGGCACATACCATTTAAATCAAATAAGTAAATTTGTTTATGAAAATTATCAGATTATTGAAGGTGAAAAACTTTTGGGGTAAGCCCAAATTTAAAAGTCACTCTAATGGCCGCATTTTAATTTTTTAGAGGAAAATCGATATAATGTAATAAATATAGTTTCTGAAAATCAATGAAATTGGACTATTAGCAGGGGGGTTACAAAAAATTTAAAAATAACTCTGGCGGCATTAATGTTGTTTCGCCACGAAACTCTGTATTCCATTTAAATAAAATAAGAAAAGAAAGACAGTTCCTGAAAATCAGTGAAATCAGATTATTATTAGGGTAAATATTTGCCTGCACCCCAAAGTTTAAAAAGTGCTCTAGTGGCATTAATATTTTTTTTTTCACAATGAACCTCCGTATATGCCATTTAAATAGAATAAATAAAATAGTTTCTACAACTTAGGGAAATCAGGCTCTTAGACGGGGGGGGGGGGGTTACCTGAAAACCAAAATTTAAAAATTTCTCTATCGGTATCAAAATTTGTTTCTTCACAACAAAGTTCGGTATATACCATTTAAACAAATAAGACAAATAGTTTCAGAAAAGTAGGGAAATTGGACTATTAAGGGTAAAGATATACTTGAAAACCGAAACTTAAAAAGTACTCTTGCATTTAACTTTCTCTATATTTTTTTAAAATAAAATGAGAAATTAATTCAGCATATAAACTGTTTTTATAACGTTGCATGTGTTTTATATTTAACAAAAGTACTGCCGTGAAGATAGCAAATGTGAAATATTAATGTGATATGTGTTTGATAACTATATTTGTATGTAAAAGAGCCCTTTAATAACCTGCAGAAAACGTTTGCGTTACATGTTTTTAATATAATAGCATGTAAATGAAATTTCGAAACCTATGAAAATCGATTTAACTTTCTGTTGTTCTTTGCTGATTCTGTATATTTGCTTAGTACATCGAAATTGTTTTGAAATAGTAACATGTTTTTGTTTTATTGAAACATATGAACATCACCTTTATAAATACACAATGTAATTCGAAACTTTTTGTTACTTTTCTCTATTTAAGTGAATGTGTATATTTTATTTACATATTTACATTTCAAAGTGTTTAAAAATACGCACACAATATAGCTTTGGCTATCAGTATACATATATTTAATTTAATTAATAGTATATCATTAATTTTTGGTTTAATCTCAATTATTATTATTATTATTATTATTATTATTATTATTATTATTATTAAAATGTTTCTCTTTTGTGATGCTTATAGATTGCAAGAATTCTAATTTTGTTCCGTAAATACCACACAATAATGCCATAACTTATTTCATTTCATTAATAAATAAGCCCTACTATGGATTTTATATTCATTTTTATTAAAATTTATTCAACCGGTGAGGAATTCGCTTAGTTTACGCTGTTCCTGCGTGCCGGTCTTTTACTATTTCCGGTTCATGCTTTTGCACTTAAGTTTTTCACTAAAACACACACTTTCTTTCGTTGAAACAGTTAAGAGCTGTTTCACCTTTTTCTGTTCCTTGGCACATTGTCCAGGTGTTTCCACACTCGGTCTTTGGTCTCCCAATACGACGCCATGTTGTTGCCGCTTATGTCCTGATGTAGTCAAACCGCGTGACCTCTCGGTCTATTTTAGCTGTAGCTTGTTATGCCAACTAAACCGCTCATCCTTCCAATTCCTGAATTGTTTAACGTGTCCCTTAGTTGAATATTCAGGATTTTCCTCTCCATCTTCCGCTGGCAGGCCCTGATGGATTTAATTTCTCTCCCTGGGACTCGGTGTTTGAACTTCATATAGCAATACGGGAAATACGCCGCTTTCCAAGAGCTGGAATTTAAATTTTAGATTTATAAACCTCTCTTAATATAAAGTTAAAGCTGCAGAATTTGCCCCAGGCCTGGCCAATTGCATTTCTTTGTCGCTGTGATTCATTGTAATCCTTCGACTCAAAAAGTGTATTCGCTTACGTGTTTTCAATCATTAATGATCGTTTTTCAGTATATGTTAACAACGTCTATTTTATTGGTTAGCCCACTGATCTACCCATTTGATTTAGATCAACGATCATTTGTTATAGATCTGCAACTGATTTGATCCAATAAGACTCTGTCCATTTCTATTTATACCATTGCTCTTCTTTGGCCAGTTCATGTTTCTGAAAAAATATTCCAACAAGCATGTAAACAATTTAGGAGATATCAGACCGCCTTGTTTCACTCCCTTTCCTATCTTAAATTTCGAGCCTTCGATCCCTGTTCTTACTGTTCCATAGCTATCTGTGTACATTTAATGTAAAATTCTGATATATTTTGTATCAGTACCCTGGCTCCTTTAAGGACGCTTGGTAGAGATTTTGGGTCAAAAATATATTTTTGGTTTTATTCGTAAAGTTTACAGATTATGGCCATGCATAGTTTTTGTATATTTGCGGCATTTAAATGGACATTTAATTAAAGTGCCTGTCTGCATTCCATTTTGGGTCAAAATTAATTTTTGGTTTTGTGCATAATATGAACTTGCATAGGTAGCAGATTATACCAATATATAATTTTTGCTTGTTTAGGGAATTTAAATTGTTTAAATGGTCATTTAAATGTGTCCATCTTGTTGTTATACTACACACACACGTTTTTGTCATTTGCTGTATAACTTGCATATTTTTAACTTCAGATGCACTTTTCTTAAAAACTATGCTATAAATTCTTTTGTGCATGTGCAAAACATGTATCTGGTGAAAGCTTTATGCATGCATGGGACTTCTGAAAATACTATGTAATATGCATAAAATGATACTTTGCAAATAAACTTTTGCTTTACATTATATATTATTTCACCAGCAATGTTAAGTAGCGTGTTTTCAAACTGATTTTAAAAGCTGTTTAATAGTTTATGGGAAAAGTGCACCTAAAGCAGCAAAAATGTCAAAAAATATTATTTTTATGGTCTATTCAAATAATTATAAAATAAAATAATAGCAATTAAGGCTGGGCAAAATTTAAAAAAAGTTTATAGTGCAAAAATAATTGCTTAATAAGTGATAAAAGTTTCATTTCTAGTTGCATTATAGTTTTTCAGAAAACTCAGCTTGTATGTTGTTGAAGTTAAGCACGAAAATTGTAATCATGTCTCTACTAAGTGCCCTTAATGTTTCAGTGACATTTATCTGCTCTACAAAGTCGAAAGATTCCCAAGTAATAGTCCACAAACTCTATACATATCGTCAAATTGATTCCTTCCGCTTTTTGCAGTAACTGATTGTCGGTTTGGAGATGGTCGTTCGTGGCAAATATTGATTCTTCCGGTCGGTTCTCTTCTATGGTTTCCTTATTTCTATTTTTCAACATTTTTAAATATTATATAAAAAATTATTGGGTATTAGCAACTCAATTTTTGCAGATGAATATTTCGGAAAATAATTTCGTAAGTAAAGCTCGTTAGATTTTATACTTCTGGGTTTAATTTATTTAATTTCAATATCATTTATAGAGCTTTCTGAGATATGCACAAAATGCTCCACAAAATCAGACTCTGCCATCTTCGCCAATGGCCTGATGGGTAATTTAAGGCGGAGTTTGTGTCCGAGCACCGCTAAATTACCCCTGAAAGCCCATTAGGAACTCCGAAAATTCGCTGAAGTAGCAAAAGTTTGGTTTCACAAGATGCAGGTTATGCAGCGTGCTGGTGATCTCCCCCATAAAAACCTCTTCCTTACAACAATCACAAGAGGAATAGCTGGCTGACGACAAAGCAATAAAACGGTGTAGAACCTTATGATTTTGTTTTAAAGAAGTTGAACTAGGAAAGCATTGAAAAGAGAAAACATCGTGGAAGGGGAAATTAAATACCAAGTTCAATAAGGTGACAAATATATTCACCTTTTATTGAATACAAAATAAAAGAGAAAAAACTGCAAACAATCATGATTAAAAAGATAGTTTAATATAAAAATATAGAATCATAGGTATATTTATTGAAATTTTCAATTTAAACGTGGAACAAAAAGTAGTAGCATTAAAACAAGTTTAATATTTTTGCCACCGTCAGCTCTGACTGCGTTTGCACAATCTTTATATCTTTTTTAAGGTTTATGGTCAAAACTTTTCTCATTACCAAGTTATTACACCCATCATTGTCAACGCTTTTCGCTGTTGAAAGCAAGAATACTTCAAGTATGTGATTCAGAAAGAGAACTTGCCGCTACGGGTGGCCGAGGTGGTTAAGGCGCGGACTCTTGAGCAGTAAATCTGGGGTTCAGTTCCCCCCAGGACCGTCCTATCTTACTGTGATATTTCCTCAGTCTTCACAAGTGGCAAATGCCAGGAAGGACCTAAACTTAGGCCTGGAACGTTTCCTTGCTTAAAAATATCCTTTCCCATTTATCCTTTCACCACATGTAGAGGGTAAGTCCATAAGATTCCGGCTTAAACATTTTCTAGATATGATAAAGACAAAAAACTATATTTCACTTTTCAACATAGTTACCCTTTATTGCAATAAACTTTTCACACTTTGAATTAACAATTCAGTCCCCCCAAAATAGTCAGAAGTCTTGTCTGCAAAATGGGCATAATAGCATCGCTCACTTCTTCGACACACTTAAATTTCCTTCCTCGAAGGTCCTTCTTGAGTTTTGAGATCAGAAAATAGTCACTAGGAGCTAGATATGGGCTGTAGGGTGGATGGTAGATCTCCTTGAAGTCACATTTCTTCACAGCTTCCAAGAGGTGTGTGCACAGGCGCGTTGTCGTGAAGAAGGTGCACTCAACCACTCAGATTTCCTCGCCTTTTCTCTTTGATGGAAGTACGTAGTCTGTGCAGTAGGCCAGCATAGTACTCCCATTTTACTATGGTGTTCCTCCCCTTGAAGTCAATGAAGACTTCAAGTCCTAAAATATTGTGGCCATGATCTTCTTGGTTGACTGAGTGACGTTGGTCTTTAGAGGCGGTGCTTCGCCAGGTTTACGTCACTCTATTGATTCTCTTTTGGATAAGAGATCACAGTAGATAACCATAGTTTCAGCTCCTGTAGCAATGGTTTGCAGAACTTCTCTCTCGTTGCCACGGCAGAGCTGCAAAAATGCCTGACAACAGATGACTCGTAGCTGCTTTTGGACTGAGGAAAGAAGTCTAGGTACCCATCTTGCACTAACCTTATTCATGTTTAAATGTTCATGAATAATTCGCAGGGGTGTTGTTTTAGAAGTACCCAACCTTGCTGCTATTTCTTTAACTTTGAGCCGCCGGTCTTCCATAATTTCTCCTTCCACAAGAGCGAGCGATGTTTTCAGGAGTGAGCACTCCAAGGGCCGACCTGCACGCTCTTCGTCTTCAATGCTTTCTCGACCCATTCAAAAAAGTTTGGCCCATTCCCTTACGGTAGAATACAAGGGGATGCTTCCCCATATACACCTTCTAATCGCTGTTTAATTTCATTTGGAGTAAGTCCTCCTTTTGTGAATAACGTTATAACAGTTTGATACTCCATTTTGAACATGTCACAATATCCAGCATATAGCCTTCTTTGTGTGTATATATATATATATATATATATATATATATATATATATCTGAACAACTGAGTACAGCGGAGCGGAAGTTATAGCTGCAATTATTTACATAACAGATAAGGTATGACACCAGATAAGGGTTTTGTGAAGGCGATAATCCTTATCGGCGAGGCCGTAAACTTATGGACTTATCCTCGTATCATCGATGTCCACCGCCATGGTGTCTCAATAGTAAAAACGGGCGTTAAACACTATTAAAAGAGAAAGAGAGAAACTTGGAGACTGATTTGAGAATAGGAAAAGCACAGCAGATAATTCAGAACCTTCTCACATCTTTAGCAAGGCAAGGCCAGGCGTTCCGCGAAAACCCAGTGAATCACTCTTTACTGCTGATTATGAGAAAAATAGTCCCATTATATAAGGTATTAGAACATTCAAAAATATAACTTAACTTCATTATATGTTAATTTTACAATAACATCAAAATATTTTTATAAATTAGTTATTAGAAAAGATTTAAAGTAAAGGCAACGTGTCAACTGTTTTATTGGCATAGGATATAATAATGTGCCTAAAAGCTCTCAAAAGAAATAATATATATTGTGTTTTTTCCAAGGAATTATCGACATGCATCTAGACTGCTTTTCCTCAGAAAGCACCTTGAGGATCAAGTTGGTTGTTAAAGAACTTCTTATCATTTTCCAGTAACATAAAAAGAAATTGCAACAAACAATTAAGCAAACAGAACAACATAAATGGAACGTTCAAAGGAGATTTACATTATGAAGCAAGGAATGTAATGTCAATTATTGTTCTGTTATAAGTAAAACAATTTCTTATTATGCCCATAAGTTTGCGTGCTCCATCTGCCATGAGGTAGTGGTAATTCCACACAGTTACTATGTTTACATGCTGGACTTTATTTATGAATCTTGTCCCCTCGCATGATGTGCATCCTAAACCGAAGATCGCGGGTTCAACCCGGGCCAGGATCGATGGTATGGCTTCCTTCAGAAGTGAAGTTCAGCTGTGGGGTCCCACCTCGTAGATTTACAGCATGTAAAAGAACCTCGAACCTGTAGGAAAAGACTCCAGAGCAAAATTAATCGGCCGTTTCACGCCCTGAATTGAATGGGACGTGATGACCTATGAGGTTAAATAGCGTTCGTAAATAAACAAAATAGCCTAATGTTATAAGTCCTGGCTGCTAAGCACCCCGCATCCGGCGGCGCCCCGTACTTGCAACTCCGCTTTCTTCCGGTACACAATTTGTAAATGTAACAGGAAGTTACTGCATAACCGTTTCGCCAACTACCGAGGGAAATCATAGGGCGCATATTCTGTTTCTTTCATAATTTTAGTAAATAGTAATTATATAAATTATAGTAAGTTATTAATCATAGTAGATAGTCGAAGTTCTTGCCTTCCATTCTGAGAAATTTTAAAACAAATTTGAGACATTTCGCCATTCATCTTACCACATACAGAAGTGCCAAAAATGCATCCACACTTCAAGCAAAGAAAAAACTGTGTTAAATAACAAAACTGAATTCACACAAACAGAAAATGATGAGCACTAATCATCTTACACTTTTACAGTTACAGCAATTGCTCAAAGTGCCCACCATCAGCGTCGATACACTTCTGAGTATGTTGAACTACTGATTGAGAACCGTTTGCGAAAGTGTTCTCAGCGATTGCAGCACATGGCGTTTTAATTTCTTCCCGAAGTGCTGTCAGTGTAGCTGGTTTTCTACGGTATACAGCATCCTTAAGAGTTCCCCATAGGTAGAAGTCCAACGGAGCTAGGTCCGGAGAACGCGGTGGTAACTCAATCGGGCCTCTTTGTCCTATCCAGTGCCTTGGATAGTGCGCGGGGTTTGTTGCTGTGAGAGGTCTCCCAGATCTGCCCTTGTGAACATCGCATACGGTACCAGAGTCTCAAATTTGTCTTGAATGTGCTTAGTGTATTGTAATGTTACTGAATAATAAGATGTTTTTGTTTTACTGTTGCATATAAATTTCTTAAATACACAAGGTTTCTTTCTGTTACTTTTCTCTATGTTAGTGAATGTAAAATTTATACCAAGGGCTCGGTTACAGAATAAACAGGGTTACATTTAAAAATGTTTAAAAACACGCACACAATATAGCTGTACCTGTCAGTGGTCATATATTTCATTTAATTAATATTATACCATTAATGTATGTGGTTTAATAATAGTGCTAATAATAAACAATCATAATCATAAAAATGTAATTTCGCTTTTGTAATATTTAAAAACTGCAATTTTTCTTGAGCTTACTTTTGAAAATTATAGTAATTTCACTATTGATATTTATTGTCAAATGATTTTGAAGGGAAAAAACAACCAATCTAGTTAAGGTATTATAGTTCAGTTTTTATTTTATTAGTTAGCTTTATAGTTTGTCATGCTAATGCCACACAGTAATGGCATAACTTATTTCATTAATTAATAAGGTCATAATTTGGATTTTATATTCTTTTTTTTTTAAAGTTACTCTACTTTCTGAGGAATTTGCTTTGTTTATTATATCATTTATATTGGATACATTTATTACATTATACATTTCGATATCCCCAATATCATCTTTTGAGAGTGATTTTGTTGGCGACAATCAAGATTTGCGCCAATTTGGATAAGTTTTCGCTCTTTTTGCTGTCCTTTTATTCTTTTTTTTTTTTTAATGGAGCCTATAGATTTAAATTTGTGCCCAAAAGTTTGAACTTCATTTCTAGTAGAAGACAGTATATCCGGGAAAGTTCAGCAAATATGCACACGACAATTTAAAACACACAAAAATGAGTCGGCTCTCTAACAATTTCGTAAAAGAATGTGTTGTGCCGTATGACCTGTAGAGAAAAGTTTACAAAACAACGTTCAAGGACATACAAATGTGAGAAGCGGAGTTGAAGTATGAACTCTGCCGGCTGCTTTACGCTTTGTATCCCAGAAATAAACACCGCTTGAGCGGACAAGGTTTATACCTAAAAACCTATACAATATATGGGAGAAAGATAGCAATATGAGCTGCCGGTTAAATATATAGCATCTAGAAGACAGACCTTCAGAGAATTGTCTTGTGCAGCGTTACATCTGTAAATTTCTCTTAGCGGAGAAGCAAATCAGCCATGCGTGCTCTTTGTAGATCCGCCGTTCGCTGATTGCATTTCCTTGGAGACACGCCCGCCTCGCAGGAAGACAAAGCCATATCTAGTGCCAAACAGTTAACGGTTATGAGGAGGTACTAAAGAACTAGAGAGAAATGTTATCTCCTCAATTTGTCCCAGCGGAAGACGGTGCCTTGTCGGCGTTAAGTGAAAATTTCAAAGCCTCTCCATACATTTCCTGCAGCGGAGAGGAGATATGATTAGTTAGTTGACCTTTTCGTAACAAAATGACTGGTAACGTTCAACTATCGAATTTCATTAGAGTTAAAGCAGGTGTGATTAAAGAAACTTTTATTAATCATATACAAAGTATGTGCGAATGTTACATTGGAGGACGGAAATGTTGTGAATGTCGAAATACAAAGGTTTGTGTTGACACATGAATTACCAAATATTCTGCCTCCAATGCTGTTTTCTCTAGTGAATGTCTTCCCTCCTCCCTGTGACATTATTACGTCATTGATTATTTCTGAATATCTCGAACTCTTTCTCTAGCCAAAAGTAAATTGCATTTACGGTGGTTATATTTCATAGTCTTCTGACTTTACTTGTATAGTGTTAATCTAATCCCTGTTGGTTTCTCCGTAAAAACTTTGAACATATTTTATAATGATCAATACAATATTAATTATTAATACTAAAAATGATAACGAAATAAAAAGAGGGGGAAAAACGCCTGCTAATAATTCCAAGCATAATTTCCTCGGCAAGTGGCATGACCCTTTCCTAATAATTTGTGGACGGCAAAATCGATGTGTGTTTTACCATCGAAATTATTTTAATAGTGTTTAATGCCCGTTTTTACAGCTGAGATATCGCAGAAAGTGGACACTGAAATGATAAATTGGAAAAGAATTTTTTAAGAAAACGTTCCAGGCCAGGCATGTTCCATTTGTAAGGACTGAGGTAAACCTGCCGGAAAAACTCAGTAAAGGAGGACGGTCCAGGCGAGTTTCGAACCACAGACCTCACGCTCACCAATGCCATATTGACCTCAGCCATCCGTGGCACCTACCAGTGAAATGAAGACCGTATAATGCATACCAAGGGTGCAAAAAAGGTATATACACTTTCACAGTGGATATCTATTTAATATATTTCAAAGTTGAACTGAAAAACAACAGTAACGTGTAGTATGATGTTTGAACTGGTCACTTTTCTTGAAGATAATTTAAATACATATTTTTTCATTTTTCTAGAGTGCAAAAATGCAAGCTTTAGCTTGGATACAAAAGTATTCAATTCTGACATCTCTCTACTTTGTGTACAAAACATGAAAATGTAACAAATGATCTATAATGAAAGCCGAAAACATTATAACTGAATCTGAAACCAAACCCAATATGTTATCGATCTCATTATTGTAACCTTTCAAGGCACATCAAGAAAACTGACATTTGCAGATGAACATCCCGAGTTTTACTGGTAGCATCAGTCTGAAGAACACAGCGAAGACCCATCTGACTTCCCTATCCGAAGTCTCAACAACGACGATCGGTTTGCCTACCAAAAACATTTTAATGTCGTCATATATCGCCGTTCCACATCCAGGCAGTTACTCTTTCCTCAATCTTCAACACATAGTTAGATCACCCGAGCCTGGCACGTACCTCTAAGATAGAAATAATCGTAAATAATAATAGTTTTATTTAGAACTAGAGTAATACACACATTTTATAGGCCTAATATCCATAAAACAAATAAAGCATAAAAATACTGACTCAAATATTTAATAAAATAACAAATTTGAACACTTTACTTACTTTTTCATATTTTCTCGCAAGGCTGGATGATCCAGTTTATTTGTTGGAAAGTTGGCTTGTAAACACACTTTCACTGTATCTGCAACAAACCCATTTATTTCTTCTTTGTTTTTCTTTCGAGTTCCGAAATTGTTACCTGTCGTTTAACGCCACGTTGTTTTTCAGTTGTTTTTTAAAGGAAGTTTTCCTTTGCACGTACGTGTTGATTGGATTTTGCGTAATACTTGAATTGCTTACATAAAACTGCTCAGTTTTATAGCTTTCAGCTCGTTGTTTAATAGTGATTTTGTTTCGGGCCATCTTCATGCAGCGCCTGTGTCACGTGCAATGACAGAGAAACGAACAAGTACCACAATTATTTTTAAACAAGCTCAGTTTAAATTTCTTCGACAACAATGGAGATAAATAAGCAAAGGACGTCCAAGCGCAAAAATATAAGGTCTGGTCAAAGTGCATTAAAATGTAAATAAATAAATACATTAATTAATTAAATAAATAACACAAATCACCAAACTGTAATTTTGCACTTTTAAACTCTTTCGTTTCGCATTTTATCGCGGATTATCGCTGTTGGGAAAATCTTTCATTCTGCTTAATGATGAAGAAAATTAATAGTCCGTCAGGAAAGTTTTAATCAGTAGTAAATGTTTCATTTAATTATCGGAGAAATAAATAACCTAGTTGTCTAAAACAAATGCATTTATAATTGTTGCATATATAACTTTCTTTCATCGGCAGTCCGTATTAGAACTGCAGAAATAATTTCGATATGTCTCTAATATAATACAATTATAGTCACATTTATGTTTCATGTTCAGAGAACTGAGGATAAGCGAAAAGCATAATTCGAAGTTGGTTACCTTAAAATAGCATAATAATGTGCTTCATTCCAGCCATGTGTGTCAAGGAACTTGCATGAAGTTGCCAAGGTACAGCGGAGAGTTTGTTCTAAATGTAGGTAAACTTTGCGAGCTAAAGCGGAAGCAAGTTCGTGAACGTTATTAACAGTATCAAACAACGTCGTTAAGAAAAACATTACGTCAGCTTCCACGCTACTCCGTATTTCATTTACGGTGCCAAGGGCATTTAAGGATTCAATTTCTATGTTGTTAATGCGCATAGAAAATAAATACTAGTATAACCAAATTTTTTCTTTTTATTTGTTCTTTCTTTTCTTTCTTGAAGATGGCACAAAGTTCCATAATTACTATCCAAACAAAGTGTTAAGCAAATCGTAACAAACAATCGTGGAAGATCAGACAAACACGTTATGACCAACTCGTTCCATTGTCCCTTGGGTTTTATCTTCACAAAATAAAATATAAACTCGGTCAATAGTATTTTGTTGAGTACAGCATTTTCAGTAAGTTCTTATTTAAAGCGAACCGTTGTAAGACTCCCATTATTGTAGAAGACATTAGACAAAAGAATAACGCGACGCGAATTAAAATCTTCTAGTAGTCCTAGGAAAATTCGTATCCAAAGTTAAATTTGTTAATAGTCTTTCGGAATGTTTCTTTGTTACTTAGGGTTTGTGGCTGCTTAAAATGTGTGGAAGAAATTTGTAGCAGAATAAATATCCCAGTTCGAGAGGAAACAGTACAGATTATTCAGAAAAATAATTTTGGAAGACAGTTAGTGAGTTGTATAATAGCATTTGCAATATGAACAAATATCTTGAAATGATCGTACATTATGAATTAACCCTCCATATTGGAATATAGTAATTTTTAGTGCAAATAAAATTTTAAATTAACGTTACGTTTAATTTATTTACTAGTTATTTATTATCAAAATATAAAATGCAATATTAATTGCTTTATCAAATCGGATCGAAGATGTATTTATTCTTGTGTGTATTGCTGGCAATTATTACAATGAGGTTACTTGAGTTAAAGTGGGCGAAGCGCGGCAGCGCACTGGGAACTTGCCTTCTAAACCCAAGAGCGCGAGTTCGATCCCGGCCAGGTCCGATGCATCTTTTCGGGCGTAAAAATCCTAAGTATGACTTCCTTCGGAAGGGAAGTAATCCCGTGTCGTACATTTACGGCGCTATAAAGAACCTCAAGCATGAGATCAAGAAGAGGACTCTGAGTAAAATTTGTCAGCCTTTTCACGCCCTGTTTTGAACGGGAAGCTGATAACCTGAAATGTTAAAGAGCGTCCGTAAATAAACAAAAAAGCGTACTGGAAGAAGCCAGTAGTCAAGGTCTTAATGCATATGCAGATAGCAGCTGGTAGTTGGTTTGAGGGAGGCTTTGTGAATGACTGGTTGTGCGTTCCCTGTGTGTAAATTGTTTGCTAATTGTTCTTCCTCAGGTATACCACTACATAAATATAATTTTTATGTACGATACATGTGTGAAAACTGATTCCTGCGGAGAAATGGCGAGTTGGTTCGCTAGAAAATATCCTGATAATTGTGCACCAAGTAGAGAAACTGTTTGCCAACTTGTTAAAAAGTTAAAGGAGACAGGATCTCTCAATGATAAGAAGCGTATTCCGAATCGTCATGTTCTTAAGTTGGATGAAATACAGCAGGAATTTCTCACACAGAATGCCGGCAATGTATTGCCGCTGAGGGCCATCATTTTAAATGTAACATATCTTAATACATAGGTTAATGCTTATTATTAGTTTTAGTACAGGATCATCTTATGCTTTTCGTAAAAATATAAATACTTAAATAAAATTACCAACCCCCGGCGACTCTTATTTACCAGTGCAGCTGCACTTTTTCAATAATCATCTGTAACCCCTAACTCACATAACCTCACTGTAGCAGTGAGAAGGTAATTTGTGTTTTAATTTTACCATAATCAGTCCGTTACCATTGTCAATCGGCATCTCCATTGATTTATGAAGGATCGTCACACAGTTGGTATGCCGAGTTTTCTGCAGTCTCTTACAATTAATTGACTTGCAAAGCCTCTCTAACCTGATTCACTCTCATCTCTATCAACGGCCGCTGCATCTTTTCTCCTGATAATAATCATGTCGCCGATCGAAAAAGTTTTTCTAGTAACGATTGATTTTTGGTGAAATTCAAGGACACCAAACGCTTTAGCCGCCATTTGCAAACACTGCCATCTTGTGGTCAAACTTGCAGCAACTGTACTTTGACTATTACAAACCAAAATTTGAGAGTTTCTGCATCAACCAGCATAAATATAATTTTCAATTAGAAAATTGATTGATTTAAATTTAAATTAAATTTAAAAAAGTGGTTTATCTAATCTTGTAGAACAAATAGCTATGATTTAAGTTAAAATATGGGAATGGTCTATAAAAATGTGATAAGTGTAAATATTTGTTGTTAAAATTATTTAAGGACGTCCTTTAACATCTCTGGTTATTAGCGTCCCATTTAATTCAGGGCGGGAAAGGGCCGATAAATTTTGCGTTTTCTTCTTTCAGGCTTGAGGTTCTTTAACGTAAATATACGGGACGAACGGCTTTATACTTTCCTTCCCAAGAAAAAGTATAAATACTTAGAAGTATAAATTAACAAGAATGGAAAATAATATTAAAGATAAATGTTGATCAGCAATTGATATACGAAATTAAATCTGTAGGGTAAACACAACAAAATAGGGTCTAATGCAAATCGTGAACAAACAGATAGTTAATTGTGGTTCTTGTTTTTATTGGTTGCACCAGAAGTTAAACAATTTACTTGTGTCTCTAGCAGTTTTAACATTTTAATTGGCAAACATGTTTTATGCATAATGAATATCACACCTAAGAAGAGAAATAGAATTTAGTAATATGACTCGGAGACAAATAGCAGCAGAATGTAATGTAAATTTGGGTGCTGTTAATAATATAATTAGAAGGAAAAATGAAATTGGATGAATTTCACTTCAAAAGAAAGGACCATGTGGCGGAAAACGAAAAACTTCCAGAAAAATGGATGATGATCTAATCACAATCAGCAAAATTAATCCCGGAAAGAACAGTTTTAATTTATAAAAAGAGTTGGAGACTACAGGAGTAAATCGATACTTCAAAAGTGGCTTTTAGGAGCTGCAAGACGTATCCTATGAAGAAAAGGAGGTTGGCATGGGCTACAAATATCAGAACGGGACACAAGACCAGTGGAGAAACCTATTTTCTGATGAAAATTCGTTTCGAACTGAGGGACTGAAGGACTGGCATGTAAGGAGAAGCAGTGTAAAGGAAATCTCGCCGAAGCACATCAGAGAGAAGGTAGTTTCCACAACAGAAGATGTTTTGCATTCACGGGCACTAAATATTTGATTCCTATTGATGAACAGCGATAAGTACTTCCCAATTTTAGAAAAAAGACCCGCCCCAAAACTAAAGAGATTACCAGAAGAACTGAACATTGAAAAGGCGAGCCTCTGTCTTTAACATGGAGGAATGTTAAAGATTTCATGACGACAAATGATTTTCAGTGTTTGAACTGGGGTGAAAATTCACCGGATTTCACCCTTACAGAGAACCTTTGGGCAATTGTCAAGAAACTGGTGAAGACTCCTAAAGAAAAGTTGATTTGTGCTGTTATAAAAGAGTGAAATATGTAACAAACTCTTTGACTCCATGCTCAAACGAGTGAAAATGGTAATTAAGGCCAAATACTAAAAGCACCGCTGTTTGGTAAAAAGTATATTGAAATTTTGTGAAGTAATTAAAAAAGTGGAATAATATGTTTGTGCACATTAATTTGCACAAGGGTGTGTATTCTGTAGCATACGGGGTAGAAATTCGGCACTTAAAACAATAAGTAGAGTAGTGTTTAACGCCCGTTTTTACTACTGAGGCACCACAGGTGGTGGACACTGATAATGGATGAAATGAAATGATTTATTGGGAAAGGATATTTTTTAAGGAAGGAAACGTTCCAGGCCTAAGTTTAGGGACCTCCCCGGCATTTACCAGTTATGAGGATTGAGGAAAACCTGAAAAAAAAACAGTCAGGAAGAACGGTCCTAGTGGGATTCGAACCCCACACCTCCCGCTCACGAGTCCACTCCTTAACAACCTCGGCCACCCGTGGCGGTTTAAAACAATAAGAATATGTTATTATAAACAGATATGGAATTCTTAAAATATCAACAAGACATTTAGCCTTGTTTCAATTTCTATTTTAAACTTTGTTATTATAAACAGTTGCGCGTGAAAAGAACGCCACAAGAAACAATTCCAAATGAGGTGACAGATAGATTCTGTTTGGAGACGAAAGTAGAGAAGGCCGAGTAAAACATGTATAGTAAATATAAAGGGGGCTGTGTGGATAAAAGGTTTAAAATGAACTTAAAGAGAAAATTGTGGAAAATAGTACAAATTTGGATTTTAGGTTCATATTTTATAAAACATTATTTCATACGAATTTTCATTTAGTTGTGCAGTTCTTCTCAAGCATTTTTTTATTTTATTTTTCATTTACTCTGGCTGTTTGCTTCCAAATTTACATTGTGTTAAATACAACCGGAATATATAGTGGAAGAAATTTCATCGACAAACCAGCTGTGTATAGTTTTTATTGGTTAAATGGGTGAAGGCAGTATAACTAGAAGAACGGCAATCGACATAGATAAATTCCGTCTTCAAGGCTTTTTATAACGAGTGTAATAGAAACGTGAACAATACCAAAAAGAGCAAGTAGAATGCGGTCGCTTGATTCGATTGTAGATGAATTATCAGCTCACTGGAACCAGGTAAACCAAACTGCAATAGAAATGTGCATGGAAACTTGATATAATCGATTTCTAACAGAACAGTGAGGCTTTGTAGTGCGCAACAAATGTTCTTTTTTCTCCACCATTGTTAGGAACAAAGGATTACGGCATGGCTATGTGATTTTCTGTTTCCCATGAAATTAATCTAAAGCCAGCTTTGTGGCCAGATACAATACGAGAGGAATTTAGATGCACGTAATTCAATACAGTACCTACCTGTTACTGTTAACTATATACGCTCGGGAGCACTAGGTTAGAACCGTTTGCATACAAAGACGTAATTTAACCATTTTCGCTGTGAATAATATATATAATAAAGCAAACCGGAAAGCAAACACTCGGTTTGCAACTTTACGGAATGTACGAAAAATAGTGTGTTAACTTGAACTGTGAAATGTACATTTTCACATTTCACTTCATAAATAATTCACAATTCTCGTTGAAAATCACCACAGAATATAGGCCTTCTAATTCCATATTCGTGTTCCCAATGAATTCGACTCCACAGATACTAAAACACACCCCTTAGTCACTTTTCTAAAGTGGTGTGCCATTCTTTCACAGTTTTTACCAAATACGACCCTTATTCCCATCGGCATCTCTCTGTCCGCGCTGGAAGGCCTTATTACCTGTATCTTTCTTGTTCCTATTGGTTGGAATAGGTAAGGGAGTTTTTGAGAATTTCTTCTAGCGCGGCCAATTTCTTCTAGCGCGGCCAGTTCTTCTCCTGTTATCCGCTGATAAAGATTGCTTCTCTACCAAGGGGGTTACACACTTTCAGGTCTTTCTTCAAAATTGCCAGGGCAGAAGCTCTCTCCGTTAGCGAGACCCAGTAACTGATATTATGGAAATTTGTTAAGGTTTATTCATTGTATTGTAAAAAGTTCCTTCTTGTAGTTATTTGTAATAGCAACTTGCGTGCTGGAAGTGGGTTGGATCCCGGCCAGGACCGATGGATATTTTCGGGCGTTAATATTCTAAGTATGGCTTCCTTCGGAAGGGAAGTAAAGCTGTGGGTCCCGTGTCGTACATTTACGGCATGATAAAAAGCCTCACGCCTGAAAGAAGAGGCATCTGAGCAAAATTTGTCGCCGTTTCACGCCGTGAATTGAATGGGACGCTGATTACCTGAGATGTTAAAGAGCATCCGTAAATAAATCTAATCAAAAGTGTGCTGGAACTATTTTTGAAGTGACTGTAAATTAAATGTAACACTAAAGATCTTTTAAAATATCTTAAATTGATATTTGCAAAGTGTATTATTCCAATATATGGCTTTATTTTTTAATTTTTAAATTTTAAAACATGTTTTATATGGGGCAGTGAGTTAAAATTTTAATTTCCAAGTTATGTTGCTCAGGACATTATTGTGTATGAGCCAATGTTAAATTTATTTTCGCATGCTAATCAACGTTTGACTGTTTTAAATAAATAACAATAATTGTTAATTACCTTTCTCCCGCCACATCCTGGGGGTTTTCCTTCTAGTATAATCCCTAATTCAACCCTTGTGTGTACATCAGTAGGAGAGTGTCGAATTAAACATTATAAACGATTTAGCAATAGAAATGGAGGACAAGTTTCAGCTCTAAATCAAAGATAACAGCCGTAATTCATTGAGTAAAATGATTCTGTAGATATTTTGTACTCATTATACAGTGAGATTATTTGAGTTGCGGGCCGGGGGAGCGCGTGCTATAAAAAGCCAATAATTAAGACTTATAATACATATGCTGATATCAGCTCGAAGTTAGTTGCGGCAGGTTTTGTCAGCGAGTGATTGTACGTTCATTGTTATGTAAATTGTTTAATAATTAACCTTTTTACATAAATATACGAGTCTTGAAGAACGGGTTTTATGTACGATGTATATGTAAAAACAAATTGTTGCAAGAAAACTTTGTGGCAATTGTGTACCCGGTAAAAGAGCTATTCGCCAACAAACAAAACTTAAATGAAATACAGGAATTTCCTATGTAAGTGCCGGCAATGTATTGCCATTAAGGAGCATCATTTCCCACATTTCTTATAACAGAGGTTAGTACTTACAATTGTCAGTTTTAAATACAATATTTTAGCTTTCAGTAAAAATAAAAAGAATAAATTTATGTGCAGCGACTCTAACTCCCTTTTCGCGGTTGCAGTGACTGGACTTTCCTTTCCCTGTAAGACGCATATCTCAAATAAGTCAACATGTAATCGATATAAATTCCATATACCTTCTTAAATAATTTTGAGTAAATTGTTATATTTGAAAAAGCAAAAAGTCCCTGTGTACATATTTTGTTCAGTATATTTCAGCCGGTTTAGTAATAATGATAACAAAATATGAATATTTATAAATAGCATCAATGATGCATGGCGGAAAAGTGTGAGTCATGTAAAATGGACAGGTTAATTTTGATAAGGTTTATAGAAAGGGTATCACATTAATAGCCTGATTTAGAACCGTTAAGAAAGGTGAATTGTGATAGTTAAAAAAGTATTATTATTATCTTTATAATAGCATTGTATCTACGTACTCAAATAATCATGGATATGAAATGCAATAATTTTTCTCTGCAACACAGTAAGCATCTTAAGTGGTGACATAGAGATTTTTTTTTTTTTTTTTTTTTTTTTTTTTTTTACTTTGTTGGTTTTGTTTTTTCATTTCGATTTATATCTAGGTTAGTTTAAGATCGTACTACTAGAAATAAGATAAATAGCTACTCCACTTACTTTAAGAAATGCTTTTATTGAGGAGATTGTATACGTTTTTCATATATTTAAAACATGCTTATTTTTGGCGAATGAAATGTTTGACAAGTGTCATATGGGTAAACTGGTATATGTATTGTAGCATTGGGACCGTTAGTATTTAAAAGTGACGATTGGGATCTATATGCGCAGATGGGGAAGGTGTAGACAGATGAATCTGTACTAGGTGTCACGCCTCCTTTCCCGAACGGCAACGGAGAAAGCTGCGTCCAACTCCAGGTAGTGTGACTTCATATGTACGAGGATAATTACCACGATATCCATGTGGTAATTTTTGTTGGTTAGAGCTTGGGTTTCTTAAAATGGAAGTAGTGAGCTGGGTGCCCCCAAGGGCTTTTTTTTTTTTTTTTTTTTTTTTAATGTTCTCAATTTGCCTACTCTGTTGTTAATATAATAAAAGTTACTTTTAACGTACTTCTTATGGAGGATAACGGATAGGTTTAAATTTTACTTTTGTTTCATGTATTGCTTTAAAATGCTCAACTACAAGAAATTCCGCTGTTGCTGATTACATTAGCTGCACGTCATTGTTTCCTTTGCACGATAGGTTGTAAATTTAGGTTAGGTTAGGTTAGGTTTTAAAAAATAATATATGCAAAACTTAAAGTGTTAAAAGCTCATGCCTTTTCCCATTACATTATTATTTTCTTTACGTGTTACATTGCTACATTACAGCTTCCCATTTGATTTCACCATATACTGAATGTGATCAACTATTAACATGCATCCTAAAAAGTTAATTTTTGGCTCGATTGCTTGTTTCCGTGCGTTACGACTGTTCTATCCGCCTGCATTTGTTGCACACTACTTGGACTGGCTCTCTCTGTTGCCGTTCATGAAAGGAGGCGTGACTTCAGCACAGGATTTGTCTGTCTGTAAGGGCAAGTGTAGCGTTTCCAACATTTTCAGAGAGTCGAGAGCTGGAACTTGGAAGAGAATGGACATTACACCTCTCTACTCGAAGATGGACACCTTTTCGAGTACGAGTCAATTCCTTTATTTCATCATTTAATTACGAAGGTAAATAAATGATGATTTAACTTTGAACAATGTCCATATTTGGATAGAATACTGCAAATTTGGTTAGAATGTGATTAGTGCTGTAGATTTTTTTCTAATTGGTACTTAGTTTAATTTTGATATATTATTTAATTACTTAATGATAGTAATAACTTTCTATACGGTGATTGGTGATACAAATTTTTATTCCTAGAATAAAACTTCTTTACTTCGTTTTTCAACTATCGAAAAGTTTCTCTGGAGCTAAGATGTGTACATGTTGTTAAAGTTATGAGCTGTGCTACCTTGAAAGCATAACCCTAGCAATATAATACAATATTTCATAAGGATTGTACAATTAAGTTTCGTGTGGAAATAGCTTGTATTGAATAAGTGAACTGTAGCTTTTCCTTGTGGGAAGTTTTATTATAAATAAGAAGAGGTAGCAGGTTAAATAATTGTTTTATAAATCTGCACGTTTTGGAAGTTTCGTTATGAAGTTAAAAATGACTTTAATGCTAGTTTTTTGTTATGTCGATAATACCATTTTTTCTGGAAAAATTGCGAATTAGTTCAACAAACTTTATGGGCTGGTATTCCTTTTTGAGGTGTGCAGATTGATGGAAACAGTCTTCTTGTTAAGGTGGCAAAGTTTTATATCGTTGTATCCTGAAAAACGTTAAGGCAATTTATGACATTTCTATATCTTTTATACCTTTAAAACAATTTTAGGTTAGATTAGGTCTAGGTTAGCTATGTGTATATAAGTGGTTTTCCGAAACCTGTGGATTTAAATCCGTCTCAAAAACATAAATTTGTTGATTTCGAAAAATATTTTCCACCATTTCCGTAATGAGTCCTTTTAAACAACTACTAGTTAATATTTTATTGCATCTGTGAACTATGAACAGAAAAATCCTTAAATGCATTTTCAGTTCATTTAAATTGTTCGCTGGTTAGGAACAACCTGCTATACATTTTCCAATAGTGCACAATTATATGCATTGACCCATTGACAGTCCCACGACGACTGATACACTTCATAAATGTCTCATTCATGAAGTGAAAAGCTCTAAACGGAATTGGGGAGGAGCTCCATCTTGTGGCAAATCAAACACGGGGATAAATAAACATGTTTGTTTTCCACCTCATGCAATACAATTTCTTGAAACAAGTTTAAATATACTACTTGAAAGAGTGAAACAACATTGATATTCTTTTCCAGATAGAAAATCTTGGAATATTGAGGTCTTGGCCCATTTGGGAGAGTTAACACTTCCATTAAGTTTGAAATGCGTTTTTCTACAGCCTTTTACAGGATGCTTTCAATTAATCAGAGCTCTCACTCAGTATATTGTGAAGTTTTTCTACAAGAGCCTGAGAAATCGGTTGTGTGTTTTCTTCTTTACGACCGTACGCAGCAGTTTGGGGCCTTGGTGCATCTGAAATGTTAACACATAAAAAAACTTGCACTAAATTCGTTATGAATTCTAGCAATTTCGTTGTGATTCTTACAGCATATAAATTCGCTGATTTTTGTTAAATGTATGTGCCTTTGCAAAAGAAAAATTACAACATAAAAGCACAGAGCAGCTAGCTGATGACATGGCTGCAACTTTTATTTCAATAGTTTCTCAGTTTTCGTTTCTCTGGTTACTCTGAAGAGAAACAAGAAAATTTTTAATATATTTTGGAGTACTTTCATCGTTTCATTTTTATTATCATATTAAGGTAATTACATAAATAATAAACATCTCAGAAAATTATCTAGGTGGGCATTTTTTTTTTTTCTTCGGAAGAGTGTTTCGGTCTGCGCAACTATATTACGTATCTTATAGTATATATAAGTCTGTACGTCTATTATTCAGTTTCTGTTTCCGCTTTTCAAATATTTATATATGAATAAGGGTGCAAAGCTCTATTTTCACTGGTGATTTAATGGTCCTAATTCTCTCAAAAATTCTTGTTTCTGTATATCCTCCACAAAGTTATTCTCTCATTTTATTTGTGTGTCGACAGTAAGGAAGTAACAAGAAATCGTGTAACTCTTTTAGAGACCCATTCAGAGCAACATTTTTTTAAGTACATGCGTTTTACTTCATCAGGACAAAATTCGCCTTTCCTTCAGCATTTACGGGTATTTTCCAAGCCTGCACCACCTCATTTTTGAGCAGATATTTCCATTCGCTTTCTATCCATTTAGTTCGTACACAATGATCTTATAGCAGAGATTAAGTTTTATTGATTAGCACACAAAATTCCAACCTGGGTCATTCAATGTATAATTTCAAATGCTAGGTGAATCGGTAACACATTTGCACCCTTTAGGCTACAGGCGGGCTCGCTACAAGATACGAGCATAGGCCCATAAGTTTCCGGCCTCGCCAGTAGGAATTATCGCCTTCACAAAGGCCTTATCTGGTGTCATACCTTATCTGTTAAGTAAATAATTCAGCTGTAACTTCCGTTCCGCTATATTAAGTTGTACAGACATAGTTTTTAAAGAAGGCTATGTGTAGAAGATTGTGACATGTTCAAAATGGAGTTTCCAGCTATTAGTAAGTTCTTCACAAAAGAAGGACTAACTCCAAATGAAAGTAAACAGCGATTGGACGATGTATATGGGGAAGCATTCCCCTCATATTCTACCCTAAAAGAATGGGCCAAACGTTTTCGAATGCGTTGAGAAAGCATTGAAGACGAAGAGCGTGCGGGTCGGCCCTTGGAAGTGCTCACTCCTGAAAACATCGCTCTCGTGCAAGGTAAAATTATGGAAGACCGGCGACTCAAAGTTACTTCTGTTACAAGCAAGGTTGGGCCTTTCTAAAACAACAGTCCTTCTAATTTTTCACCAACATTTAAACATCAATAAGGTTAGTGCAAGATGGGTGCTTAGACTTCTTTCCTCAGTCCAAAAGCAGCAATGAGTCATTTGTTGTCAGGCATTTTGGAGCTCTGCTGTGCCATCGAGAGAGAAGTTCTGCAAACCATTGTTACAGGACATGAAACTATAGGCCTCTACTATGATCCCTTGCCCAAAAGAGAATCAATGGAGTGGTGCACACCTGGCGAAGCACCGACTCTAAAGGCCAAGGTCAGTCAGTCCACCAAGAAGACTATGACCACAATCTTTTGGGACTGTGAAGGAATACTCTTCATTGACTTCAAGGAGAGAAACACCACAGTAAATGGAGAATACTATGCTGGCCTACTGCACAGACTACGTGTTTCCATCAAAGAGAAAAGGCGAGGAAAGTTGAGTGGTGGCGTGCGCCTTCTTCACGACAACGCACCTATGCACACAGTTCCTGTAGCTCTAGCTCCGAGTGATTATTTCCTCTTCTCAAAACTCAAGAGGAACTTCGAGGAAGGAAATTTCAGTGTGACGAAGAAGTGATGGATGCTGTTTATGCCCATTTTGCAGAAATTCTTCTGACTATATGGGGGGGAGGTTGAAATATTAATTCAAAGATATGACAAATGTATTGCAATAAAGGATAACTACATTGAAAAGTTAAATACAGTTTTTGTCTGTATCAGAGCTAGAAAACGGTTAGGCTGGAAATTTATGGACCTACCCTCGTACCTCATACTCACACTTCCAGAAGCTACACAATGAACCAAAAGCGCTACTACCGCCTCTGACAATGCCGAAACTTACTTTCTAATTGCTCTGGTATAACAGTCAATTGTTATCCGCCCATATCGTCCATATCGTCCAACGGAATACATGGATTTGAATTGACAGTGCTTTCACAAATACTGATATCGCGATACGAACCTAATAATGCTTTGCACCTAACAGAGAACTCCAAAGTTAAAAGAGAAAAATGGATATCGGCAACTATACAGGTTTCTTTTAACTCCCTATCGATTGCAATGCTATAAGTAGCAGGTACCTCACATAACCCTGGATTATATTATTTTCTACAGAGAGCACTTGAAGCTGTAAAGGCAAATGTAGAATGTTTCTTTTGACTCTGCGACGTCTGTAGGTGAATGCTTATCGGCACTGAGCTTTTGAGTTTCATATCTGTGTATCATTTCTGTTGCCTTTCCTACAGTGCCTAGAAAATGGGAACTTTTGATATGTCTCTCGCAGAACTCATAGGGTTAGTGGGGTATCTCAGATGATGTGGGTAATGTACAAAATGTAAGCTGTGCTTGAAAACAAATCATATTTATTCAAATTTTAGAGTTTCTGTTGCATATTTAATGATAAAACTGTAGAGGCTTTTGAGAATATTAGTACTAATACAATTTCTTTGTATAATACGCACTAGGGACATTTGCTAATTCGAGATATTTTTCTCTGTGCATAAAAATATTATGTACAAGATACCAGAACATTTGGAAAAGTAGTTACATATTAACTGTGCATCCCCTGTCAATGTAAATGCAAAACACTTGTCTTTCAGCACATCAATAGCAGAAGTAATTAGCTGATTACCGATTATTTTGAAATTGCTTGGTAAATTTGCTCATTTTCACTAGGTATAACATAAGGGAAATATAAGGGAAATATCTTTTGTTGTATGTATAGACTTATTAAAGAAATGACATGTAATTCCTTCAATACACATTTACATAATTTAACAAATTTTGTGTACTTATATATTTATTGATATTACACAGCCAGGAACAGTGTGTTCAAAGAAATATAGCGACACAGGTGACGTACTAGCGAGTATCAGAACAGTTGATATACCTGCAGACCTGTCACATATCCGTTCTTGAGGGGAGAGAAGAAGATTCGTTTCAGGCTTTGAAGTAGTTTTCCAAAGTTTCAAATTTCCCCTTCTGTTCGGCAACGGGAGAAGTTAAAGGAAGTTTGACTCCTCCTTATGTATGTCTGTTCGTTTTGAGAAGTAAAACTTTAACTTTCATCCATCCATTCTTTCTTCCGTTTATCCACCCGTTCGTTCATCTATTGCCCTTTGTCAAGTTAGTCTGTGCATCGATCTCCACTACTATGACTCAAACACTAAGTGGAGAACCCTGGTTGGTTCCCAGTAGGCTCCCGAACTTGCGTTAACTCGTAAAAGACGAATGCTCAAAATTAAGAAGAAATAAGTTCAGAGAGATTTTTGAAGGCATAAAGAACTAAGACGGCTGCATTGAGGAAATTGAACCTCTGGTGCCACGAAAATAAGACGAGGGTTAATAAGAGTAAAACTGTATGTCAGTCTTTTACCCTGAATAGACAACCTTTTATACCCGACCTCGAGTTTCAAGGAGAGATTTTGCAAGTTAGCGAAGGCACCACCTATCTCGGATGTGTACTTGATTCCTGTTTGAACTGGCGGAAACATGCGGAACATGTGAAGGCAAAGGCCGAGAAGAGACTCCCCTCCTGAAACGACTAGCTGGTTCTAGATGGGGATGCAATAAGGGTACTCTAAATACTACATAAAAATGTTCATACAACCAGTTATTAATTATTGCAATGAAATCTTTACTACTGCACCGGATCACACCATCCATTGCCTCGAGGTATTTCAAAATCAAATCCTCCGATCAAAACAGGTGTTGTGAAAACTATTCCTATACTTGCTATGCAGATTTTGACAAACATGGAACCCGTTCATTCATCTATACAGAGAAGGGCAGTTATTTTATACGATATACTTACTAGTCTATCAAATAACCCTCCGATCCTGAAGGTCGCTAGACCTGTAGGGCTATATCATGAGACTTTTACCTTGCCCTTGCCTGTGTGCCCATTGATGTATACCTCGATCTTACTGTGGAAGTGTTGAAGGACATGATCCCGGAACAATTAAAAGGAATAGCTCTCGAAACTCTTGGAAATCGATTTCCGGTTCTTAATGAGAGCACTGCTTGTTACCTGACAGCTGCTGTCGCGGGCTTTCAATTGTTGACGAAACATGGCTGTCTGAAGTCCCAACCCTCTCCAAATTGTACCGTTTGTGGTTCTCGTTAGCCTATGGCGGCCGAACATTTGGCCGTGTGCTCTGCACTAAGTGGTTGTAATTGTATTGTTGAAAAAGACTGGAGAACCCGTGTACTAATGGCATAAATGCTAAATTGTATGTGGCGTTTGTTAAATTAATGAATAAATAAGAACTATGTTGGCCATATTTTTAATTAACCTTTATACTTGCATTCTGAAAATCACTGGTTTAATTCCCTTTGGGCCGGCCATCTGGCCACTGGGTTTTTCGTGGTTTTCCCTGGTCACTTAAGCGAATGTTGGGATGGATATTTACTTTTCATGAATTTTCCGCTCTTTCATTTCATTCGTTAATTGTTACAGGGTTCAAAGTACTAGGGTGAGGTGGGCCGGCGCGGTGTGATAGTGGCTTGCACCTTATAAGGGTTTCTGCCCTGGCGTATGAAATGGAAGCGAACCTTCTGAGGGGCTCATACAACCCGGGAGGGGGGCTCCAATGGTGTCGGGATGTTCCACCTGGAAACATGTTAGGCGTAGTCACCGGCCGTAGATTTGGTGTCCCCTCAACTCATTCCTTCTTCCCGCAGGTTCCTCCGTGGCCAGCTGTGAACAAGGTTCAAGTACCAAAAGTTATTCCTCCGATCCTGATCATACAGCCTAAAGAACACAAGAATAGGAATATTAAATATTACGTGCATCTAAAAAAAAAAGAAAAGAAAAAAAAAGAAAGAAAGAAAGAAAGAAAGAAGGAAAGAAAGAAAGGAAGATAGAAAGAAAGAAATTTAAAATAAAACATCAGGTTTTTAACAAAAAAACTACAGATGGGCAGAAGAAACTTAATCTCTTATTCGTGGCCGTTGAAAATTTCTGTATAATTTTATCAACATTTAAAATCATATAAATATTAATGTTCAGTATAGCCACTTTTGCTAATCTAGTGTTTTCCAGAGTCTCCTTGCTTCACCTTTCTCATGCTTGAAGAATTCTTCACTGGAGCCTCAATTTCTAAGAAGCAGTTTAATTTGTTGTTGAGCATCCATTATGTGAGACGCTTGTAACTATACCTCATTCTTTTGTTTACAACTTTAGTTCATTTAAATGCCACACGGGAATCTGAGAATCGGAAATTGCGGTAGCGATTACTTATGGTAATATATAGTACGGGACAGGCCTTGATGACTTTTTTCCTGGAAGTGATGTTAGTCATTCAGCTGTTTATTTTTACGTTTTCATAATGAGCCTGAAGAATGCAGTGTATCTGAGTTGGGCGAAGGAAAACAACGCAGTCGGGTATCTGGAATTTCTGTCAGTACACGTTTAGAGCTAAACAGATCGGGTGCAAAAGCGAGAGTAAATAATTTCTTCATTTGCTAGTCATTTATTAATTCAGGCACCCTCAGATATTTTAATGATACGAGAAACAAAAAGTATTCATAGTTTCTGCTCAATCTTTGATGTACGAAATTAACAGTGTCAACTCGGTAGGATGGGGCGAGGTCATTAAGGTTTGTCCCGCGCTTTACTTCTTCAGTGAGTTAAGAATAAGTGGCACCAATACAATATAATGCAACTTCAACCGGAATACGGGTGCAAAGGACCGTATTTTTTTTATTACATGTTCAAGTAGTATATAAAACACATATTCAACAAAATAAATAAACTATATAATAAAAATAGAATAAAAGAAATACCAGAGGAATAATTTTAAAAATATTAAACATTTAAAAGTATAAAGAAATTCTAATGTGGATGACACACAACTGGATTCAGTCAAAGTGCTCCCCCCCTCAGCCCTTTCAGACCTGAACTGTCTCACTTTCATCAGAAATTGATCTAATCTCTTCTCTCCTTCCTTACCTACCAACCAAAGCGCAGCTTGATATCCCTCTGTTCAGTCCTGTAAATGAGTGTGGCAAATATACTTTTCCTCCATTCTTCAGTCAGAATACGTGTCCCGTGATTCCCCCTCCTCACAGATGGGACAAATTTTCGCTCATATTCGTCAGAGATGTTAATCATCCGCCATGCACCTATTCTGAGCCACGCAAGCCTCTGTTAGTGAGTTTAGTCCTTGTTTTGATGTTCTGCTCCATACCCAACTGTATTTCCAACGAAATCATCTCTTTGCATTGCGCATGTCTGCTGTCTATCCATATTCCTCAAGCGGTTCTTAACCCTCCTCCATGCGCTCTTGAATTAATAGAGGACGAACACGCTAAGTTACTTGTTATGAGGACGAAACAATGGTAAAATATGAATTAGAACTGGAGATTTAGTGAGGTCTTTGCCTAGACAGCGGGAATCTGGTTGGCGGGGGAGGAGATTGGGGGCGCCTAAATTGTACGTAAATTTTGTATAATGGATTTCAGATGAATTTACGGCATATTACTTATATCTCGTTATGGGACATCAACTTTCAAGTAAACAATCAATTCTTCCTTAGGTGCATCATCTCAACCGTCTATAAATTTGTCTTTTTATAAATGTCTCCATCAATGACACAAAATGAATAACTACATGAAGTTGGTATGGTATGCATACATGTATTACCCTGTTTTTTATGCTTTTGTTTTGTATGTAAGCGTTCAACATCCCGCTAACTGTCAAGGCCTTGCGAGACGATGCATGGAATGATTGAAATAACATAATTCAGTCCAGAGACCTTAGCGTGTAAAGTTCTGATGTTAACCCCCCCCCCCACAAACCTTACTTAGACAACAAGTCCCGAATGGGGATCGTCTGTTGATAGGCAAATCTGATTAGCATCTGAACTACGACGGTGGAGATACTATCTTCTGATAAGAGAATTGCTATTTCATTTTTTGGCTTTCAGGAAACTATTAGGATATAATTTTCCTGTTGGCAGCACTAGAAAGCGGAAGTTCGCGCGGGGCACCCATTGTTGCAGCTGTGGCAAAAGATTAATTGCGTTCCTGTGCTCCCTGTCAGATGCTCTATGAGCATTTTATCACATACACAATGCGCCACTGACACTGTTGTTTCATCCAAACATAAACATTTTCCCCCACTGTTTTGAAGGAAGTAGAAACCCTTTGACCTCTCAATATTTTGTACATGTCTTCTATCCAATTTCCCTCAAAACCCCAGAGCATGACTTGTAATTAACCTCTCTGCATTTTGTACGTATCATTCTTGTCCATGTTTATTATTCCAGTGTACATTTTTATCGTTTCGCTAGATAATTTACGACTTCATGTGTTTTGGAAGGGAAAAGAGACAAAATCTGGCCTCCATTACCTTTTGATCGATGTGTCAACAATCAGAAATAACTAAGTTAGTTTACATATTTATTTAGGAGGGATAATTAGATCGCTGGTACACAACCACACATTAATGTCCAGATCTAACTAATACCTTCTAATTTAAAGAGCGTCTGAAAGTACAGCCAGATACTCCTAATTATTCATATGTCTGCTTCGAGCCACCATAGTTGCTCGAAGGACTATATAAGACCCCAGATATAATCTCGCGAAGACACGGCACAACTCAGTAGTTAAGACTGTACGTGCTTCCCCACGGAGCTCCCTGTATTCATGTTCCTTTGTCACTTTGATATTTAAGAATCTCGTTCTGAATCCTCTCCTTGGGACTTAGAAACTTCCCAGTGAAGTTTCTCATTTGCTCTACTATTCGTTTTGTAATCTTTTTCATTATTCTTCTGTAAATAAACTCTTATTAGAAAGAAGTCGATGCTATGTATCAACACTTAAGTGACCAACCTATTCTCGCAACCTTACGGCCATCCAAATATACCTTGGTTCCCGGTTGGCTTCCGTCGGCGAGGCCTCTAGCAGACGACTCCTCCGGCACCGGCCACTGCAGTTTTCGTGTGTCAATTTTTTACAATTTTAAATGCAACCTGAGCCTACAATAATGCCTGGAAAAATAACAGAGAACTCTTTCCGACTCTGCTCCTTTACTAGAAAGATTTGCAGAGTTAGTCCATGGTTTAAATTACTACCATAGCTTTCACCAACTACTTCGGTTGCTATCACCAACTACCTCGGTAGCACATGGAAACCGGTTCTTAAAAGCTATCACTTCTCCATCCTCCCCCCTCCACTTCCGCCACACACTTATCGATCGTCCTCAAAAGCCAGACAGAGACAGATCAATACTGTCGTCTTGTTAACAGTTACGTGTTGTTCATCGTCCACTGAAGGTGCCAACCGAAGTAGTTGGTGAAAGCTGTGGTAGTAATTTAAACCATGGACCACGGCAAAACAGCCTGGGAGATTTTAACTCTTTTAACACAAGTACACATTGTGCCTTAAGTTTATTTTATGCACTAAGCCGAATCATGTACGCTGTACAGTTATCACACTGCCTAGTTGCACACACGTCTCCCCTCTTCCTGTGCTGATTTTGACTGTGATGTACTCCCACATCTAGCCAGATTCACTGTTTAAACTTTAATAAATAGTACAGACATATTATGATGCATTTTTGCTGTTATTGTACTCACATCGTATCTATTAGAGCTGTATGTTTTATCACGAAATGTTTTTAAATGTCTATTGTCAAAAATAAAACAAATCCATTCATTTTTAAAGCACTTCAAAAACATGTTTGTGCTGCGCAAAAAGCAGGGTTAAAACACGTTTATCCGCCATCATTTGGCATTAAGTACAAGATGGAAAAATGAAAACTCCTATCTCTACAGTAAAATAGCAAACTCTTCAACTCTGATAGGGCAGAGAGAACAAGAGCACAAAAGAATAGAGTGAAGACGTGAGATGAATCCTGACAGTATAGGCTGTTGTGTCTGAGGGAAGAAATGTGTCAGTTTTTTTTTTTCCAGAAGATACAGGCAACAGTTATAAAAGAAAACGTATTTCTGCACTAAGAAAAGAAGAATTTTCTTTTCAACTCAACATCAAATTCTCTCTTTACTTACGATCATGCCATTTAGGCGGAGTAACAATGACTGCTGCAGTTTTAGGGTTCTACAGCGGACAACTATACAAGTTAAATTCGCGTTCATACAACTGCTAAGGAATTACGCAATGGAGGGTTTATCATTGTTTATGGACTCTCTGTAACATCTCAGGTCATCAGCGTCCCATTTAATTCAGGGCGTGAAACGGCCGACAAATTTTGCTCAGAGGCCTCTTCTTTCAGGCTTGAGATTCTTTATCGTGCCGTAAATGTACGACACGGGACCCACGGCTTTACTTTCCTTCCTAAGGAAGCCATACTTAGGATTTTTACGCCTGAAAAAATCCATCGATCCTAGCCGGGATCGAACCCGCGATCTTCGGCTTAGGAGGCTAAATGGTTACTACTACATCAGGTTTCTGCAAATGACCTGAATATACTTCCTGAATAGCATGGTACGCTTTATTATTATTATTATTATTATTATTATTATTATTATTATTATTATTATTATTATTATTATTATCATCATCATTCATCATCATCATCAACAACAACAACAACAACACATGAATGACTTATGGCAAAAATTGTTCCTTTGTTCTCTGTGCACAGAGCAAAGAGAGCCTAAGTTATCTTCATCATGAATGGGAACCATTGAAGTCATCTATTGTGTCAAGTGTGTGGACACGACATTATGGTAAGACGATGGTGCAGGCAGTTCACTGAAGGACGCACCAATATTCACGACGACGACCGTAGTGGCCGACCGTCCCTGGTGACGGCAGAAGTGTTGGAAAGTGTGCAGCAAGCAATTGAGCAGAACCGGCGCTTCACAATTTCAGAACTCTCTTGTCAATTCCGCAGATGTCTCGCTCCCTTGTGCACGAAATTGTCTCCCGGAAGCTCGACACAATTGGCGATGGATCTCTGCTGGACTTTGCTTTTGAGCGTGCAAACCTCGGATGACTGCACGAACTTCGCAGTTGGCGGGAGACAATATCAGAGCAGCCATTTTCTCCTAGCACAGCGCGGTAACCACGGCCGTCACAAGGCTGAAATTTTACTGCATTATTACCACATACTTCCTCTCTATTCCTGCGCATGCGCATTCCTATCCGACTAGCGGTGCCATCTCTAGGCGCGATTGGGACTTACTTTCTGGATGCCGTAATATATTGCATGGAAGAATTGTGAATAACTGTTTCAATTGTTATACTTGAATCTTCCTCATAAAGCCTACGTTACTGTGAAATGAAAAAACTAAGACCTCAATTATCTACAAATTAGGATGTTTTTCGGTTTTGGAAGTTTTTACATTTCCATGCAGAATGTCAAACCACCGAGTGGCGATCTTTGAAATTGCAGAATTTATTGAAAACACGTGTATCCCAGGTATTAGTTACTTTTTGCTTGAGCAACCCTGTTGCCAGTGACTGGTGAGGTTGACGTTAATCTTCAACGTTCGATTTGATTGATTTATTTACGGACGCTCTTTAACATCTCAGGTCATCAGCGTCCCATTCAACTCAGGACGTGAAACGGCCGACAAATTTTGCTCAGAGGCCTCTCTTTCAGGCTTGAGGTTCTTTATCGTGCCGTAAATGTACGACACGGGACCCAAGGCTTTACTTCCCTTCCGAAGGATTCAACGTTCGAGGCTGGAAGCAGAACTCAACAATTTGTTAGTATTAAGATTACTTCCTTCGACCCCAATCCATATGGACAATTGTTCTGGTGTTCCTCTGGTAACGGCAATCCGGATCTGTATGGGCCGTTACTTGAGTTGCTCACCGAATTCGGTAAGTGTAACAAGTTGCATCCAATTAAATGTTGGTAGTTGTTTTCATCTCACGACTAAAAGGACAACCTCTGTTGAACTGCAGTCCAAACGTCGTGGTATAAACAAAAATCTGATTCGCAAACGTAAATGACCCCATTAGGTGAATAATGCATATATAAATCTGTCGTCAGTTTGAAGCACTATTGGCTGCAAAGAGGTAAATTTTCTACATTTGACTTAAGTATGTGATGATTAATATGTGCGATGATATTCAGAATGGACCTTCTTTAAGACTTTTTTATTATTCAAAGCATCCTTGTTTCCTTCTAAAAATTGGGGTATAAAATGCCGAGGGAACCAAAAATGTATGCACACATTCACAGTATATCTATTTAGTATATTTCAAAGTTGTACAGAAAAACAACAGTAATGTGTAGTATGATGTTCTGTAAACAGATGTGACTCACATACATTATGATAGTGTTGCTACGCAAATCAACAATGAACAAATGAAGCCAAGACTATCGTATGATGTTCTGTAAACAGATGTGACTCACATTACGTTATGCCAGCGTTGCTACAACAAAATGGAGCCAAGATTATCGTTTGAACAGCGAAAAGCAATTTTGAAGTGGTATTGGAAAACCGAGAATGTTGTTGAAGTTCAAAAGCAATGGAGACGTGTGTACAGAACAGAACCGCCAACGTGAGTAATAATTGCACGCATTCGAGACAAATTTAAGACTCGTGGTACCGTATGGGATATTCACAAGAGCAGCTGGGAGACCTCGCACAACAACAAGCCCCGGGTCCTCGGCTATGTTTTGGAACGTTTTGAGCACTGACCGCAGAAATCTACAAAGCAATGTGCATGTGAGTTTCCACTGCGTTCTCCGGATCTAACTCCGTTGTACTTCTACCTATGGGGAACTCTTGTTGTATACCGTAGAAAACCAGCTACAATGACAGCACTTCGGGAAAAAATTGAAACGGATGTGCTTTAATCGCCGAGGACACTTTCGCAAACGTTGCTCAATCAGTAGTTCAATGTACTCAGAAGTGTATCGACGCCGATGGTGAGCATTTTGAGCAATTGTTGTAACTGTAAAAGTCTAACATGATTAGTGCTCATCGTTTTCTGTTTGTGTGAGTTCAGTTTTGTTATGTTAACACAGTTTTTTCTTTGCTTGATGTGTGTATACTTTTTTTGCACCCTCTGTATATGGATGGTGATTAGTGAAATATTAAATCACTCTTATCGCAGAAACTACTTAAATTCCTTGAGTGACGCAGAAGGAAGTAGGGATTTTATTTTCTAACAGAGATCGCAGTTCTCAAATTTGGTGATTGTTTAGATCTAGGATATGTATAATTTTATCTTCACTCAAATCGTTGTTGAACTTCCCCAGTTGTGTAAATTGGGGCATGTATTATTGGACGATACAATCTCCTACTATGTCATTACGGATAAATGTATGCGTTCAATCAAAATAACCTCCTGGCGCCTGCCAGTCATTTCCTTTGAAGATCTGCTGAAAATGATGTCATGATGGACCCTCTTTCACATGTAAATAGTCCACCGACGATTTATGCATCCGAGTTTCATGGCTCCTAGATTGATAATCCAAATTTGAGTTCCTGTTAACACTGTCAACTTCTTTTGTGTTCCCTCCATTAGCAGCTACTGAGTGCGCTCAATAACGGCTTTCATAGCTACGGTCTTCTTCTTACAGATATCAGGGACTTTAAAGCCCGTTTTGCTTTCCTGCCGATGTTTTCTGATATACTTTGTTAGCACACTAAACTTGAGACTGTGCAGTCAGAGCTCTCTTTGGTAATATAACGGCGTTTCGAAAGTCTGGTTAAAACAAAGGTTTGTTTATCAATATAATCTCCTTTGAGCTCAATATATTTGGTCGATTCTAATGTTTTATTCTCTCAGAAAAATAATTTCTTTCGAACTGTGCATAATATTCGTTTATAGCACAGATAACATCTTTATTAGAGGAAAATTTCTTCCCCCTAGCCAATTTTTAAGCTTAGGAAATATAAAAAGCAACATGGAGTCAAATCTGGGGAATAGGATGGGTGGGGAACTATATGGAAGCTCAGGTCGTGCATTTTTGTCATTAATGGCCGATGTGTAAGCAAGTGTACTATCTTGGGGCAGGAACACTTTTTTACTGCCTATCTTGGTCGCTTCTGCTTCCACACAGTATGCAAACGGTCCAATAATAATAATAATAATAATAATAATAATAATGGTGATGATGGGTGGAGGGAGGGAGGGATGGATGGGTGGGTGGTGGATGGGTGGATGGATGGATGGATGGATGGATGGATGGATGGATGGATGGATGGATGGATGGATGGATGGATGGATGGATGGATGGATGGATGGATGGATGGATGGATGGATGGATGGATGGATGGATGGATGGATGGATGGATGGATGGATGGATGGATGGATGGATGGATGGATGGATGGATGGATGGATGGATGGATGGATGGATGGATGGATGGATGGATGGATGGATGGATGGATGGATGGATGGATGGATGGATGGATGGATGGATGGATGGATGGATGGATGGATGGATGGATGGATGGATGGATGGATGGATGGATGGATGGATGGATGGATGGATGGATGGATGGATGGATGGATGGATGGATGGATGGATGGATGGATGGATGGATGGATGGATGGATGGATGGATGGATGGATGGATGGATGGATGGATGGATGGATGGATGGATGGATGGATGGATGGATGGATGGATGGATGGATGGATGGATGGATGGATGGATGGATGGATGGATGGATGGATGGATGGATGGATGGATGGATGGATGGATGGATGGATGGATGGATGGATGGATGGATGGATGGATGGATGGATGGATGGATGGATGGATGGATGGATGGATGGATGGATGGATGGATGGATGGATGGATGGATGGATGGATGGATGGATGGATGGATGGATGGATGGATGGATGGATGGATGGATGGATGGATGGATGGATGGATGGATGGATGGATGGATGGATGGATGGATGGATGGATGGATGGATGGATGGATGGATGGATGGATCCCATTACCACAGGATGTTGTGGTGTTCACTTTTTTCACAGAAGTCTGCGTATCCTGTAGATTTTTACACTAGGACGTCACCTAGAAGCTATTCCGACCCGCCGTTCGGCTGCAGACGTTTGCAACGCTCAGACGCGCTAAGTTGCCTTAGTTACCAGATTCTTACTGGTGGAGAGGCTAGCTATACCCACTCGTGTTATAGAGGTGAGTCACCCCAGCATTAAGGTAGCCACCACCTCCCCACGAACGACAGTGATTCAGGCGAACCTGCCCCCAGGGTACACGCCTTCGGCACTCCCCTGGAACAGGCTGCCATCGGGAGTACTCAATTTCCCGTGAGTTCCACTGCCAAGCCGAGTGCAACAGTTAGAGGGAGGAAAAAAAAAAAGCCATGATTTTGTCCAACGACAAAATCATGGCTTCTTATATCTTTTTTATCCGGTTCCTTAATTTTTTATACCGGATTTCTTTATCCTTCCAAATACAATCTTTTACATATATGTTTTATCTAACTACAATTACTATTACAAGAAGATTGCACTAGTGTTAGTGCCTAACTACATTCTAGCTACATTGTTAATTTCTAAGTTGATACAATTTATATTTAATTAATTAATTTTTAACTTCTACATACAATACGTTATTATTATAATCTACTAATACAGGGTTAGTTTTACTTCTATATAAATTTTATACTATTAATACAACTACAATATATATATATATATATATATATATATATATATATATATATATATAAAGATAGGTTTAAAACCTTATGTCTTGATCGGGTAGTTGGTTGATCTGCTGGTAGATCCCAGAAATCTTCCTCTCCTGGTCTTCAAGAAGAATCCTCCTGGTAATCCGGAGAATGGATCTTCGGGCGTCAGCGGAAACAACCAATTAATCATGTCCGGGTGGCGGCTGCATTCTAAAGCTTTTCAGAGCTATGTCTGAAAAGCAGTCAGCCGCTTGTTTAATGAACATCCATGTCTTCTTATTTCGTAATATGTTATTTAGTTGTCTATTCTGTATTGTTATTTGGTAATTTTGTCTAAGTGTCAGTGTTATATTACATTCCCACAACGCATGTTCTGGTGTTTGAATTTCGCCACAGTCGCATAAACTATCTAATCTTAGACCGAACCTATGTAGGTAATCCCGATATGGTCCATGACCAGTTAAATAGTGGACGAGACCCTTGGAAGGATGCAAATATTATATTTGTAACCTTTCTGCTACTGATGGTAAAAAGCTATAGGTTCTTCTTCCTGTTGTACTGGAGTCCCAAGAGTCCTGCCACTCACTAATTATTTTTTCTTGAATATCTATTTCGTCATAAACTTGACATCCAGCTAATTGGGATGCTTTGACCATATTTTCCTTTCGAGACCAATATCGGGCACCTCTTTTCCGAACCTCCAGATCTAGAGGCAAGATTCCTAGTGTGACTAATAAAGCATCTGTAGGCGTGGTTGAAAAGGCACCAATCATCCTAATTAGGATTTTCCTCTGTAGACTTCTAAGAGCTTTACTGGCGCTTTGCAGAAATAGTCTATGAGCCCACACACTGGCGCCATAGCCTACAATTGCTGCTAATACAGCATTATTATATAATTTTATGGCCTGAAATGGAATAGCGCCATAATCCCTAGACAACCGTGCAATTTTATTCATTATGAGAAAAGCTTTATTCGAAATTTCTTCAACGTGAATTTTGAAATTTAATTTTTCATCTAAAATTATACCTAGGTACCTTACACTCTTAGATCTTTGGATATTCGCGTTTTCAAACTTTAAGACTGGGGATCTCTGCAGATTTCCTTTTAACATTAAATATTTAGTTTTCTGAACAGAGGTTCTCAGTCTCAAGTTGGCGCATTCTATTGATAGCTGCGTCAACGTAACACTACATTTGTATTCTAAGTCTTTTCTAGAATCTGCTTCGATCAGAATAAGAATATCATCAGCATATGCAATTACAGCTCGAGTTTCGGCAAGACTATTTAAGTTATAGAGACACGGTTCTATCCCAATGTCCCAAAAAACCGGACCGCATACTGAACCCTGAGGGTATCCCTTCGTCAACCTTCGTGATAGCCTCTGTTCTCCTATTGCATAATTTATATATCTTAGAGGGAGAGAAAAACCTCAGTCAGGGAGGACGGTCCTGGTGGGAATCGAACCCCAGACCTGTCGCTCACGAGTATTCACTGTAACGACCTCGGCCACCCGTGGCGGTTTGTTTATTGATGATATCGTTAATGTAATGATGTATGAAGACATAAATGCACCGATAATTGAAGGTGTACAAATATCTATTCTCCTATATGCCGATAATATAGTAATTCTCTCTAGGACGTAAAAGACCTGCAAAATCGCCTAACCGCATTGCAAGATTATTGTAAACAGTTGGGTATGCAAGTAAATACATCTAAAACTAAATCTCTCACTTTAAAAAATGGTTATGTTTACGGCAAGATGAAAAATGGACATATGGGGGAGAAATAATACAGACCGTTGATCAATTTGATTATCCTGAAATAAGATTTGACGCGAATGGAAAATGGAATAAACACACAGTTTTTGCCGAGCACAAGAGGAGGGTCAACTCTCTGAGGTATTGAGGAAGGCTGCAAGCTCGGATAACGGACATGCCAGTCAAAACATTAAAAACTACGTATGAGGCAATGGTTAGTCCTCATTGTTACATGGAAGCGAGGTTTTGGGGTCTAAATAAATAACAGTGTCATTTCTGGAAGTGAATCCTAGGGTTGGGGAGAGGAACTTCGAACTATGGTGTATTACGGGACGTGGTCAGCTGTGAACACGCAGTCTACAGCAAAATAATAATAATTAGATACTGGCTAAGACTAATAAACAACCTTAAGAGCAATATGCTATCGCACCAATTAAACATGCATTATTCAAAATGGTGGGTGACGGTTATACAATGGCAATTGTCAACAATCGGTTTAAACAGTGTTTGACACAAGGGTAATGAAGACAGGTAAGGCTAAGTGAAAAAAGTCAAAAGACACCTACCTGTCTGACTTAAACGGCAGGAAATAGAGACGCGATGCATGCAGATGTCATCTCTGGACCTGCAGAGCGAAATTAAACTAGATGGAGTAAAGAGACCTATATCATGGAGCTAGGCATAAAACAGAGGTCGGGTATAGCGTGGCTTAGACTGGGAGGCTGGAAGGAGTTGACGAGGAAGACAGAAGGACTTGCCCATTATGCTCGAACCGGATGATTGGGTCCACGTTTTAGCTAAGTACGTACAGACAGAAGATGTCAGGATAACATTTCTTTCCGATTCTTTTACATGTTAGGAATAAACTGTAAATAGATAAAACTGGCTAAGCCTGGGCATTTTCTTAAATGAGATACCCAGCTTTAAGGACGAGACTTTTCTATAAACATTGTAGATAAATAATATCATCGTTTATATGACTCAGAATTTTTGTATGTATGTCTGTTTCATATGTGTGTATGTGTGTGCGCACGCGCTTTATTGTTAATTTTGTTGTTTTTTTTTAATTAATTTCAGAAAATAAGTATTTTACAAGAGCATGAACGGTCTTGCAATGTGCGATATATGCATACTAGATTAGCTGAATAATAAATACTACAACAATAACAACAACTACTGCTACTGCTACTGCTACTGCTACCGCTACTATAAATAATAATAATAATAATAATAATAATAATAATAATAATAATAATAATAAAGAACAGAATAACCTGCGTAAGGGCTTTACCTGAACACAAGAAAGTGATTCCGATGAAATAAGTATTCCAAATAAACATTACTGTAGTATGCCATATATGTGAAAAGAATAAAACATCAGTTTTATATCCACCATACTCTTTGTTAACTGAAAACTGTTTTAATTACGTAATGGACTATTAGAAACGTTTTAAAGCATATAAATACTCGTATTTATGCTCAATAACCTCATATACGTGGTATTCTAAAATCGCCATATAATTTTTCAATTTATATCCTCATGTACCCTCAAGGCGCGCGTGCCACATTGATTGCATCTTGCAGGGTTTTAAGGATAAACAAAATTAGACGTTATGTAAACATGTTTATTCCTTTGCACTAGTCAAATGAAATGGCGACGAAGGTTAAAGAAACCACCTGGGCTTGATACGAAAAACTATTTCAATTGTCTTAAGTGCATGGCATGCATATGACACACAAGGCAGTCGTTCCTGGTGGTGTAGTGGTTACTATACTTGCCTGCTAAACCCAAGATCGCGGGTTCGAACCCGGCCAGGACTGATGGATTTTTTCGGGCGTAAAAATCCTAAGTATGGCTCCCTTCGGAAGGGAAGTAAAGCCGTGGGTCCCGTGTCGTACATTTACGGCACGATAAAGAATCTCAAGCCTGAAAGAGAGGCCTCTGAGCAAAATTTGTCGGCCGTTTCAAGCCCTGAGTTCAATGGGACGCTAATGACCTGAGGTGTTAAAGAGCGGCCA